>CAWUFW010008123.1:600000-926303 GCA_963921515.1 Calotriton arnoldi
TGCCATGACCCTACTCTTCCATGACCTGTAGTCCCATCTCCCTACTCTTCCATGGATAATGCCCTCCCATCTCCTTACTCTCCCCTGACCCTACCCTCCCATCTCCCACGACTATGCCTTCCCACCTCTCTACCCTCCCTTGACCTCACCTCTCTACTCTCCTATGACTTCTCCCACCCATCTACCTACTCTCCCTTGACCTCATCTTCCTACTCTCCGATATCCCATCCTCTCATCTCCCTACTCTCCCATGACCGCGCCCTCCATCTTTCTGCTCTCACATGACGCCAACCTCCCAACTCCCTCACATGACCCCACTCTCTCATCTTTATACTCTTCCATTAGCCCACCCTCCCTCCTCCCCACTCTTCCATGAGCCAGCCCTCCCTCCTCCCTACTCTTCCATGAGCCCGCCCTCCCTCCTCCCTACTCTTCCATACACCTCTATACTCTCCCAAGACCTCACCCTGCCATATCCCTAGTCTCCTCTGACCTCATCTCCCCACTTTCCCATGACTATGCCCTTCCATCTCTCTACGCTCCCTTGACCTCACCTCCCTACTCTCCGTTACCCCATCCTCCCATCTCCCTACTCTTCCACGTCCCCGCCCTCCATCTTTCTACTCTTCCACAAGCCCACCCTCTCACCTCCATACTCTCCCAAGACCATATCCTGCCATATGCCTACTCTCCCTTGACCTCATCTTCCTACTCTCCCTTGACCTCACCTTCCCACTCTCACATGACGAAGTCCACCCACCTCCATACTCTTCCACCACTCTCTCATCTCTGTACTCCCCAGGACTCCACACTCCCATCTTACAGCACCTACCCTCTCCCATGAGCTGGTGCCACAGTAAGGCTGTTGAGATAGTAGGCACCTTAGTGCAAACAACCAGTGGCAGAATCTGGCATCTGGAAGCCCCTTAAGGCTCTTGTGAGTCCCAGGACTGCCACAGAAATCCACCAGTAACCATGAGATTCCAGTGCGTCCTGCCTGGCCTCTGAGGACCATAGACGAGGGCATGAAAGAACTCTAACTGCCAGGGTTAAGTTTGGAGTAAGGATTATATACTACAACACAGCAAGGCATGGTAGCTCACAAAGGAAAAGACTGACTTTTATACTGTTCGGTAATTCAAGTCCAAGCCCTACTTGGGCTTCACAGGAATGCTGCTGGGGCACCTGGGAAGGCCAATCTTTTGGAAGGGGAAGCCTCACAAGCGGTTTGTGTCATGCTTCATCATCGGCAACCTCTCCCCACCCTGGTAGGACAGTACCACCAGGGTGGACTCAATCTACTGGTGGAGTCGAACAAAGGAGGGAGTTCTTAGATAAAGATCTACTGGACAAATGACACGATCCAGACAACTGAAAAATACCTTGGGGTACCCCGGTGTAGGAAGCTGGCTCTGTATATACTATACCAAAGTAGGGTATAGTGTGCACAGAGTCCAGGGAATCTCCAGAGGTACAGCAGAGGCTAAATTAGGTAAGTACTAACAGCTCTCTTTGTGGTAGTGTGGACGAGCAGTTAGGCTTATCCAGAGGGTGTGTTAAGCATTGATTGTATTCACTCAATCAAGACTGACACTCTGAGACAGAATCCAGAACAAATGGGTAAGTATAAAAAAAAGGTATATTTGTATTTTATTTCTAGAACCAAGCAGGACTTGGTACAGGTAGGTAAAATATATTTGGAATGCAGGATTTCACAATGCAGGTATGATTGAATTTTGCAATAGTTACAGGTTTGTATCTCTTTAAAAAGAAGTTTGAATTACACACTAATTACTTTCATAATATGTTTTAGTTACTTTTGGATTACCTTGAGTACTGGGGCTGGTATGCCTAGATACCACACCTTAGGATCTCACAATACAAGGTAAGTAAGACTTTTTATACTTTGCAGTTTAGTTCTCTTTTCTCCATACAAACATTAGTCCAACACTTAGAACATTTTAGGCCCAAAATCTCATAACATGGGTTCCTATGGGAGAAAAAGTGTTAGCGGTTTCTCAGGTAAGTACACGATTTACCATTGGTAGTTTGGGGATTAGGGCCATGGTTCCCCAAGGTCTAGAGGGGCACTCGAGTTGCACCACCAGCGGCACTGGGGCGGCCGGGTGCAGAGTGAAGGGGCCCTATGTTAGCCAATGGGGCTAAGGGGGCCTTCGGTTAAGGACTGATTATGAACAGGCCAATCAGGAGTGGGAGCAAAGGTCCTGGGGTTAAGGTCAGCACTGCAGGGACCCACAATCAGCACAGGAGCTGCACCACCAGCGGCACTGGGGCGGCCGGGTGCAGAGTGAAGGGGTCCTATGTTAGCCAATGGGGCTAAGGGGGCCTTCGGTTAAGGAATGATTATGAACAGGCCAATCAGGAGTGGGAGCAAAGGTCCTGGGGTTAAGGTCAGCACTGCAGGGGCCCACAATCAGCACAGGAGCTGCACCACCAGCGGCACTAGGGCAGCCGGGTGCAGGGTGCCAAAAAGGCATAGGGGACCCTGTTCTTTTCAATGGAGACCTTTGGTTCGGTGAAGTTGCTGCAGGCTCGGCCAGGAAGGCTTCCTGAAGGTGACCACCAGCTGAAGAGGTAAGTTGGGATCTTGGGGGATGCTTTGACACTGTCGGTTGGGTCACCCAAGGCTGTGGGGTGTCGGGTGCTTGGGTGTCTTCTCGCGTTGGGTTTTCTTATCAGCTCTGGTCGCGGTTAGCGGGATCCTTCAGGTTGAGGCTGCAGGCATCTTTTTGAAGCTTGAGGGAGGTCGGGGATCACCAGATCCAAGGTCAGAATCACTGGAGAGACCTCCACGCGGTGTGTTGGGTCACTCAAACTCGAACCATGGGCATCGGGTGCAGAGTGGTGCAGAATTGCAGAGTCACCTGAATCCGGATTCTGGTCTTGGAGTATTTCTTGAGCAAATCTGGTGTTCATGGGAGACAGCGTCTGTAAGGTGAGCGCAGGGCAGGTCCTCAGGCTCTGGGGGGCTGCTGGACATGCTGGTTTCTTCACTGTAGGCAGGTCGTAGTCGGGACAGGCTGGTAGGACTGGGACCAAAGCAGTAGGTGTCCTCTTCTTCCTGGGTCAGCACGGCTCTTCTGTCCTTCTTCTTTCTTCCTCGAATCTCAGGAGGCAAGGTTCAGAGTTGCCCCAAAATACTAGATTTAGGGGCATTTAAGGGGGTGTGCAGGTCGGGACCAATGGTTCCCTTCCTTGGGGTGGGCACACCCCCAATTATGCCACCCCCCCAGTTGGAGGGGAGCAAGTGCCTCTCCCTTATTGTCTAGGTCCCCTCATCTTCAAGATGAAGGGGACTGAGATGCGGGTTGGCAAAGGTGGGTACACCTCTCTTCCCAGCTCGATTTTCCCACCAATTCTCCTGCCCAAAGTGGGGGCCAGAACCGGTGGGAGTCAGTTGCTGGGGGCAGCAAAAAGCAAGGGATAGCTTCCAAAGGCGGCAGGGTTTTGAAGCTTCCCCTTCATGGACCCAGCCCATCCTGGGGGAGGAGGCTGACACCTCTGCCCAGGATGGGCTTTGTTTCTGGACCCAGAGAGCGTAGGCTCTCTACCCAGGGGTCCAGAAACCTGTCTGGTGGTGGCAAATGGCGGGTAGCCATTTAGGAACCACACCAGGGCTGTTCGATTTTCAGGGGGCATCTCTAAGATGCCCTCTGAGTGTTTTTTAAATTAAATCTCACACTGTCATCAGTGTGAGTTTAATGTGCTGAGAAGCTTGCTACCAAACTTCCCAGTTTTTAGTAAAGCCATTATGGAGCTGTGGAGTTCGTAATGACACACTCCCAGATCATATTTTCTCTATGGCTCTACTACACTTGCAATGTCTAAGAATGGACTTAGACACTGTAGGGGTACAGGGCTCATGCGTCTGTACCCTCACCTTAGGGATAGGGAACCCTTGTAGAGGGGTGACTTACCTAGGCCTCAGGCAGTGGGTTGCAGGTATGGCACACAGGGATGTGTGCCATGTCGACTCTTCACTTTTCTCTGCACCAAAACACGCAGCCTTCAATGACAGTGTGTGGGTGTTAAGGTACAGGGCCCCTAAGGGTGGCTCAAGAGGCCTCCCGTGGTCACAGTGCCCTTGGTACCCATGGTACCTTTTACAAGGGGCTTACCTGTCGCCAGGGATCTGCTAATTGGGAGTACACAGATACAGTCTTAGGAAAGAGCGCAGGCCCTGGGAACCTGATTGGCAGGGACCCAGGGCACATCAAATCAGGTTGATCAGATGTCAGGCAAAAGGTCGGGGGTAACCATGAAAAAAGGGGCACTTTTCTACACCCGGTATATCACCTTTAATAAAGGGAATCTCAGGTAAATCTAAAGACAAGAGTGAGATGGCAACTGAGAGCAATGGCTGAAACTATCTCCCCAAGCCCTGTGTCTTGGCTGGGGGTAGGCGGTCCAGTTAGTCCCTGTGGCTGGGCTGGGGGGTACAGTGAGTCCCTGTGTCTGAGCTGGGGGCAGTGAGTCCCTGTGTCTGGGCGGGGGAGGGGTACAATTAGTTCTTGTGCCTGGGTAGGGATGGTACATTGTGTTCCTTTGTCTGGGCTGGGGGGTACAGTGAGTCCCTGTGTCTGGGCTGATGGGGTACAGTGAGTCTCTGTGTCTGGGTAGGGGTAATACAGTGAGTTCCTGTGTCTGGGGAAGTCCATGAGTCCCTGTGTCTGCGCTGGGGGTACAGTGACTCCCAGTGTCTGGTGGGGGGGAGGGGTACAATGAGTCCTTGTATCTGGGCTGGGGGTACAGTGAGTCACTGTGTCTGGGCCGGGGGATACAGTGAGTCCCTGTGTCTGAGCTGGGGGAGGGGGCACAGTGAGTCCCTATGTCTGGACTGGAGGGTACAGTGAGTCTCTGTGGCTGGGCTGAAAGGGGTACAGTGAGTCCATATGTCTGGAATGGGAGTACAGTGAGTCCCTGTGTCTGGGCTGCGGGGGTACAGTGAGTCCTTGTGTCTGGGCTGGGGAGGGCACAGTGAGTCCTTGTGTCTAAGGGGGGTACATTGAGTGCCTGTGTCTGGGCAGGGGTACAATGAGTCCCTGTGTCTGGGGAGGGTATATTGAGTGATTGTGTTGGGGCAGGGGAGTACAGTGAGTCCCTGTGTCTGAGCTGGGGTGGTACAGTGAGTTCCAATGTCTGGGCTGGGGGGTACAGTGAGTCCCTGTGTCTGGGCTAGAGGGGGTACAGTGAGCCCCTGTGTCTGGGATGGGGGGCACAGTGAGTCCCTGAGTCTGGGTGGGGGTACAGTGAGTCCCTGTGTCTGGGTGGGGGGTACATTGAGTCCCTGTGTCTGGGCTGGGGGGCTACAGTGAGTCCTTGTGTCTGGGCTGGGGAGGGTACAGTGAGTCCCTGTGTCTGGGCTGGAGGGCACAGTGAGTCCCTGTGTCTGGGCTGGAGGGCACAGTGAGTCCCTGTGTCTGGGCGGGGGTACAGTGAGGACCTGTGTCTGGGCTGGAGAGGTACAGTGAGTTGCTGTGTCTGGACCTGGGTGGTTACAGTGAGTCCCTCTGTCAAAGCTGGAGAGGGGGTACAGTGATTTCCTGTGTCTGGGTTGGATAATGTACAGTGAGTCCCTGAGTCTGGGTGGGGGGTACAGTGAGGACATGTGTCTGGGCTGGGGGCCACAGTAAGTCCCTGTGTCTGGGTGTGGGGGTACAGTGAGGACCTGTGTCTGGGTTGGAGAGGTTCAGTGAGTTGCTGTGTCTGGACCTGGGTGGGTACAGTGAGTCCCTGTGTCAAAGCTGGAGAGGGGGTACAGTGATTTTCTGTGTCTGGGTTGGATAATGTACAGTGAGTCCCTGTGGCTAGACTGGAGGGGTACAGTAAGTCCATGTGTCTGGGCTGGGGGGGGACAGTGAGTCCCTGTGTTTGGGCTAAGGGGGTACAGTGAGTCCCTCTGTCTGGGCTGGGCTGGGGGGGTACAGGGTATCCCTGTGTCTGGGGGATTCAATGAGTGCCTGTGTCTGGGCGGCGGGGTACAATGAGTCCCTGTATCTGGGCTTGAGTGATACAGTTCCTGTGCTGGCTTGGGTGGTAAAGTGAGTCCCTGTGCCTGGCCTGGGGGGGGGTACAGTCAGTCCCTGTGTCTGAGCTGGTGCAGAGAGATTTCCGTGTTTCTGGGCGGGGTGATCGGTACAGTTAGTTCTTGTGTCTGGGTGGGGGTGGTACATTGTGTTCCTTTGTCTGGGCAGGGGGTACAGTGAGTCCCTGTGTCTGGGTTGGGGTGATACAGTGAATTTCTGTGTCTGGGGGAGTCCATGAGTCCCTGTGTCTGGGTTGGAGGGGTACTGTGAGTCCCTGTGTCTGGTTGGGGGCGGGGGTACAATGAGTCCCTGTATCTGAGCTGGGGGGGTACAGTAAGTTGCTGTGTCTGGGCCAGGGGGATACAGTGAGCCTGTGTCTGAGCTGGGGGAGGGGGTACAGTGAGTCCCTGTGTCTGGGCTGGGGAGTTTACAGTGGGTCCATGTGGCTGGGCTGAAATGGGTACAGTGAGTCCCTGTGTCTGGGCTGGGGGTACAGTGAGGGCCTGTGTCTGGGCTGTAGGGGTACAGTGAGTTGCTGTGTCTGGACCTGGGTGGGTACAGTGAGTCCCTGTGTCTAAGCTGGAGAGGGGGTACAGTGAGTCCCTGTGTCTGAGCTGGGGTGGTATAGTGAGTCCCTGTGGCTAGGCTGGAGGGGGTACAGTGAGTCCATGTATCTTGGCTGGGGGTACAGTGAGTCCCTGTGTCTGGGGGATACAATGATTCCCTGTATCTGGGCTTGAGTGGTGAAGTTCTGGTGTTGGCTTGGGTGGTAAAGTGAGTCCCTGTGCCTGGCCTGGGGGGTACAGTGAGTCCCTGTGTCTGGGTTGGGGTGATTTAGTGTGGTCCTGTGTCTGGGTGGGGGTGGTACATTGAGTTCCTTTGTCTGGGCTGGGGGTACAGTTAGTCCCTGTGTCTGGGCTGATGGGGTACTGTGAGTCCCTGTGGCTGGGCTGATGGGGTGATACAGTGAGTTCCTGTGTCTGGGGGAGTCCTTGAGTCCCTGTATCTGGGTGTGGGGTACGTGAGTCCCTGTGTGTGGGTGGGGGTAAATGAGTTCCTGTATTTGGGCTGGGGGGGTACAGTGAGATGCTGTGTCTGGGGTGGGGGATACCGTGAGTCCCTGTGTCTGAGCTGGGGGAGGGGATACAGTGAGTCCCCATGTCTGGGCAGGGGGGTTTACAGTGGGTCCCCGTGGCTGGGCTGAAAGGGGTACAGTGAGTCTGTGTGTCTGGGCTGGGGGTACATTGAGTCCCTGTGTCTGGGCTGGGGGTACAGTGAGCCCCTGTGTCTGGGCTGGGGGGTACAGTGAGTCCTTGTGTCTGGGCTGGGAAGGGTACAGTGAGTCCCTGTGTCTAGGGGGGTACATTGAGTGTCTGTGTATGGGCAGGGGTGCAGTGAGTCCCTGTGTCTGGGGAGGATATAATGAGTGCTTGTTTCTGGGCAGGGGAGGACAGTGAGTCCCTATGTCTGAGCTGGGGCGGCACAGTGAGTCCCTGTGTCTGGGCAGAGGAGGTACCGTGAGTCCCTGAGTCTGGGCTGGGGGTACAGTGAGTCCCTGAGTCTGGGTGGGGAGTACAGTGAGGACCTGTGCCTGGGCTGGGGGCACAGTGAGTCCCTGTGTCTGGGTGTGGGGGTACACTGAGGACCTGTGTCTGGGCTGGAGAGGTACAGTGAGTTGCTGTGTCTGGCCCTGGGTGGGTACAGTGAGTCCCTGTGTCAAAGCTGGAGAGGGGGTACAATGATTTCCTGTGTCTGGGTTGGATAATGTACAGTGAATCCCTGCAGCTAGGCTGGAGGGGTACAGTACGTCCATGTGTCTGGGCTGGGGGGGTACAGTGAGTCCCTGTGTCTGGGCTGGGGGTACAGTGAGTCCCTGTGTCTGGGCTGGGAGGGTTACATTGAGTGTCTGTGTCCAGGGGGGGTACATTGAGTGTCTGTGTATGGGCAGGGGTACAGTGAGTCCCTGTGTCTGGGGAGGATATAATGAGTGCTTGTTTCTGGGCAGGGGAGTACAGTGAGTCCCTGTGTCTGAGCTGGGGTGGTACAGTGAGTTTCAATGTCTGGGCTGGGGGTACAGTGAGTCCCTGTGTCTGGGCTGGGGGGGGGGGGTACAGTGAGCAGCTGTGTTTGTGCTGGGGGGTACAGTGAGTCCCTGTGTCTGGGCTGATGGGGTACAGTGAGTCCCTGTGTCTGGGCTAATGGGGTACAGTGAGTCCCTGTGTCTGGGCTGGGGGCACAGTGAGTTCCTGTGTCTGGGCTGGGGGGTACAGTGAGTCCTTGTGTCTGGGCTGGGAAGGGTACAGTGAGTCCCTGTGTCTAGGGGGGTACATTGAGTGTCTGTGTATGGGCAGGGGTGCAGTGAGTCCCTGTGTCTGGGGAGGATATAATGAGTGCTTGTTTCTGGGCAGGGGAGGACAGTGAGTCCCTATGTCTGAGCTGGGGCGGCACAGTGAGTCCCTGTGTCTGGGCAGAGGAGGTACCGTGAGTCCCTGAGTCTGGGCTGGGGGTACAGTGAGTCCCTGAGTCTGGGTGGGGAGTACAGTGAGGACCTGTGCCTGGGCTGGGGGCACAGTGAGTCCCTGTGTCTGGGTGTGGGGGTACACTGAGGACCTGTGTCTGGGCTGGAGAGGTACAGTGAGTTGCTGTGTCTGGCCCTGGGTGGGTACAGTGAGTCCCTGTGTCAAAGCTGGAGAGGGGGTACAATGATTTCCTGTGTCTGGGTTGGATAATGTACAGTGAATCCCTGCAGCTAGGCTGGAGGGGTACAGTACGTCCATGTGTCTGGGCTGGGGGTACAGTGAGTCCCTGTGTCTGGGCTGGGGGTACAGTGAGTCCCTGTGTCTGGGCTGGGGGGTTACATTGAGTGTCTGTGTCCAGGGGGGGGTACATTGATTGTCTGTGTATGGGCAGGGGTACAGTGAGTCCCTGTGTCTGGGGAGGATATAATGAGTGCTTGTTTCTGGGCAGGGGAGTACAGTGAGTCCCTGTGTCTGAGCTGGGGTGGTACAGTGAGTTTCAATGTCTGGGCTGGGGGGTACAGTGAGTCCCTGTGTCTGGGCTGGGGGGCAAAGTGAGTCCCTGAGTCTGGGTGGGGGGGGGGTACAGTGAGCAGCTGTGTTTGTGCTGGGGGGTACAGTGAGTCCCTGTGTCTGGGCTGATGGGGTACAGTGAGTCCCTGTGTCTGGGCTAATGGGGCACAGTGAGTCCCTGTGTCTGGGCTGGGGGCACAGTGAGTTCCTGTGTCTGGGTGGGGGTACAGTGAGCAGCTGTGTTTGTGCTGGGGGTACAGTGAGTCCCTGTGTCTGGGCTGATGGGGTACCGTGAGTCCCTGTGTCTGGGCTGATGGGGTACAGTGAGTCCCTGTGTCTGGGCTGGGGCCACAGTGAGTTCCTGTGTCTGGGTGGGGGGGGGAGTACAGTGAGCAGCTGTTTCTGTGCTGGGGCATACAGTGAGCCCCTGTGTCTGGGCTGGAGGGGTAAAGTGAGTCCCTGTGTCTGGGTGGGGTACAGTGAGCCCCTGTGTCTGGGCTGGAGGGGTACAGTGAGTCCCTGTGTCTGAGCTGGCGGAGGGGGTATAGTATGTCCCTATTTCTGGGCTGGGGGGTACATTGAGTGCCTCTGTCTGGGCAGGGGAGGACAGTGAGTCCCTATGTCTGAGCTGGGGCAGCACAGTGAGTCCCTGTGTCTGGGCTGGGGGTACAGTGAGTCCCTGAGTCTGGGTGGGGAGTACAGTGAGGACCTGTGCCTGGGCTGGGGGGCACAGTGAGTCCCTGTGTCTGGGTGTGGGGGTACAGTGAGGACCTGTGTCTGGGCTGGAGAGGTACAGTGAGTTGCTGTGTCTGGCCCTGGGTGGGTACAGTGAGTCCCTGTGTCAAAGCTGGAGAGGGGGTACAATGATTTCCTGTGTCTGGGTTGGATAATGTACAGTGAATCCCTGTGGCTAGGCTGGAGGGGTACAGTACGTCCATGTGTCTGGGCTGGGGGGGTACAGTGAGTCCCTGTGTCTGGGCTGGGGGCACAATGAGTTCCTGTGTCTGGGTTGGGGGGGTGTACAGTGAGCAGCTGTGTCTGTGCTGGGGGGTACAGTGAGTCCCTGTGTCTGGGCTGATGGGGTACAGTGAGTCCCTGTGTCTGGGCTGGGGGGCACAGTGAGTTCCTGTTTCTGGGTGGGGGGGTACAGTGAGCAGCTGTGTCTGTGCTGGGGGGTACAGTGAGCCCCTGTGTCTGGGCTGGAGGGGTACAGTGAGTCCCTGTGTCTGAGCTGGGGGCAGTGAGTCCCTGTGTCTGGGCTGGGGGTACAGTGAATCCCTGTGTATTTCTTGTGTCTGGGTGGGGGTGAGTGAGTCCCTGTGTCTGGGTGAAAGGTACAGGGAGCCCCTGTGTCTGGGCTGGAGGGGTACAGTGAGTCCCTGTGTCTGAGCTGGTGGAGGGGGTATAGTATGTCCCTATTTCTGGGCTTGGGGGTACATTGAGTGCCTCTGTCTGGGCAGGGGAGGACAGTGAGTCCCTATGTCTGAGCAGGAGCGGCACAGTGAGTACCTGTGTCTGGGCTGAGGAGGTACCGTGAGTCCCTGTGTCTGGGCTGGGGGTACAGTGAGTCCCTGAGTCTGGGTGGGGAGGTACAGTGAGGACCTGTGTCTGGGCTGGAGAGGTACAGTGAGTTGCTGTGTCTGGACCTGGGTGGGTACAGTGAGTCCCTGTGTCAAAGCTGGAGAGGGGGTACAATGATTTCCTGTGTCTGGGTTGGATAATGTACAGTGAATCCCTGTGGCTAGGCTGGAGGGGTACAGTACGTCCATGTGTCTGGGCTGGGGGGGTAGAGTGAGTCCCTGTGTCTGGGCTGGGGGTACAGTGAGTCCCTGTGTCTGGGCTGGGGGGGTTACAGTGAGTCCCTGTGTCTGGGCTGGGGGGCACAGTGAGTCCCTGTGTCTGGGATGGGGGTACAGTGAGGACCTGTGTCTGGGGAGGTACAGTGAGTTGCTGTGTCTGGACCCGGGTGGGTACAGTGAGTCCCTGTGTCTAAGCTGGGGAGGGGGGTACAGTGAGTCCCTGTGTCTCGGCTGTGGGGGTACAGTGAGTCCCTGTGTCTGGGCTGGGGGGCACAGTGAGTCCCTGTGTCTGGTTGGGGGGTACAGTGAGGACCTGTGTCTGGGCTGGGGAGGTACAGTGAGTTGCTGTGTCTGGACCCGGGTGGGTACAGTGAGTCCCTGTGTCTAAGCTGGGGAGGGGGGTACAGTGAGTCCCTGTGTCTGGGTGGGGGTACAGTGAGTCCCTGTGTCTGGGTGGGGGGTACAGTGAGTCCCTGTGTCTGGGCTGGGGGGCTACAGTGAGTCCTTGAGTCTGGGTGGGGGGTACAGTGAGTCCCTGTGTCTGGGCTCGGGGGCTACAGTGAGTCCTTGAGTCTGGGCTGGGGAGGGTACAGTGAGTCCCTGTGTCTGGGCTGGCACAGAGAGTCCCTGTGTCTGGTTGGGGCTACAGTGAGGCCCTGTGTCTGGGCTGGAGAGGTACAGTGAGATGCTGTGTCTGGACCTGGGTGGGTACAGTGAGTCCCTGTGTCAAAGCTGGGGAGGGGGTACAGTGATTTCCTGTGTCTGGGTTGGATAATGTACAGTGAGTCCATGTGTCTGGGCTGGGGGTACAGTGAGTCCCTGTGTCTGGGTTGGGGGAGTACAGAGTATCCCTGTGTCTGGGGGGTACAATGAATCCCTGTATCTGGGCTTGAGTGGTACAGTTCCTGTGTTGGCTTGGGTGGTAAAGTGAGTCTATGTGCCTGGCCTGGGGGGTACAGTGAGCCCCTGTGTCTGAGCTTGGGGCAGTGAGTCCCTGTGTCTGGGTGGGGGGGGGGGGTTACAGTGAGCGCCTGTGTCCCACCTGGAGGGGTACAGTGAGCAGCTGTGTCTGTGCTGGGGGGTACAGTGAGTCCCTGTGTCTGAGCTGGAGGAGGAGGTATAGTATGCCCCTATGTCTGGGGTGGTGGGTGGACAGTAAGTCCCTGTGTCTGGGCTGGGGGTACAGTGGGTCCCTGTGTCTGGATGGGGAGTACATTGAGTTCCTGTGTCTGGGCTGTGGGCACAGTGAGTCCCTGTATCTGGGTGGGGGGTACAGTGAGTCCCTGTGTCTGAGCTGGAGGAGGGGATATAGTATGTCCCTATGTCTAGGCTGGGGGGTGTACAGTGAGTCCCTGTGGCTGGGTTGAAGGGGGTACAGTGGGTTCCCGTGTCTGGATGGGGGTACAGTGAGTCCCTGTGTCTGGGCTGGAGGGGTGTAGTGAGTCCCTGTGTCTGGACTCGGGAGGGGGGGGAACAGTGAGCCCCCTCACCCAAACTGCCCTCTGACACCATACCCCCCCCCCCAACTGCTGGGGTTTGTCTCTGCGCCATTTCCGGTGTGCCACCCATGTAAGCATCCCTCTCCCCCCTACCCCTCCCCTCCCCAGTACTGGGAATTGTCTCTGTGGTCTGCCACCCTTGTAAGCTGCCCTCTGCCCCCCACCTCCACCCCACCCCCCAAGCTGCTGGGGATTGTCTCTGTGTCCCCTCCGGTCTGACACCCTTGCTGGACGAGCTTTCCCCGCGTCACCTGTGTCCAAGCCCATCCCGGCCCTTCACGAGCACCTGTGACGAGCCTGTAGGGAGGGTAGGCTGGATAGCCAAAGGTATGTGCCGCGCCCTGCCTTCTGAGGGCGGCTGCGATTGGCTGCCTGTGACTGGACCCTGCCGTATAAAAACCCGGCTCGGACCCCTCCACTGATGCTCTCCGGGTTCTTTAGATCTACGGCAGACAACGGTCCCAGACCCACAGAAACAATGAACAGGTTCATTTTAGCATCCCTCCTCGCGCTCTGCTGCCTGACTGCAGGTAAGTGACTTCAAGGGCTTAATGTCACTTTATTTGCAGTTTTTTATAACGCAAACTCGACCCTCAGGTAACGGAGCGCTTTACACTAGCAGCAGTTACATTAAACAAGACGCATTCATATTTTCGTTTTGGTAGAATAAATGATTTGCCCAGAATCACAGCATTTTGAGCCGACGCCGAGACTCGAACTAATTCCCCAGGGCCGAGTCCAAAGTCTTCACCTCTGTCCGGTACTTGTCCTTCAGTGGCTCAGACTAACGGCGCCTTGTGCCCGATGCTCTTCAGTGGGCTCAGACTCCCCTCCTGTGCCCGATGCTCTTCAGTGGGCTCAGACTCCCCTCTTGTGCCCGATGCTCTTCAGTGGGCTCAGACTCCCCTCCCCTCCTGTGCCCGATGCTCTTCAGTGGGCTCAGACTCCCCTCCCCTTGCCCGATGCTCTTCAGTGGGCTCAGACTCCCCTCTTGTGCCCGATGCTCTTCAGTGGGCTCAGACTCCCCTCCCCTCCTGTGCCCGATGCTCTTCAGTGGGCTCAGACTCCCCTCCCCTCTTTTGCCCGATGCTCTTCAGTGGGCTCAGACTCCCCTCCTGTGCCCGATGCTCTTCAGTGGCTCAGACTCCCCTCTTGTGCCCGATGCTCTTCAGTGGGCTCAGACTCCCCTCCCCTCTTTTGCCCGATGCTCTTCAGTGGGCTCAGACTCCCCTCCTGTGCCCGATGCTCTTCAGTGGGCTCAGACTCCCCTCCCCTCCTGTGCCCAATGCTCTTCAGTGGGCTCAGACTCCCCTCCCCTCTTGTGCCCGATGCTCTTCAGTGGGCTCAGACTCCCCTCCCCTCCTGTGCCCGATGCTCTTCAGTGGGCTCAGACTCCCCTCCCCTCTTGTGCCTGATGCTCTTCAGTGGGCTCAGACTCCCCTCCTGTGCCTGATGCTCTTCAGTGGGCTCAGACTCCCCTCCTGTGCCCGATGCTCTTCAGTGGGCTCAGACTCCCCTCCCGTGCCCGATGCTCTTCAGTGGGCTCAGACTCTCCTCCCCTCTTGTGCCCGATGCTCTTCAGTGGGCTCAGACTCCCCTCCTGTGCCCGATGCTCTTCAGTGGGCTCAGACTCCCCTCCTGTGCCCGATGCTCTTCAGTGGGCTCAGACTCCCCTCCTGTGCCCGATGCTCTTCAGTGGGCTCAGACTCCCCTCCCCTCCTGTGCCTGATGCTCTTCAGTGGGCTCAGACTCCCCTCCTGTGCCCGATGCTCTTCAGTGGGTTCAGACTCCCTCCCCTCCTGTGCCCGATGCTCTTCAGTGGGCTCAGACTCCCCTCCCCTCCTGTGCCCGATGCTCTTCAGTGGGCTCAGACTCCCCTCCCCTCTTGTGCCCGATGCTCTTCAGTGGGCTCAGACTCCCCTCCCCTCCTGTGCTCTTCAGTGGGCTCAGACTCCCCCCTCCTGTGCCCGATGCTCTTCAGTGGGCTCAGACTCCCCTCCCCTCTTGTGCCCGATGCTCTTCAGTGGGCTCAGACTCCCCTCCCCTCCTGTGCCCGATGCTCTTCAGTGGGCTCAGACTCCCTTCCTGTGCCCGATGCTCTTCAGTGGGCTCAGACCCCCCTCCCTTCCTGTGCCCGATGCTCTTCAGTGGGCTCAGACTCCCCTCCCCTCTTGTGCCCGATGCTCTTCAGTGGACTCAGACTCCCCTCTTGTGCCCGATGCTCTTCAGTGGGGTCAGACTCCCCTCCCCTCCTGTGCCCGATGCTCTTCAGTGGGCTCAGACTCCCCTCCTGTGCCCGATGCTCTTCAGTGGGCTCAGACTCCCCTCCCGTGCCCGATGCTCTTCACTGGGCTCAGACTCCCCTGCCCTCTTGGGCCCGATGCTCTTCAGTGGGCTCAGACTCCCCTCCCCTCCTGTGCCCGATGCTCTTCAGTGGACTCAGACTCCCCTCCCGTGCCCGATGCTCTTCAGTAGGCTCAGACCCTCCCTCCTGCCCCCGATGCTCTTCAGTGGGCTCAGACTCGCCTCCCCTGCCCCATGCTCTTCAGTGGGCTCAGACTCGCCTCCCCTCCTGTGCCCGATGCTCTTCAGTGGGCTCAGACTCCCCTCCCCTCCTGTGCCCGATGCTCTTCAGTGGGCTCAGACTCCCCTCCCCTGCCCGATGCTCTTCAGTGGGCTCAGACTCCCCTCCTGTGCCCGATGCTCTTCAGTGGGCTCAGACTCCCCTCCCCTGCCCGATGCTCTTCAGTGGACTCAGACTCCCCTCCCCTGCCCGATGCTCTTCAGTGGACTCAGACTCCCCTCCCCTGCCCGATGCTCTTCAGTGGACTCAGACTCCCCTCCCCTGCCCGATGCTCTTCAGTGGACTCAGACTCCCCTCCCCTCCCCTCCTGTGCCCGATGCTCTTCAGTGGATTCAGACTCCCCTCCTGTGCCCGATGCTCTTCAGTGGACTCAGACTCCCCTCCCCTCCTGTGCCCGATGCTCTTCAGTGGGCTCAGACTCCCCTCCCCTGCCCGATGCTCTTCAGTGGGCTCAGACTCCCCTCCCCTGCCCCATGCTCTTCAGTGGGCTCAGACTCCCCCCCCCTCCTGTGCCTGATGCTCTTCAGTGGGCTCAGACTCCCCTCCCCTGCCCCATGCTCTTCAGTGGGCTCAGACTCCCCTCCCCTCCTGTGCCCGATGCTCTTCAAGTGGGCTCAGACTCCCCTCCCCTGCCCGATGCTCTTCAGTGGGCTCAGACTCCCCTCCCCTGCCTGATGCTCTTCAGTGGGCTCAGACTCCCCTCCTGTGCCCAATGCTCTTCAGTGGGCTCAGACTCCCCTCCTGTGCCCAATGCTCTTCAGTGGGCTCAGACTCCCCTCCCCTCCTGTGCCCGATGCTCTTCAGTGGGCTCAGACTTCCCTCCTGTGCCCGATGCTCTTCAGTGGGCTCAGACTCCCCTCCTGTGCCCGATGCTCTTCAGTGGGCTCAGACCCTCCCTCCTGCGCCCGATGCTCTTCAGTGGGCTCAGACTCCCCTCCCCTCCTGTGCCCGATGCTCTTCAGTAGGCTCAGACCCTCCCTCCTGCGCCCGATGCTCTTCAGTGGGCATAGCCCCCTCCCTGTGCACACTCCGCCCCCCACACAATCCGTCCCAAGCTCTTCAGTGAGCTCAACCCCGTACCAGCACTTCTCCTCGGGTCTGTTGTACTTGTAAAGCTTAGTACCGCACTTCCCTGCAGAGCTGGTGTTCTTGTAAAGAGCGGTAACAACACTTAACGGACTACTGTACTTGTAATGGCCAGTACCAGCACTTCTCAGGAGGACTGTTGTACTTATGGGTGGGAGTGGTACTTTACTGCCCGGCTGCTATACTTTTAATGGATAAAACAATCACTTTAAAGCATGGCTGCTGCACTTATTGTGGGCGATTTGATTACTTCTCAGCAGGGCTGCTATACTTGTAATGGGCGGTCCCAGCTTTTCTTAGCAGTGTTGTTGTACTTGCAATAGGCGGTGCCGGCACTTCTCAGAAGGGCTGATCTACTTGTAATAGGCAGTAGTGGCACTTCTTGGCAGGTCTGCTTTACTTAAATTGAGCAGTACCAGCCCTTCTCCGCAGAGCTGGTGTACTTGCAGTGGGTCGTACCAGCACTTCTCTGCAGAGCTGGTGTACTTGCAGTGGGTCGTACCAGCACTTCTCTGCAGAGCTGCTGTACTTGGAATGAGCGGTATCAGCGCTTCTCTGCAGGAATATTGCACTTGTAATGGGTGGTATCAGCACTTCTCACCAGGACTGTTGTACATGCAATGGGTGTTACCAGCACTTCTCACCAGGGCTGCTCTACCTGAAATTGGTCGTACCAGCACTTCTCACCAGGACTGCTATACTTGTAATGGGCGGTACCAGCACTTCTCACCAGGGTTGCTGTACTTGTAATGGGCGGTACCAGCCCTTCTCACCAGGGCTGCTGTACTTGCAATGGGCGATACCAGCACTTCTCACCAGGGTTGCTGTACTTGTAATGGGCGGTACCAGCCCTTCTCACCAGGGCTGCTGTACTTGAAAAGGGCGGTACCAGCACTTCTTCACCTGGACCAATTTAAAGAACTGTTCACCTTCAATGATGACTCCACTCATATGGGTTTCTGGAGGGTGGCCCCTCAGCCCTATGCTATCATGTCTTGTGTCGGGCCTGAGGACTTTCCTCTGTTCTCTCTGTCTTAAACAGTAAAAAATAAAAAAGTAATTGAATTAAAAAACACAAAAGATTCGAAAAGAGGGAGGTTATTGTTCCATGGGGAAGTGAGTGAGTTTTCTTAGTAGTGAATGAGTGGTTTATGAGGTGCGAGAGTGAGTGAGTTTTAGAGACTTAAAAAGGGTGGTCTCAAAAGTGAATAAATCAGTGTGTGAGTGAGCTGTTTTAGAGGCGATAGTGATTTTTTCTCAGGGGCGAGTGACATTTTCATACAGGTAGGCAGGGTCATTTTTTCTCATAATTGAGTCACTGACTACCCAGATGAGAACAAGTGAGTTTCTTTCCTTGGGTCAACAGTCAAGTTTTTTCAGCTTAATGATTTTTTCCGCTTAATGATTTTTTCCATCGGCATAGGGGAGGATTGTCTTAAAGGTGAATGATTGTTGGCGGTAAGCAGGGTCTCTTGAATTATGCGGCACGGAAGAACCAAATTATGCGACAGTGTTGCTTAAATTATGCCTCAAGAGAAGGCAAATTATGTAACATAATGCAGTACATTTTATGACAGTATTAGCTCATTATTCTGTCATTTTTACGCAGTTAACACAATCTTGGCAAAGGGTGCACCTCAATAGTATCAGGTTAACACCCAAATACAGCAATAAGCAGCTGAACAGTGACCGGTCAAGGCACACGAACTGCCTTCCACTGCTTAGCGTAGCACGTTTCACCGCATGTTCAGTAACTTTTCACCCACTTGAGGTTTTTTCTGTTAACATCTGCAAAATATATAGCAGTTGATAGATTATGTGGCAAATGCAGCAAATCCTTAGTTAAGTGGAAAACATCACAGCTGCGGAATCGCATAATTCCAGTAGCCCTGGAGGCAAGAGACTGCATGTCTGCAGTCGTGAGTGAGTTTTTCGTGATAGTAAGCGAGTCACATCACCGGGAGGTAATTGAGTGGGTTGCATCACTCACAGGTGAGTGAGAGCATTTTTCCAGAAACAGGCGAGTGAGTTTCTTAAGGAGCATGAGTGAGTTCCGTCTGAGAGGCGGTGTAGTGAGGACATTTGAAGGTGAAAGAGTGACTTTCTTTGCACATGAGCTTTTCCAAAAGTGAGGAAGTATGCTTTAGAGGTGATTGAGTGAGTAATCTCACACGTGAAGAAGTGGGCTTTCTGAAAAATGAGCGAGTGTATTTCATCAGAGATGAGTGAGTGAGATTTCTCAGAGGCAAGCGAGCGAGTTTTCTTTAAGACAAGTGAGCGAGCTTTCTCATAGGCAAGCGAGTGAGTTTTCTCGGAGGCAAGCCTGTAAGTTTCATAGTGATTTTCGAGAGACTTTTCTCATACCCGGGTGAGTAGGTTTTCTCAGAGGCGACAGAACGAGTTTCCCTACAGGTGAGCAGTATTAAAGGAGAGATATTTTAGAGGCTGTTTAGTCCGAAGAGGGCAGAATTGCAATAATCTAAGAACAGTAACTCACTCACCCCTAAAACGAACTCAGTAGCCTTTACTTTAAAATGGAAATTTGATATGATTTGAAGGTCTACCGTAAGGATCCAGCATGTGCGGCAGCTACACGTCCGTACCCGGGGTAAGGTTTGCTGACTATCGTGTGATCCTGGACAAAAAAAACCTCAACCTCTCGCTGCCCTAAAAATGTAAATATGTGAAAAATGTAAGAATTCCACTTAACATGCACGGTCTCCTCCCAGCCCTTTCGTGCCCTCTGACCCCGCCACCGCCCAATTGAAGTACAACTCTCTGGAGCTCCCCAGCAATATACCTTGCTATAGTATCCAAACCAATAGTTGTTTATTTCGGTCAGTTTATCAATCAATCAGGGGTTTATAAAGCGCGCTGCTCACCCGTGAGGGTCTCAAGGGGGGGGGGGGTAGGAACAGCTCGAGGTCAGCCGAACAGCCATGTCTTGAGGCTCTTGAAGGTGTGCAGGGTGGAGGAGCGTCTGATGTTGACTGGGTGTTCGTTCCAAGCTTTGGCTGCAAGGTGGGAGAAGGCTCTTCCCCCGGCTCTGGTTCTGCGGATTCGTGGGGTCGTTGCTAAGGCGAGGTCTGCCGAGCGGAGGTTTCTTTTGGGTGCGTGGAAAGCAATTCTTTCGTTGAGGTATTTGGGCCTGATGTTGTGGAGGGATTTGGATGTGTGGGGGAGTAGTTTGAAGGATACTCTCTTCTCGACGGAGAGCCAGTGGAGGTCTCGCAGGTGTTGGGTCATGTGCTTGTGTCGTGGGGTGTCTAGGATGAGCCTGGCAGCGGTGTTCTGGATGGTCTGGAGTTTCTGTAGCAGGGATTTGTTGATTCTCGCGTAGAGGGCGTTTCCATAGTCCAATCTGCTGGTGATGAGTGCGTGGGTGACGGTCTTTCTGGCTTCGGGTGGGATCCACTGGAAGGTCTTGCAGGGGATGCGAAGGGTGTTGAAACAGGTGGAGGTGACGGCGTTGACCTGGCGAGTCATGGTGAGGGAGGAGTCTAGGATGATGCCGAGGTTCAGGGCGTGGTTCGTCAGGGTGGGTGGGTTTCCGAGGGCCACCAGGAGCTGTCCCATGCGGCAGGGGGAAGGTCCAAGGATGAGGACCTTTGTCTTCTCCGAGTTCAGTTTTAGGCAGCAGTCGCTCATCCAGGCTGCGACGTCTTTCATTCCTTCTTGGAAGCTGAGTCTGGTGTCTCTGGGGTTCTTCGTGAGGGAGAGGATGAGCTGGGTGTCGTCTGCGTAGGATACTATGCTGGGGCCATGTAGATGTTGAAGAGCGTGGGGCTGAGCGATGATCCTTGGGGTGCTCCGAAGTTGATCTCTGTGGGTTCGGAGAGGAAGGGTGGGAGTCTGATCCATTGGGTTCTGCCGGTGAGGAAGGAGCGGATCCAGTCGAGGGCGAGTCCTTGCATGCCAGCGTCTTGGAGTCTGGTTGCAAGAGTGAGGTGGGAGACTGTGTCGAACGCAGCGGAGAGGTCTAGCAGGATGAGGGCCGCAGTATGTCCCTGGTCGAGTAGCATGTGGATGTCGTCGGTGGCGGCGAGGAGGGCGGTCTCGGTGCTGTGGTTGCTGCGGAATCCAGACTGGGAGGAGTCGAGTATGGCGTTCTCTTCGATGAAGGTGGTTAGTTGTGCGTTGACAAATTTTTCAGTGACTTTGGCTGCGAAGGGAAGGAGAGAGATGGGCCGGTAGTTTTTCAGGTCTGTCGGGTCTGCCGTGGGCTTCTTGAGGAGGGGCTTGACCTCAGCCCGCTTCCAGTCGCGGGGGAAGAAGCCGGCTTCGAAGGTGGAGGCGTAGTTCGGGCGCGATGGCGGTGGCGGCTCTGTGGAAAATGTGAGGCGGGCAGGGGTCCGTGGGGGCTCTTGAGTGGGTGTTTTTCATGGTCGCAGTGGTGTCTTCGGTGGTGACCGGTGTCCAGGTGGTGATGGTGGGCTGGCTGTCATTGCTGGAGGGGAGGGTGGTTTCTGGAGTCTGTTCACTGCAGTTGTCGTAGAGGGCCTTGAACTTTAGGTGGAAGTAGGAGCCGAGTTTGTTGCAGAGGTCCTGGGACGGTGTGATGTCCGTGGCTTCGCAGGGAAGTTTGGTGAACTGCTGGATGATGTTTAAGAGTTCCTTTGAGTTGCTGGTGTTGGTGAGGTTTTTGTTCCTGATGAAGGTCCTCTTGGTGGTTCTTACGAGTTAGTGGTATTCTGTCATAGCGTGCTTGTAGGTGGACTGGTCTTCGGTTGTTTTGCTGTTTCTCCAACGTTTCTCGAGCTGTCTGCATGAGCATCTAGCTTCTTGGAGGTCGGTGGTGAACCAGGCGGCCTTTAGAGGGCATTGTTTGTCAGGGCGGCGGAGGGGGGCGAGCTTGTCTGCGCAGCTGGAGATCCAGCGGTGTAGTTCCGTGGCTGCAGAGTTGGCGTCGTTCGTGGCGGAGGGGGGGGGGGGAGGGTTGTGGGCGAGGGTAGAGTTGAGGTCCTCTTCTGTGACTTTGCTCCAGTTCCTTCGAGGCGGGTTCGGGGTGGGCTTGTGAGCGGTGGTGGTGCTGACGGAGAAGTGTACGCAGTGGTGGTCAGTCCAGAGGGGCTGCGAGGTGTGGCAAAAGTGGATGTTAGTCCCTCCTGCGAACATGGGGTCGAGGATGTGTCTGGCCTTATGGGTGGGGGTGGTGATGAGCTGCTTCAGTCCGAGGTTGGCGAGGTTGTCCAGGAGGGTGGTGGAGTCCGGGTCACTGCGGTTGTCGAGGTGGAAGTTCAGGTCTCCGATGAGTATGTAGTCTGTGGAGGCGATGGCGGTGGGTGCGATGAGGTCAGCAATGGTGGTGGTGAAAGGAGGGCGGGGTCCAGGGGGTCTGTAGGCAAGGGTGCCGCAGAGCGTGGTTCTGGGGCTGGTCTGGAGCTGGAAGTGGAGGTGTTCGGTGTTGGAGAGGGGATCGCTCGTGCTGGAGGTGGAGATTCGGAGGGAGCTCTTGTGTGTGATTGGGAGTCCTCATCCTAGGCGGTGGGGGGCGGTCTTTTCTCTGGATCTTGAATCCGACGGGGATGGCGGTGGCGATGTCGGGAGAAGAGGCGGCGTTTGTCCACGTTACCGTGAAGAAGGCGACGTCCAGCGAGAGGGTGTCGAGGAGGTCTCAGATTTCTACGGCGTAGTTGCAGGGAGCGCACGTTGAGGAGAATGCATTTCAGGGTTTCATTGGTGCGGGCGTCCGGCGTGGGCGCAGGGGTCGAAGGGGTGCTGTGGATGGTGAAGGAATGTCGGCAGGAGAATTGGCCGTGGGTGGTGTTCGACGATGACAGCTGGCAGTTGCTGTTTCTCCCGGGGTTGAGAGCGAGGAGGGCAGCCGGGTTGTAGCTGTGGTGGGTCGGAGATCCAGAGTCCCTGGCGCTGGTCGCAGTCGGGTCGCGGACGGGCGCAGACGGGCTTGCCTTTGGCGCGCCTTCAGTGCGCCAGCGGCACAGCTGCGCAGCGGCCGCCATTAAGTAGGGAAGGGGGAGGGAATCGCAGCTGGGAGGCGGGAACGGGAAATCTGCGGGGGGAGGGGCCGCAGGGGCAGCAGCGGCGGGAAGGGGGAAACGGGCAGGAAAAACAAGCCAGAAAATAGGAGCAAAAAAAGAAAAACAGGCAACAGCACGATTTCAATAAGGCATAACAATTACAATGATGCACTTACAATCAAGGTAGAACGAAAAAACAGGGCGGAAAACGGAGGAGGAGGAGGGCCTCGAACCCCTCACAATGCAGAGCGAGGCACAGCAAGGGCAGCGGTAATCACCAGTGGAGCTGCAGGGGGAGAGTGCAGGTCCCTGACCAGGAGTTTAGACATAAAACACACAGGAGTTAAGACATAAAACACACGCAAATGACGTTACTTAAAACTAAATAGAAAAGTACAAAGTACAATGTGCAAACATACAATACAGAACAGGGCAATCATGGGGAAACTAAATGCAATTACTATCCTGTGGCCTTATACAGCAGCCATTAAAGCACAACACACAAAATACTTAAAACCAATAAAAAAATTTAAAAAGGCAATGGTTCAAAACCCAATAATAAAACTTCAAATTTGCCTTAGGAAGGAGTGCCACCATGCTACATACTAAAATGCGGTTTAAAAAGTAACAGTAGCATAAAAGGCAAGAGTACAGACTAGACCTAGTAAAAGCGAGGAGAGGATGTAGTCTAAGGGCTAGATCAGTCGAACTTGAAGCTGGGGAACCGGGTTCGAGTCACGGCAGGGACGCTCAACATCCTGTGATTCTGGGCAAATCACTTAATCTCCCTGTGCCTAACAAAAATGAACGTGTCTATCTATAACAAAACTGGTGCTCATGTAAAGCACTGTGATACCTTCGGGTCAAGTTTGAGCTATATAAAACGCAAAAAAAAAGAAAATTAGAGTGCAATTTCAAGATTTTTTTCCCATTACTAGTGTGGATCAAAATTTGGCCCAAAGATAGGGGGAACATCAAAGCACAAAGTGTCAATGTATCGAATGCTAGTGATCAAACCAAAAGTCCGAGTTAGCACTCCCCAATTGTGAGTTCGGGTGTGCTAATATGCTGTCACCGTGCAACGTATCGAATGATCCAGCTAGAATGGAGATACTTAGCGACTGCACAAACTATTGATTCTTTGGGCTTAGCTCTCAACACCCTCAAGGCCACCACACACTTTCCAACCCCCAATTGTCTACATATGGGCAGGATCCGCCTTGACTTAGGTTTGCTCTACCCTGGGCAGAGGAGAAAAAAGTGCTGCAAATTCTCGTCAGCGTTCAGCAGGGTTGGATTGGGATCAGAAATCGGCCCGGGCACACCAAAAAAAAAGTGGCGCACATTTGCGTATTGCCTTTCCTCAAAACACTGCTTCAGCGAAGTTGTATGAAAAGAAAGGGGGTGGGGGCATGTTTTATTAACTTCACTTAGATTTAAAAAAAATGCACAGATTAGTTCACACTGCTGAGCCACACATGAATCTAAGTGAGACCACATTGCTCAGGCCCCCTGCCCCCGCTCAATCAGCATACATTAATGGCCCGGCACGCGAGAGAAAGGGAGAGACACCTCCGCCCATCTGCCTCTAGAAAGGCCACTCAGGCCCCACTAGGCCGCTGGTGGCATCCGAACAACACAGACAGCCCCAAGCTGCCCAAAAGCAGCCCACAGCTAGAACTCGGCTACCGGCTCTTCGGCCGTTTCCCGAGTGCCAGCATTACCAATCCGACCCTGGCGTTCAGGCACACTGGGCAAATCTTATCTGGGGCTAGCCTAGGTTTCCAGTTTGCACAAAAAGATTTCAGAGGAAGTGTGCCATGCCTACATTTAAGGGATAGTAACCTAGCTACTGAGGTCGTTATATAATTTTAAAAAGCTCATACCTACTATGCAATTTTAGATCAAAAAAGGAAGTGGCGGCTCCTCCGCTATCACGGAGAAGCGTCACCCCCCCTGCCAGGCTCAAAACTTGAAAAATAAAACGATAATAAAACAGGTTTATTATCGTTTTATTTTTCAGGTGCTAAGGGCCGGGTGAGTCTTGGGGGCGGGGACATTGCGAGGGCAGTGACAAGAGGGAGTAGTGGGCACTGCTATCAGTACGCATGTCAGTTTGGCTGGCCATCTCAGGACAGTCAAACCAACATGAACACTGAGCTGTCTTCAACCTAGCTGCATTGCTGGATTGGAGAAAGCAAGCACAGGCTCCTAGTCTCTCTGGGAGTGCAAATTTATGGCTCTCAGGCCAATCCTGACGCTGCTATCAAGCATGAGAGCAGCAACAGGATTGGCCGCAGGCAGTCATGTAGCATAGGCGGGGCCACGGGAGGTTGCAGCGGGTGCAAAAATTCTTAGGGGCGCTAAATTTTAAAAGAAAAATGGAAGGGACTTGACTTGCCTCGGGTGCTGGCAACCCATGCTATGCCGCTGGTCACAGGGGATACTGGGACCCTGTGTGCTGCAGCGAGAACACAGAGCAGAAGAGCGGCCTATTTTTTTCAATGTTTTCTTTATTGTCTGTTTCCCCCCCACCTCTCCATCGTCCGTCATCCCCCGCCCTGCCACCCAACCCGCACACCAGCCGCTACTAAAAAAAGGCCATATCAGAGAGCCATATCTACTCCTTCCCACCTCATCGGTCCACATACGCTCCCAGTATGCCTCCTTGATTGTCTCCCTTGTAAAATTCGAGGGGTGATCTTGATTTTTCCAATAATCATCCAAACCAATATCACGCTGAGCGGCCCTAAGAGTTGATCCAGCCGATCTTGGAATTCATATCTAGCTCTGTTATCTCATTAAGGGCGTCATTGTATGATGCAAGGGCTGGTGTAGTCTTCAACCTCCTCTAAAACATTAGACGCCTTAATTGGGCTTTCTTAATGATTGGTTTCACTCCCAAGTCCCACCGCAGAGGTCGCTATTGAAATACTGGAGCAGGCTGCCTGTTGTCACCTGTAATGAAACAGACAAGGGTCCAGGTTTACATTGTTCGCTGGGTTTGCATCACAAAAGTGAAGCAAGCCTGTACGAAATACCTGTACGAAATATTTTGTTTCAATTTACTTTCCAAAGCAAAACTTGTTTTGTGTTGAAGGGGACTTCCCATGGGTGGTACATGGGCGTTTCCATGCAAACACCCATGATTTTTGACACAAAATCCCTATCTACTAACAATATTAGACAGGGTTTTGCACCAAAAAATAACACCACTTTGAAGCAGGCATTAAAAAGGAGACATGCTTTCATTACTCCGAACTTTTCCCGCTTTGCATGTGTGCTGCATTGTACAGCATATATCGGAAGTGGCAAAAGTTTGTCTAGGCATAGTATTTTGTACTGGAAGGTGAACCAAAATCTATGCTAGAATCATGCACACACCTTTGCACCATGGTAAAATGGTGTGTGCGCAGCACTCGGCAGCCTGGCACTAGGGAGAGGGGAGGAGAGAGCCATATCTCTGTAGATATGACGCTGTCCTGCTCCCTCTCATGCAGCGCAGTAACTTTTGATTCTGCTCTGCGTTGTGACAGTTTGATAAATCTAGGCCTACGAGGTATTACCTATTAGAAGGGCTGTGTGGTGCTACTTGCAGGGCAAATTTCCCCCATCACCTGTAGTATAGACTGCAAGGTGCCTCGTAACAATACAAACCGATGCACTGGCATCTGAAGTGCAGGCTGCCATGTCCCCCCTCTAAGAATGGAAACTGAGGTGCTGTCACCTGAAGTGAAGGGTGACAAGTGCCCACTGTACCAATACAAACTGAGGTGCTGTCACTAGGGGCGGCTCCTCCACTTGAGCGGAGGAGCGTCGCCCCACAAGCCCCAGAGCTGAAAAAGAAAACGGTAATAAAGTTGATTTATTACGGTTTTATTTTTCAGCACCCCATCCTGAACTAAGTGGCAGAACGGGCCAGGGCAGTGCTGCCGAGTGGCAGCAGCAGGGAGCTGTGCGCTTTAAAATGCGCATGTCTCTGGCCGGCTGGCTTGGGCTGGCCAGCCAGACATGCGCATTTTAAAGTTCTCTAACTCAGCTGTCTTAGACAGCTAGGTTAGAGAAAGAGCAGGCCTCCAGCGCTCTTAGGAGCACTGAGAAAGGCCACCCTACCCAATCCTGGTGCTGCTTTCATGCTGTGAAAGCAGTGCCAGGATTGGGTAGTGCAGTTTCCTGCTTCCAGGTCCTGAACAGTGTGAGATCTGAGGGTAGCTCTGCTGTCGTCCTGAACAGTGTGAGATCTGAGGGTAGCTCTGATGTCATCCTGAACAGTGTGAGATCTGAGGGTAGCTCTGCTGTCAGCTTAAACAGTGTGAGATCTGAGGGTAGCTCTGCTGTCGTCCTGGACATTGTAATATCTGACAGTGGTATCAATGTCCCTGTGTTGGACCTGTCCTGGTGCCCTGACTCTGATAGGCCTACGAGATGGCCACATGTCAGGCCAATAAGTGGCCAAACCCTGGCCTTTCATTTGTCAGCCTAATGCATTCTGGGAGTTGTAGTCTTGATCCATATCATTTGGAGTGTTGGACGAACACACCTGAAAGCGATGATTTGTAGAAGGAAAGCCGAGGACTAGAATCCAGGTCAGCTGCATGCATGGGTCGATGGCCACGCCCCTTCTTTGCAGATTCATAAATGGTGGCATGAGCCGCCCACAAGGGGGCAGAGTGCCCAGACACACACGCCTCCAGGTTACAGTGTCCCGGAGCAGCCCCGGATGCGGCCTTCGTGCTGTTTACAGCGGAGCAGTCTCCCGTGACAGTCATGAGAGACCCAGGGTGCGTCCTTCGTGCTGTTTACAGCGGAGCAGTCCCCCCGTGACAGTCATGAGAGACCTAGGGTGGGCAGAAGGGGGAGGGTGGTGCGGGTGGGGAGGCGGGAAAGTAGGGTGGTTGGCACAGCAGCTTCCCAAACCCGCAGGATGCTACCGTCTCCTGGGAATGTCCACCCAAGCTGGGTAAGGAGAAATGTTCACTGGCGGTCCTGCGCCACATGGCAGCGCTGTGAGGCATCGGCCAGCTCTGCGCAGCACTAGCGGCTCAGTCCTGTACCGGAGTTTGCAACAGGAAGGGGCCCTCCCGATATGTGTGCCCAGTGACCACACGGGTACTGCAGCGAGTACTGAACTGACACAAGGGACCCCCCCTCCTTCCAATGTGTACCTATTGACAACAGAGTTCACTAGTGAGTGCACCACGGTGCTGGCCATGTCTGGAAGGAAACAGCCCCGGCCCCAGGTCTGAGGTACGTCCTCGCACAGGTTCGGCCGTGAGTCAGTCCCTTCCGCTCTGTGCCCACTGACAGCGCCGGTGTCTGAGTACAGGACTGATCCTGCTGGTAAGGAGAGGCCCTTCCGTGTCTGCACCAACTGATCACACTTGTGCACCAGCGAGTACAGGGCAGTGAGGAGGCTGCGCATGAATACCGACCCCCTCCAAGTGTTCACTGAGATGCCAGTGTGAGGGAAGTACGCAAGGAAACAGGCCCCGCCCATGCCAACGTAGGTTCACTGGTGAGTGCCTCTGCCCGTTTCCAAAGGGCTTATCTAGAGTACATTGTTCAGTTCTGGAGCATAAACTAGATTTTTGAGACCGGTTCTGGGAATCACGTTTAAAATATGTCAAAAAAACCCAAGGGCACGTGAAATGCTTCAGTGACTTAGCAGTCATTGAATGACTCCGAGTGAATAATTCCCTCCCTTTCATTCTGCCACCACAGATGCCACACCATATCCAACGCCCTCCGCCTCCCTCGTCTCTCCGTGACCTCTGATATACTTCAAGGTCATCGCAAATACAAAGCCATCCAACTTCTTCTTTTCCCATCCCACCTCTTCTAGCCAAACACCACCCTGATGCCCCCTCATCTCCCTGGGTACATATGGACCCCTCCTTGAACCAGGGATCTCTCGGATTCCCTTAAGTTAAGCCACGTTCATCCCTTGCTTTGTAAGTAGACCCGAAGTCCAACGTAGACCCAAAGTCCAACGTAGACCCTAAGTCCTACGTAGACATGGAGTCCAACGTAGACCCAGAGTGCAACGTACATCCGAAGTCTAGCATAGACCGACAGTCCAACGTAGACCCAAAGTCCAACATAGACCGAAAGTCCAACGTAGACCTAGGGTCCAATGTAGATCCAAAGTCTAGCATAGACCGACAGTCCAACGTAGACCCAAAGTCCAACGTAGACCCAGGGTCCAATGTAGATCCGAAGTCTAGCATAGACCGACAGTCCAACGTAGACCGACAGTCCAACGTAGACCGACAGTCCAACGTAGACCCAGAGTCCAACGTAGACCCAGAGTCCAACGTAGACCCAGAGTCCAACGTAGACCCAGAGTCCAACGTAGACCCAGAGTCCAACGTAGACCCAGAGTCCAACGTAGACCCGAAGTCCTACGTAGACATGGAGTCCTACGTAGACCCAGAGTGCAACGTACATCCGAAGTCTAGCATAGACCGACAGTCCAACGTAGACCGAAAGTCCAACGTAGACCCAGGGTCCAATGTAGATCCGAAGTCTAGCATAGACCGACAGTCTAACGTAGACCAACAGTCCAACGTAGTCCTAAAGTCCAACGTAGACCTGAAGTCCCCAGCGTAGACCCGGCTGTGCTTGAAAACCAAAGGCCTCCCAGTAGACTTAATTCCTTTACGAAGCTGCTTAGAAGATGTGTGGGCAGGCGGCTAGAAAACTACACCACTGACAGTCATCTCTTAGACGATTTCCAAAGCATTCTCTACACTGAAAACCCTCCTCAGAATCATGGACGACCCTCTGCATCGCTTGGATGAAGGACATTCTGGCTCTCCTGACTTGTCCGCATCCTTCGAGGCTCTTGGTCGTAATGCACTCATCAACTCTAGAACCTTAGAAGCATAATGAGGATTGCAGGAACAATGCTAGAATGGTTTAGATCTTAGATCCTTTCTTTGGGACTCTCTTTATTCACTGTGCGGACCACTAGGCAACGTGCTGGCAAAGCGTGGTATCTCCTTTCAACAACAGGTGGGTCCTTCTTTTATCCTAGAAGGCCAGATTCCAGCTGAAACATCACCACAGCCTCGAGCCTGTCCACCCAAAGCAAGACGTTAAACTGTCCTTTCTCGTCCTAGTCATTTCGCATATGGACTGACTAGACTGACCAAATCTTACCTTGCTCCCCTCTAAGCAGCCCTCCCTTCGGCAGCCTGTCTAGTCTCCAGTGCAAACATTTAAGTGCATCACAATGGTTTTTGGACCCATAGGTTGGACTCCTATGGACCATTGTTAAGCCTGTAAGCCTCCGTGCCGCACCAAGATGGCGACTCGCATGACGAAACTGAAACACTGATCATGAGGCTTCAGCTTTCTGCCACCACTAGAACCTAAGGAAGCCAAGCTCTGCTCAGGACGGACACTCCGAGTTTTAGGAAGTCCTCCATACTGGCAATGCACCAAGAATCTGGAATGATCTCCTGGCACAGATTTGTCACGCCAATCTCTGCTTTTAGAATCAACCTCAAACAGCACTTTCTAAAAGATGTCCCAATCTTTCTCAACTTCTGTCATTGCTGTTTTCCATGAAATTGCCATCCAAAGATAACATAAGTAACACATAGGATTTTGCAAGCCCTTCATAAAATCCTGTGTCTAGTTTGTTTATAATCTGTGACTTGTGACACACCCAGTCGCCTTTTATAAAGAAATGACATAGCTGCTCAACTGTAATAACTTATTACAGTTGAGTTCTGACGTCTCAGTGCCTGCTGACAGAGTCAGCTGCTGAGGAGCAAAGAAACTGTTTGCTTATCTTTCTTCTGCTCTGTTTTTCTAGCTGTATAGTGACAAGAACTAGGGCAATATTATGGCAACATGATTATTTTTTGCACTCCTTAGGTAATTATAGAAAACATATTCTTTCTGCATGTTTCTACACATTCAGAGCCACTGCACTTTTTTAAACTGACTTGTATTAAATAATTCTAAAATCTTTTTGCAACAAATATCTAACAGCTTTTTTGATGTGTTTAATTTTGCACTAGATATTCTATTTATATTCTTTATGTTTCCAGACGTGATTTTTTTCATAGGAAAGAGCTATGCACCAAGGTTTTAAGTGGTTTGTGGGAAAGGTGATGGTGTGACCATGTATATGAGATAAGGTACCCCCTGCCATATATGATGAGGATATTGCATGTCACCTCGGAGTTCCATAACTTTTCAAAAGAATTCAGCCTTTGGCCTCATTCCTCTATATTGTCATCAAACTCCTCAGTGACTTGCATATTCTTATAATGTAAGGCAGGGGGTACTTTATTCCACATATATATCTGGTTACCTATTCCCTGTGTTACTACCTGTATGTGCTTGTTCATTATTATTCCATGCTATTCCGTAAATATCTGTATCAACAATCAAATATTAAATGAGTAGATAAGGGGCGGGGCCAGTGGTGCCTGTGAGCTGACGGACGGTCTGTGGTTGCACTCACATCTGTTTCTCTTTCCTCCTCTCTTCCTCCAGTCAGGGGACTCACGTGCAAAGGCTGCAGCTTCAAGGTCTGGTCATTTTGCCTCTCCGGTTCCGGTGACAAGGACTGCCCAGCAGGGAGCTGTTCCACCACCTCCACCTCCCTAGGTAAGGCGCTAGAACCTTTACGCTTCAGCGTTGTGTGCGCTCTATGGCCCCCTCAGAGGTGCTTTCCTCAGCACATGCATGTGTGAGGTGGGAATGCATGACTGCGTGTTGCAACCTGGCAAAACCAGCATTACCTGCCTAAGCGTTTCCCTGCTCTACATCATACAATGTTTCAGTCTCCCCCCTTCTAACATATACTAAACAATGTTTCTTCCTCCTCTCTTCTCCTGTGAACTATACCTTCCAACCCTTTACTCTCTCTTGTACATATGACAGTGGCTGCTTTTTTGGGGGCAGTAGTGGTGGGGTGGAGGAGGGGGGTCTAAAAAAGAAAAGAAAATATTACTTACCTGCCAGCTGGCCATCTGGCCACCGGCTCTCCTCTGTCTTCTTCTCTTCCTGGCAGCACGGAAGCACACAGGCTCCCAGACTTCCCTAGCCAATCATGACGTTGCTGTCACCAGCATGACAGCAGCGTCGTGATTGGTCTAAGCGCCTTGGCTCAGCCCTCATTCAGGGACTGGGTGCTTGTGTATGTTCTCCACCCAGGCTGTGCAATACAGCCAGTTGACGAGCATGCTAAGTGCGCATGACTGTTTGGCCGGCCAAAGCGTCATGCACACTTAAGTGCACCAACCACTCCTCCCCCTGCTGGCTGTGACAACAGTCAAGCCCCGCCCCAAAACTGTCTTCAGCACGGAAAAGCAAAATGAATATAACACCGTATTAATATCATTTTATTTTTCCTTTTTTGCACTACTGGAAAGCAGTGGGGCGCCGCCCCTCCGCCTTAGTCGGAGGAGCTGCCGCTGATATGGGATTTATAAACTGGTGGAGATGGGAGAAAGGGGGAATCTTTACGTACTATAGCAAGGGCTTCACGCTTCCAGATACTGTATCCAGTGTTTTGCCTCTCTCTGGTAGGGCACACATATGTCCCTCTGCCAGTATTGTGTCATCAGTTGCCTCACTCTCCCCTATAGCATGGAGTGACGTCAGTCTTCTGTGGCCTCTGTGGCTCAAGGGCAGTGAGCCATCCTTCCGGCAAGCACTCAGGCTGTCTGTGGAAACCCAGATACTAATGCGTGCTCACTGAACTGCCAAGTACTGCCCCTATTGGCTTTCACCTTCATGAGCTTGTGAAGTCGAAAACTCAAGACTTTGAACTTCCGGGTCAGGCTGCACATATATCACGTGCACTTTATGGCCAAGCAGTGTTTGTAGCATCCATCATTGAATGTGCCTCAGAACTTTAGTACGGTTTATGGTATTAGGACTTGTATTCTGACTGCATATCTCAAGCCCTCTGTAACTGGACTGTGTCCTAACCAGAGTTATGAATGTGCTGCCCTATCTAGACCCACACACACCATCCTTGGGGTCTTCAGTGTTAGACTGAGCTTCAGTCTGAGAATCACCCCTAAAGAGGAGCTGCCTGGACCTTGATTCCAGGCACAGCATCGATGCTGGTTACAATGGTTGCCATGTATGCCTCTAATTCACACAAGGCCCCCTAGTACCCGAGACTCAGTGGCAGGCACTCGCTCACACTGAGCTCATCTCTTGTAGTATTAGAGCCTGCTAGGCCCGGAGGGCACCAGGCTGCGGTCCCCTAGTACCAGAGACTCAGTGGCAGGCACTCGCTCACACTGAGCTAATCTCTTGTAGTATTAGAGCCTGCTAGGCCCGGAGGGCACCAGGTTGTGGTCCCCTAGTGCCAGAGACTCAGTGGCAGGCACTCGCTCACACTGAGCTAATCTCTTGTAGTATTAGAGCCTGCTAGGCCCAGAGGGCACCAGGCTGTGGTCCCCTAGTGCCAGAGACTCAGTGGCAGGCACTCGCTCACACTGAGCTCATCTCTTGTAGCATTAGAGCCTGCTAGGCCCGGAGGGCACCAGGCTGCGGTCCCCTAGTACCAGAGACTCAGTGGCAGGCACTCGCTCACACTGAGCTCATCTCTTGTAGTATTAGAGCCTGCCAGGCCCGGAGGGCACCAGGCTGCAGTCCCCTAGTGCCAGAGACTCAGTGGCAGGCACTCACTCACACTGAGCTAATCTCTTGTAGTATGAGAGCCTGCTAGGAACGGAGGACACCAGGCTGCGGTCCCCTAGTACCAGAGACTCAGTGGCAGGCTTTCGCTCACACAGAGCTAATCTCTTGTAGTATTAGAGCCTGCTAGGCCCGGAGGGCACCAGGATGTGGTCCCCTAGTACCAGAGACTCAGTGGCAGGCACTCGCTCACACTGAGCTCATCTCTTGTAGTATGAGAGCCTGCTAGGCCCGGAGGGCACCAGGCTGCGGTCCCCTAGTACCAGAGACTCAGTGGCAGGCACTCGCTCACACTGAGCTCATCTCTTGTAGTATTAGAGCCTGCTAGGCCCGGAGGGCACCAGGCTGCGGTCCCCTAGTACCAGAGACTCAATGGCAGGCACTCGCTCACACTGAGCTCATCTCTTGTAGTATGAGAGCCTGCTAGGCCCGGAGGGCACCAGGCTGCGGTCCCCTAGTACCAGAGACTCAGTGGCAGGCACTCGCTCACACTGAGCTCATCTCTTGTAGTATTAGAGCCTGCTAGGCCCGGAGGGCACCAGGCTGCGGTCCCCTAGTACCAGAGACTCAGTGGCAGACACTCGCTCACACTGAGCTCATCTCTTGTAGCAGTAGAGCCTGCTAAGTCCCACACTGACCTCCATCAAGCTGAGCTCTCCCAGGACTACAGTCTCATGGGTTCCACGCTCACACACATCAAACCTAGTGCTTCCATGCACTATCTTACACTCACTGACACCAGACTGAGCTCCCCCAGCACTACAGCCTCACGGGTGCAGCACTCACTGACTCCAAGCTGTACTATCTTGGTACTATGGTCTCATGGGTTTCATACTCACTGACTCCAAGCTGCACTCTCTCAGCACTACAACCCCTCGGGTGCAACACTCACTGACTCAAAGGTGTACTATATCGGTACTGTGGTTTCATGGGTTCCATTCTCACTGACTCCAAGCTGTACCCTCTCTCCTACTGTGGTCTCACGGGTTCCATTCTGACTGACTCCAAGCTGTACTCTCTCTGTACTGTGGTCTCATGGGTTAAAGTTCCACACTTACTGACTCCAAGCTGTACACTTTCAGTACTGTGGCCTCATGGGTTCCACGCTCACTGATTCCAACCTGGACTCTCTTGGTACTGTGGCCTCCCAGGTTCCACGCTCACTGACTCCAAGCTGTACTTCCTCGGTACTGTGGTCTCACTGGTTCCACACTTACTTACACCAAGTTGTACTCTCTCAGTACTGTGGTCTCACGGGTTCCATGCTCACTGACTCCAACCTGTACTCTCTCTCCTACTGTGGTCTCACGGGTTCCATTCTGACTGACTCCAAGCTGTACTCTCTCGGTACTGTGGTCTCATGGGTTAAAGTTCCACACCCACTGACTCCAAGCTGTACACTTTCATTACTGTGGTCTCATGAGTTCCACGCTCACTGATTCCAACCTGGAGTCTCTTGGTACTGTGGCCTCACGGGTTCCACACTTACTTACTCCAAGCTGTACTCTCTGGGTACTGTGGTCTCACGGGTTCCATGCTCACTGATTCTAACTTGGACTCTCTTGGTACTGTGGCCTCACTGGTTCCACGCTCACTGACTCCAAGCTGTACTCTCCGGGTACTGTGGTCTCATTAATTCCACACTCACTGACTCCAAGTTGTACTAGTCTCTCTCGGTACTATGGTCTCATTGGTTCCACACTCACTGACTTCAAGCTGTAGTCTCTCAGTACTATGGCCTCATGGGTTCCATGTCCACTGGCTCAAAGCTGTACTCTTTCAAAGCTGTACTCTCTCGGTACTATGGTCTCCTTGGTTCCGTGCTCACTGACTCAAAGTTGTACTCTCTCGGTACTATGGTCTCCTTGATTCCATGCTCACTGACTCAAAGCTGTACTCTCTCGGTACTATGGTCTCCTTGGTTCCATGCTCACTGACTCAAAGCTGTACTCTCTCGGTACTATGGTATCCTTGGTTCCACACTCACTGACTCAAAGCTGTACTCTCTCCGTACTATGGTATCCTTGCTTCCGTGCTCACTGACTCACAGTTGTACTCTCTCCGTACTATGGTATCCTTGGTTCCGTGCTCACTGACTCACAGCTGTACTCTCTCGGTACGACGATCTCATTGGTTCCGTGCTCACGGACTCAAAGCTGTACTCTCTCGGTACTATGGTCTCATTGGTTCCACACTCACTGACTCTAAGCTGTAGTCTCTCAGTACTTTGGCCTCATGGGTTCCATGTCAACTAGCTCAAAGCTGTACTCTCTCGGTACTATGGTCTCATTGGTTCCACACTCACTGACGCTTAGCTGGACTCCCCCGTGAACGTATCCTCGTGCATTTCACAGACCCCGCATTACATCTGTTTAACTCACTTTGCTAAGCCTTAAAGTGTGTCCCGTTTCGTTGTGCGTGTGTATGTGCAGGTTTACATTACATTGTACAGACCCCTAATGTAAATGTATTTTCTTTCTCTCAGGGTCCGTCTCTTTGTTCAAAAAGTTAGAATGCACTCCAAACTGTGTAGCTGTGACCAACGGCACGGACAGCGTCTTCAAACTGAACTACGTCGTCTCTTGCTGCGCGACAGACCTCTGCAACTCCGCCTCCACGAACAGGATGGCCCTGGCCCTTGGACCCGTCATGGCGCTAGCCTGGCTCCTGAAAGCGCTTTAACGAACCCTCAACCTCCGCGCGGCCACACAAGGCCCATCGGTGGACTGGCCCGCCTCCGCGACGCGGCAACGTCATGTTCACCCGCTCTCCCTGGGCTCCCCTAGTGCCTCGCCGCATAGCATCCTGGTACATGTAGTCCCGAGCCTTTTAGTGACCAACAAGAGCTGGGAGCGGCCCTCGGGAACACCGGACTGGGGCACGTGTATCTCAGGGGGTGAGGGGGGGGGGGGTGTCGGTTTTTAATCGTATGTAAGATATACAGCTGCTAACTGTCACATGGTAGTGGTTTCTGTCAATTTGTACTTTTGTGAAAGGTGTGCCTACACCTGAGTCCACCTGAGAAGTGGAGTGCACTGGTGTGGTTGAGTCCTCTTTTAGAACCCCCCTCACCTTCGGTGCTCTTGAATGTGGATCCTTCCGTGGGATCTGATTGGGGTTCACAGGTGTGGATGGCGGCCATGCCACAGCCTGCCTACAGAGGGAGCGAGGGTCTATCATTGTGTGTCTACCCGGATTTACCTACAATATTTACAGCCAAAGCACCTCAAAGTTACCGGCGTTCCTACACGTCACTTCCTGCTGGATCATACGAGAAGGGGCCCTGCTGCTCATTGGGAATCTTCTGTGTCTTGACCAAAGCCACTTACCAATGGCTGCTCAAGGAACATACTCCTCCACACAGGGGTAGTACGTACCCCTCCACAGAGTAATCTCTACCCACTCCAGACTGTAATCCCCACTCCTCTACACAGCAACAGTAACTCCAATGAAGTTGCACCTCTTCACCACTGCAATGGTGGCCTCACACTGGGTCAACGAGGCCTCCTCTGGGGCCCTTGACTTGCTCGTTAGCACCTTGAGGCACGTGTGCTTATCAAGCGCCTTCAGATTGCAGCCCTCGTGGGAGGAAAGGTGGGTGGGGAGGTCGCCCCCTGCTGGTACGCTGCATCTAGGTCATGGCAAAGAAAAAACCCCACTTACACCCAACTTTCTGGCTTTGGGTTGGTTCCTTGGCAGGAGAGATCAACTGGCTACTGGAAAATGGGTGAAAAACGACTCAATTTGGGAATTAATTCATGGCTTAGCCCACAATGGGCGATCTACATTCTGAGTAGTGCCCTGGACCGCGCTCAGCTGACTGCACACCCACACCCTGCGCGCGGAGATTGCACGAAAGCCGGGCTAGGCGCTTTCCCTGATGCTAGAGACCCTATCTAGAGTTAGAGCGAAAGGTGCCCGGACAAATGACTGTGTCTCTGGAAGGGGGGTCCCCGGAACCGTCTCGTATGCAGGGCAGGTATCTCATTGTTTATATTTCATGTCATGTGACAAATGTACAGTTGTGTTGTCACTTCACACAAATAAATCGAATGATCAAATCTTCACAACTCTCTGTGCCCAGAGTGTTTGTTAATAAAGTTCTGTCACATGCCACGCTGCGCCAACTACATCTTGTGATGCCAGGGGGTGAAATGCTTCGTGTTGTGTTGTGTTATGCATTGCTTTACAAGGCTATGCCATTTTCAGTACGATTTTCAAGAGTCTGAAACAAGCATTTACAATGCACTAGGTCTTGCAATTGCGAGTCTTCGAGCTATTGGCACTGTAAATGGCAATGCCTTTTATAAAAAATTAAAAGGCATTGTCATTTACAATACTAACAGCTCAAACCTTTGAAAAAGCAACACCTATTGTCCGTGAAGCGGGCTCCGCGCTAATTATAAAGTTTAAAAAAAAAAAAAAAAAGAGAGAGAGCGGTGTCCCTGAAGCTCATTACTAAAGTTACAAAAAATAATGAAACCGAGCGCGGTGTCCCTGAAGTGGGCACCGCACTCAACATCAAAGCTTTAGTTAAAAAAAAATCATTTAAACTGAGCGCAGTGTCCCTAAAGCGGGCGCCTCACTCAGCATGCATATACAAAAAAAAGCAGCCATTGTCCCATCAGTGTCCATTATCAAAATAGTGCTCACCCACTAGAATAAAGCCGACCATATAACAAGCCAAGTAAAAGGTCCAGTCCTAATGGGCGGTAACAAATGGAGACAAGGCGGTACTAGGGAGGGACTAACAAGCCTCATAATGAATCGGAAGCCAGCCTTTATGAAAGACAATGACACAAAGCCAATGACAAATATGGGCGGAGAGTGGGCGGGGCTGCTTGTGCATACCCTGTTACAGCAGGCCTCGCAGAGCGAGCAGAGCATGCGCGCTGCTGCTAGGCTCGACCTAAGAAGCTGTAACTTCACTACCTTAAATATATGCTTGTGTTTGTCTTTCATTGACGATTCTTACTGAATGCTCACAGTTAAAAAAAACACACATTGTCAGAGCGGTAACTCCCGGCTAACTCTTGGTGAATACTGGAAGTGGGCGGGATGTTTTATTCCACCAACAGGATTGGTGGAATTTCGGTCACTCCATGGAACTCTTTAACGTGGAGTTCCGGACAAATTCCTTCAACCGGCACGTGGCGGAATTTTTCTCCTGCGAGGCTCCAAAAAATGCGTGTGAGATTTGACGTCCCCTAGCGCAATTTTCCAATGCAGGCGGTTGCGATTTGTCAGAGGGCTGCCGCTTGAGTAGATTTAACAGCTCGAATGGCCACGCGCTCTTGTGCAATGCATGGTGCCATTCACGTTGAATTTTCAGTGCTGCTCGCGCTACCGCCGCTAAATTGCAGCGTGAGCTTCAGATTTTCTGCCCATTGGTGGAACTCTGCGGATGTTCGCTGCATTTTTATGTAACTTTATGGAAGTCCACGGAGTGAAACTCTGAGTTCCTTCCACCTCTAGTGAATACCCCAATCCCTTGGTCTTGTGGGTGTTTATCAGCTCTCGTTTTCAAGCGCCCAAACAAAGCGCCTAGCAAAATAACACACACACACATAAATAGCAAACATCAAACCATTATTAAGGCATTTACACATTTAATTTAAGGCATCAACACATTTAAGTTAATTAATAATCTTTTAAAATACACATCTCCGCGCCTCCTTTAGGGTTTCTGTTCTTTGGGCAAAATTATGAATTATGAAGCAAAGGCCAAGCTTTACCACGGTTTGTACAATGCTGAGCGGAAATCTGTAGCGTTGTGTAAATGGTAAACAATTGGCAGCATTTACAGTACATGGCATGTTGATGCTGTCATTAGACATGCTGACTCAAAAATATGTCTTTTGTTTGACATTGCAAAATGACACAACAGCAAGTGACTGCAGACAACCCCAGGGGCAAAAAGTATACTGTGCGTGGTCTTACAGGAAACTTCTTGTAGTGTGCATGACAATCTCATACAGCATAGCCGTATGCATATTGTTTGTGCTTGCGAGCATGCATTAGTATTCATTCTTCTTTTTGGTGTGAATTTTGTTGATCTGACTGTCGGCGCTTCTCGGCATAAAAAGGGCCAATTAATGGACCATGGCTTTGTTTGAGTCTTTTAAAGGTGAAAGCCCTAAACACAATTACAAATGATCATGCAAACCCAGAGTGAAAGCCACACAGGGAAATCGACACAATTCAAGATTCAAAGTGCAAACCATGAAGGTTTATTTAAAATGCAAGCAGCATTACAGAAACCAAAAAAGTGATAAGGTTAGTCAATCAATTCAAAATATGCAAAATGCAAATTAAAAACAGTGGCAACGAAAACTGAGCACTAATCTAGTCAATAGCTAGGACTGAATACGGCCCAGCACAAAAGAAATAAAGAGCAACGTGTCATAAGGACTGCTCAATATAGCTAGGAGAAGAGAACATGGAAAATATGCTAAGTCCACAGCAATAAACAGACTGACATTGTGTCTGCTGTCTGAGGAGACCATGGAGCAACCCGGGAAAAGTTTGGAATCCCCTGATGACAGTAGCCAACCATTACCAAAAGCATCCTCAATTCCTTTTGGGTCGATTGTGGGTTAATTTTCAGAATTGCAGAAGTGCATTCTGTAGATATTTACTGTTTTATCACCCAAGTAAAAAACTTCTTTCTGATAGTACTGCAGTTTTGTAGGGGACAATTATTACCATTTTCTGTGAGATGGTTTAGCAATACAATTGTGTAAAGAGTGCAAGTTTCTTTCATCTTAGATGTGACCATAAGGTTGTTAATATATCACACTAGCAATGAGTTACAGGGAAGGTGCAAATTCTCTAAATCTTTCTTCAGAATTTGGGAGAAAATAGATGGATTCTCCATATAGCCCTATGAGATCCAACACCAGACTATTACCCCTTTTTAACATCTAAATGCAAAGAGATACTGGCTTTCCTCATTAAGAGGAATTGACAAAAATGCTTAACACAAATCATTGATGTAAACCACTCGGTATCAGTGGGAATCTGGAACAAAATGACAGCAGGATTCGGTCCCACGGGACAACATGGGACTACAATATTATAAATTTTATGTAAATCCTACACTATTTTCCTCTTTCCGCTTGTTTTTTTTCCCCATAATCTGGGAGTTACTAGGACTTCCCAGCACTTGTTTTAAAATGCCTTGCTCAATCATTTTATTATTATTTTAAAAATATCTTTATTGGCATTTTCAAAGTAGAACCATGTAAGATACATTGGACAGTAAGACATACACCCGTGAGTTCGATCTCCAAATATGATACAAGAAATTGTAACTGTGTTGTTGGTAATCAATAGATAAGAGATAAATGCTTGGCTCAGTGGATAGGAGGACCTCATAGCATAGCAAGAAAGGCAGTTAACAATACTGTACAGGGTTTCGCGTATAGTCCGTTGAATAACAACCAATTGTGCATAAATACAAAAACAGTGTTAATGCCTACAATAACTTCCGGCTATTTGTAATGCTTGGTGGTTCCTGATAGGCAGAGCAAAGGGTCAGGAGGCAGCTGTATGTCAAATACTGTGGTTATATGCTCCACCGCCTGAATCCAGACCCGCATGAGTGGTGGGCAGGCACTCCCAGACCATATGTAGTAAAGTAGCATCGGCATGCCCACATCTGGGGCACGTTGATGGTGTCCCTGGGAACATCGCATGAAGCCAGTGCGGAGTGAGGTATGTTTGATAGAGATAATTAAACTGGGGGAATTTAAGGTGAGATTTCCAGGATACATGTTTTACGTCTTCCAGTGCCATTGTCCGTTGATAAAGAATAAGTGCGGTGCCCAGGTCTTCCTCCCATCGAGGTTCACCTCTTAGTGTACCATCTGTACCTGCCACTAGGAGCGCTGTGTAGAGAAAGGATATTGCCTTGCATCCTGCCCCACGTGTAAGGAAGCATTGTAACTCCTGGTGTAGTTTGGGTTCGTTACCACCCACTGACCATGTGTCCCTGATAGCGTAAGGGCAAGATGGGTTAGGAAGGAGCCTGCTCCGAGTCCGTGGGTGTCTTGAGATCTTACAATGAATGCAGGATTCTTTCCTCAAATAGGTCACCCATCTTGATTAACCCTACTGCCTGCCAGTGCATCTGCTCATGTTCGTCCAGCTACAGCCTTGTGTCAGGCATGTGCCAGAGAGGGAGCTGCAGTACGTATGGGAACAGATTCCGTTTGGGCTGGATTTACCTATTCCACATCACTTTGTCTACACGTGGTAATCTACTCAACTCCTTTGCCTGGCCTCCAGATGTTTGTAACCACTGCAACAGGCCCCTACCACCAATTTCAGCTAGCACAAACCAATACTCTCCCATCTTATCTCTTGCCAACCATCTCATCAGCTACTGCAACTGAGCAGCTGCAAAATACAATACCAGATCAGTCACCCCCAGGCCACCCTCCAACATAGGTTGCTGTAACATCAAGACCCGCTTTCAGGCAGGTCCCCAGATCAGGTCAGATTCAGTCCTCTCAGTTCCTTAAAGGCTCTAGTGGGTAGCACCAGGAGGGCCAAAAAAAATACAACAGACGTGGGGGGACAAACATTTTGGCAATAGCCTCCTTTACCATGGGTGACAGAGGCAAGTGTGTCCAGAAAGCCAACGACTGACGTACGGTAGTAAGGCCTCTCGCCTGGTTACCATCTAGGGTGTCTTTTTCACTATGGTACACGTTTACACCCAGGTAGCGAAAGGTCTCAATACTCCAGGAAAGGCGGTTAAGCTATAACACATCTTGGTCTCCCAGATCCACCCGACACCATGGGAAAACGCAAGATTTGCTCCAATTCACCTTAACCTCTTCCATGCTCGTGACGGGCGGGAGCCGTCACGCGTCACGGTGGACGTGTGCGCAGGACGGCCCCTGGCCGTCCGAATCCCCGCCCACTAATGGAAACGCCCGCACAGCGCGGAAATTCCACGCGCACGGAAGGGGTTAAGGCCCGCCAGATCACCAAAGCTATCCAGTAGGTCGTAGAGGGCAGGTAGGGTGCAGGCATAGTCCTGCAGATATATTAGCACGTCGTCTGCATAAAAATAGACAACATGCTAGTTCGTGCCAACTCGTATGCCTCAGGAGGGACACCTGGTGTGCAGCGCAGCAGCCAGCGGTTCTATGGCCAGTGCGAACAATATGGGAGAGAGTGAGCAGCCCTATCATGTCCCCCTTGTTATAGGAAAGGAGCATATTATGTGATTTCCCGGCGCAGTCGAGCTCTCAGCCCAGTGTACTATAGCTTGATGCATCTAAGGAACTCTGGGCCCATCCGCATGGCTTCCAACACGTGGGTCAGGAAATTTCAGCCCATCGTGTCAAAAGCCTTTTTCAGAATCAAGGGAAAGTGCCACTGTGAGATCAGCTACGCCCTCCATGTCGTCCTGGATATAACACAGATGTTGTGTGTTGTAAAAGGTTGGCCGGTGCAGAATAAACCTGCATTGATCAGGATCAACAACGGAATCAAGCGTTGGGAGTAATCTGTTGGCCAGGACCTTGCTCAGAATCCTGTAATCAATGTTGAGCATGAAGAGTGGGCGGTACTACTATAAGAGTCTCACGAAGATAGTCAGGTAAGATGCCCCGTTGATGAGCTTCACAGTACACTGCTAAAAGTTTAGGAGCCAGAGTGGCACGGAATGCCAGGTAGTACTCCACGGGAAAGCCATCCGTGCCGGGGGTCTTGCCATATGCCATCTGGCGGATAACCAACTGGAGTTCATCCAATTGTAGGGAGTGCTTTAACTCCGACAGTTGCAGGGGGACAGGCAGGGGATAGCAGCCTCCCGTAGGAAAGCCCTGTTCTCTAACCGGGAAGGTTCAGTCGGGGAAGAGTATAAGTCTTTGTAGTACCGAACAAACATCATTGATGTCCGCCTGGATATTAACTATTTGACCCGCAGTGTCATGGATAGACACTATAACTGTCCTGGGGATTTCCGAGCGTAGCAGCCATGCCAGTGCACGCCCTGGTTTATCACCTTCTGTAAGCTGCCGCTCTAGGGCGGTCTTATAGTCAAGATAGCTCAATCGCTATGCCTTGTTGCGGTATCAACGGTGGAGCCCCACAAATCTTGCCCAAGTTTTCACCACCATCACCGCTTCAATTTCCGTGGCTCGTATCCAGGCTTCTAAGTCAGCGATGAAGCGAAGAAGTGCTGTCTTCGCATCCCAGGACATGCTAATACAGTGCCCGCTTATAACCACCTTCATGGAGTCACATTCCAGCCCCAGGGATTCAACTGTGCTATCATTTTCATCAAAGTATTGAGTGAGGTGGGTACCTGTTAGGGGTATCATTCAATGCTTCCACCCGCAATCTCCACCTTGGAATGGTGGACCGAGCCACTCCCCGGCGAAAGGTAACCTTGAGTTGGTTATGATCTGAAACTGTCCTGTCCAGGTATTCAGAGGTCTGTACCAAAGGCCAGAAGTCTGCAGTGCAAAAGACATAATCAAGTCTGGTGCGTACTTTATGTCCAAGGGCATAATAGGAGAATTCTGTGTCGCTGAGGTGACCTAATCGCCAGATATCATGTAAGTGCAGCATCCTAGTTCAGTGTTTTTTTGGGGAGTTTTATACAGCGCAAACTCAACCCCAAGGTATCAGAGCTCTTTACATGGCCACCAGTTGCGTTACAGATGGACACATTCATTTTGTCAGGCACGGGGAGATTAAGTGATTTGCCCAGAATCACAGGATTTTGAGCGTCCCTGCCGAGACTCAAACCCAGCTTTGAGGTCGATTACCCTGACTGTTAGGCCAGTTGCATCTACTCCCTCCGTACCCGGCAGTGGGGGCACTGAGCGGTCCAATGCAGTGCCAAGCACACAGTTACATTTCTCTACACCACAGTCCAGGGGCCTGAGGGTGTAGAAGTAGGGATGGAGGTAGAGTGTGAAGAAATTTGCCTTGGTGTGTGTTAGATGCATATATGGAGATTAGTGAGAGGGGACGCCCATCTAAGAACAAGAATTTGCAATGCAAACGGTCTCGCCTTTGGGACCTTATATGTATTTAGCTACGCAGTACCTTAGCCTGGGTGGTGAAACATCTGTTTTTTAACATGGAGGGAAAGTAAGCACCAAACTGTGTGACATGCCAGGTATGGGAACACATGGAGAGAAATATTGCCTTTTAGCAGGAAATGGTATAGTCCAAAGCTCTGTTTTTAATATAATATCAGGGCGTTCGGTGGTTATATCGCTGAAAATACATGATTTGAAAAAAATATTATTGTTTACGGGTGCTCGTGGAAGAGAAGTTCTATGGACTGGAATCTAGAGAATGCTAAAGTGATTAGCTAGAGTTCCTCATCAGAAAGCAATGCACCTGGTAAACAAGCACCCTGGGGCACAAACGTGAATGCAAGTTCTCTGCGTCTCGTTGAGAACCCCCCAGTTCCTGGTAAGACCCCGTGACCTCCAGTCCAACAGCACAAACACTGGCCCGTTGTGCCCACCATAGGGGCTGAATCGCCCTCCTAACCACCAGTGCCCGCTAGCAGCTCCCTAACCACACCCATCCCATTCACACCCTTCTCTGGTGCACACACGGTGTTTATGCACGGTTTACGAGGTGTCCCGGTGTGGCACCCTGCACCCGCGTGTGCAACAGCGGGGACGCCGGGTCCCATAGAGGGCAGTAGTACCTGCACACACCAGCCTTACCTCGCTCTGGGATCGCGGCAGCTTGGCGCCTGGATGGCCTGCAGCTTTGAGCACAGAAGTAATGTGCAATACGTAATGGGGAGCAACCCCCACAGCATTCGTGCCCACACCTGAGCGGCGCAGTACGGAAAGTGCGTAGACAACAGTGCAGCCCCTAGATCACCAGCCACTGTGTGTAGAGCAGAGGGGCAGTGAACAGAGGGGCAGCGCACAGAGGGGTGCAGCTCCTAGAGAGTTGCAGTACATTGTTGTGTGCCCCGAGCGCCTAGACGGTAGCCGCTGTGTGTACGGCAGTAGGGTGCAGTGCCTAGAAGTGCAGTAGCGTGTGTATAAGGGGGATGTGGGGGACAGTCGCTCTGTTCCAACAGAGGGGTACAGTGCCCGAAATTCAAAAGTGCTGTGACTGCTGTTCGAGATTTAATGCCCCTCTCTGCGTTTGATGCTCCCAAAACCTAGATTATTACGTGCTCTTAAATACGCAGTGTGACATTGCCCTTCCAACTCAAGGCTTATCACAGCCCCCATCACCCTACACACCCCATCTGAACCCACACTCCCAGATACACGCGTGCCGCATGGCAAAACATATCCCAGCACACCCCTTTCTCCCAGCACGTACATATCACACCTTATCCCCTCACACACCCAACATCTTTGTACCACAGCCTTATCACAGTTTAATAACCCTCTGCAAACGCTTTAGCGCACACCCCCATAGCACAGCATCTGCCGAATAGGCATGCCATATTTACAGGTATATCACACCCATCGTCCGTATTGCGTACCACATATTAGACACCTAAACACCATATGCTGTGCCCAACAGCATCACACCTTCACACTCCAGAGCCCATAAATCACACTTTATACCACCCACTTTAATACCGCCACACCTCCCAGCACACGCGGACAAGCCCCAATGTCCCGACACCAGCATTACACTAACAAAAATGCAAGAAACGGTTTCAGGAAAAAAACGGATTCCCCTGTGGTAGGAGTGTTGCACGAGAGAGTGAAAAACACTTGCGACACCCACGCAAAAGGCATGTACTAAATTGGGCTGGACATAAAAATATATACGGACACTATCTCGACTGGTCCTAGTTGCCCTAGGTGGGCGCCCAAACTCACAGAAGGAAAACCTGCGAGCCGATCAGCAAAGACACCGCACAGCAACACCCTGGATGTGCTGCATACTGCCTCCCGGCCTCACAGTACACGCCCAGTCCATCTGCATGAATAGTGCAGGGACAGTGGACCCCAGACACCCCAACTCACCACGACCAACCGATGCTCGCGGTACCTCCGGACCCGGGAACGCGACGATCCACGGTGGACGGCGTGACCAGAAGGCACAAATGGCGACATCCTACCTTATTGTCGCCTGGCCACTTGCTTAAGATTGTACAGGGTCAATCAGGGGCCAGGATGCATGGCCAGCGGCAAACGCCCTTAAAGGTTGCCTGGCCAATGAAGGCCAGCTGGGGCCGGACTCGCGCCCCCTGGAGTAACACCCTTGCATGGTGGGGGTGGGGGGGGAGAGACTTAACGGTTTCGAACTCGGTCGAGGGCAGAGACCTGGGACTCCCACATTGTGCGGAGTTATGGATGCTGGTGCGGGCCTACCGTTGCTGACCCTCTACCCCCGAAGCCACCCAAGCAAATCTGTATGGAAACCGTCGCACCCACCGCCTGTGTTGGCCCGCCCCCTCTCTCCCCAAAGCCCCCCAGTTGCCCGGATCCCGGCCAGCTGCAAGGGACGCCGTCATGCCTAGCGGACCCATTAGCCCGACCCGAACTGGAGCCCACAGAGAGAAACCCAATGGGAGGGGGGGGCTCCCAAACAGCGCCGTATGCCACCTCCAGACACCCCAACTGCCCGTCCAGGATGCGACAGCCCTGCTGGAGTGCCTCGTCCGCGCACTGGTTCCAGCAGGCCGATTCTGGGGCGGAGCTGCGGCCCCCTTCCCACTGTACTAGGGCCCGCGCATAGTTGCTGCCCTACCACTCCCCCCGCGAGGACGTGCGGTCGGGTGGAGAAAGCTCCGGCGAGTGCGCCACCCCTACCGGGGTCCCGTTCCATGGCTTCCTTGGAACCTGAAGAAATCCGGACACAAAAGGTATTCCCTAATGAGGGGCACAATAAGTTGCCCAGAATCACAGCATATTGATATTGGGCTGAAGCCGGGATTGGAGCCTGCTTCCTCATGATTCAAGGCAGGCAGCGATAGCCAAGAAGCCAACCCCTCCTCGAGCGAAATAGAAAGGGACAGCACGCACCCGGGGCGGAGAGACTACATGGGTATTAGAGGGTATGTGAAGGATGAGAGTGAATGCATACCGCCGTGAATTAGGAACGCCACTGTTTTGTTGCGCATGCGTACGATGTCAGGCATCGCGCGCATGCGACACAAAGAGTGCGCAGTCACCCACCAATCAGACCGCAAACAAGCATTGAAAATGCAATAGGACTCGGATTTACCCGAGACCTATTGCATTTTAAATGGAAGTGCCGGCATGGGTGAAAGCACGAACGGGAGGGGCGGGGGGTGGTTGTGGTACAATACGTTACGGACTGCGGGAGGGAACGGGGCGAGACAGGGAAACAAAATGGTTTTAGAAGTAAAGGGGCTGATAGCCTCGGAAGGGGAAACATGACGCCATGGCAGTCAGGAGGCGGGACTAAGAAGGCACAAACCAATCAAAATGCAGAATTTAGCATTGCAACCAATCAAATTTATGGCCGAAAAGTGGGCGGAGCTTCCCCCCGCTATACTGTATACAGCATCTCTCGACGAGACAGCGCATGCGCTGCCTAGGCGAAACCTAAAAACAGGATGTATCTACCATTCGGCGCAAATTATGAGGTTCTCATTTAAGGAGGACAAAGAACAGTCGCAGTGCAGGGCCGCAAATTAGGAAAGCTCTATGTGGGCACACGGTGCCAAGGCAAGCAGGCTGCTCAGCATGCCCTCAGTATAGCGCACAGCATGGAGGCAGCCAGCCCACCAGTCTCAGGGCTCACTGGGTGAGGCATTAAAAGTGATCCACGTTGGCCCTCATGGACAGTGCTAATGCAGGGTCTGGATTGGCAGTCTCATTTATAAATATGCCCTGGGGCCTCCCCAGGAGAAACCTCGGCGGCCCTCTAGGGGAATGCAGGCACTCTCCCCCACAACGCAGTGCAATTAGGGCGATACTGGCTGCAGTAGGAGAGAGCTGGGCACTCCGAGTGGAGAACATCTGCATGGTAGACTAGCCCTGGAATAGTTGGAGGCAGCTCGCCTGTCCGGCCCCGTAGCCGTAGGCGCTTATCAGTAGGGAAGCACTTCTAGTCGGGCGTGGCCACCCTAGAAATTCTGCCGGAATATAAGGAATGTAGTGCCGCATCCAGGGCCGGCTTTAGCACTGGTGGCGCCCTGTGCGACAGTTTGTTGGCGCCCCTCATGGGCACCCCCACGGATTCCCTCACTACCACCCTTTAACAGTGCCCCTCAAGTCTCCATTACCACTCTCTCTCAGATGTATTTAATTAGTTATATAGCGCCACCTATACCAGTGTAGGGTGTCAGAGCACTTTTCATCACACACATTACACAGAGACAATCAACCATATGTATGTAAATCAGTGTATAGGAAACGTTACATAAGCCAGAAGACTACAAGGTGAGTCACGTCATCCATACTGGTAGACAGTATAGTTTGAGTGCTTGGTCTGAAGATGCACAAACTCAGAATTTAAAACATAACCCCATGGTTGGGGGTTACATTTAATAATAAGGTTTTTTTACCAAATGAACACTTTTTAAAACATTAGAATAAGGAGGAAAAAATCATAATGCTCCAATATATACCTTGCAGTTTGCATGCAGCGCTTTGATGACACTTATTAGCTCATTGTTCCATGTTAGGATTTTAACATCTACACTGCAAATAACAAAATGATCTCTGACAAAAACACTGACCTATTTAAACTATATGCACCTTGTGATCTGCATGGTACACATTCTTTGCAGCAGGCATATTAACCCTCTGTGCTACCATAAAATGAGTTAAAACCTCCACTAGACAAAACTCCTTCTCTCGCTAGGAAGAACATTAATCACTGGAGTTATCTTGACATTTTTATTGTTGTGCGGAAACTGCTGGAGGCCAGCAATGCAGCAGCAGGTGCTTTTTAAACCATAAAATACTTCTTAACAGGGCGCCCCCTCGAAGAGTCAGCACCCGGTGTGGTGGCATGGTCGCACCGCTCTAAAGCCTGCCCTGGCGGCATCCTTGCTCACGGCGGCCCCTACGTCATCAAGTGAAGTCGATTCCTGCGGCAACGCTGCCCCCTCTGGTCACAGCGCTCACTGGAGGCCGGGGATGTACCAGCCACAGTTGAAGCACGCAGGCCGCAGATGTTGCGCCCGGTCCGTTTGCCGTCACTGCAGCACAGCCGCTGCTGACACAGCTCACCCAGGACCCTCCCTGTGTCTAAGGGTGTGAGGGGAGGCAAAAGGGAAGCTTGGGTCTCCGGACCATGGAGAATGGTTGCAACCGGGCCCAGATAACTACGGAGCCTCCACGCGAGGCATCCGACCACAGCACCATCATGGCCATGCCCCCTTGCTCAATCATTTTATTAATGACAAGTGCCATTGCCGCCTCTGTTTCATGAGTTAGCTTGTACTGAGGAGTACGAGGATGCCCTGCATTTCATTTCACCATGAACTGCACCGGTCCAGGCAGATGACTCTGAGAACAGAACAGTAAATAACTTGCCTCTCAAAAACCCTGAACCAGAGTGCATGAGGACTGAATTCAATTGGGGCAAGCTCCGAGAAGATGGAGCAGGGTTCCTGGAGATGGAGCAGGGTTCCAGAAGATGGAGCAGGGTTCCAGGGGATGGAACATGCTAATAGGAGATGGAGCAGGGTTCCAGGAGATGGAGCAGGGTTCCAGGAGATGCAGAAGGTTTCCTGGAGATGGAGCAGGGTTCCAGGAGAAGGAGCAGGGTCCAGTAGATGGAGCAGGGTCCCAGGAGATAGAACAGTCTCCCAGGAGATGGAGCAGGGTACCAGGAGATGGAACAGGGTTCCGGAAGATGGAGCAGGGTTCTAGAAGATAGAGCAGGGTTCGAGGAGATGGAACAGGGTTCCAGAAGATGGAGCAGGATTCCAGGAGATGGAACAGGGTTCGAGGAGATGGAACAGGGTTCCAATAGATGGAACAGTCTCCCAGGAGATGGAGCAAGGCTCCAGAAGATGGAGCAGGGTTCCAGGAGATGGAACAGGCTCCCAGGAGATGGAGCAGGGTTCCAGGAGATGGAACTTTCTCCCAAGAGATAGAACAGGCTCCCAGGAGATGGAGCAGGGTTCCAGAAGATGGAGCAGGGTTGGAGGAGGTGGAACCGGCTCCCAGGAGAACTTGCAAGGCTCCTCCAGAATATGGAGCAGGGTTCCAGGAGATGGAACAGGCTCCCAGGAGATGGAGCAGGGTTCCAGGAGATGGAACAGTCTCCCAAGTGATGGAACAGGCTCCCAGGAGATGGAACAGGGTGCTAGAAGATGGAGCAGGGTTCAAGAAGATGGAACAGGGTTCCAGGAGATGGAACAGTCCCCCAGGAGATGGAAAAGGGTTCCAGGAGATGGAACAGGGTTCCAGGAGATGGAACAGTCTCCCAGGAGATGGAGAAGGGTTCCAGGAGATGGAACAGTCTCCCAGGAGATGGAGCAAGGTTCCAGAAGATGGAGCAGGGTTCCAGGAGATGGAACAGGGTTCCAGGAGATGGAACAGTCTCCCAGGAGATGGAGAAGGGTTCCAGGAAATGGAACAGTCTTCCAAGAGATGGAGCAGGCTCCCAGGAGATGGATCAGGGTTCCAGAAGATGGAGCAGGGTTCAAGGAGGTGGAACAGGCTCCCAGGAGATGGAGCAAGGCTCCAGAAGATGGAGCAGGGTTCCAGGAGATTGAACATGCTCCCAGGAGATGGAGCAGGGTTCCAGGAGATGGAACAGTCTCCCAAGAGATGGAACAGGCTCCCAGGAGATGGAGCAAGGTTCCAGAAGATGGAGCAGGGTTCAAGGAGTTGGAACAGGGTTCCAGAAGATGGAGCAGGGTTCCAGGAGATGGAACAGGGTTTCAGGAGATGGAACAGTCTCCCAGGAGATGAAGCAAGGCTCCAGAAGATGGAGCAGGGTTCCAGGAGATTGAACATGCTCCCAGGAGATGGAGCAGGGTTCCAGAAGATGGAGCAGGGTTCAATGAGTTGGAACAGGCTCCCTGGAGATGGAGCAGGGTTCCAGGAAATGGAGTAGGGTTCCAGGAGATGGAACAGGCTACTAGGGGATGGAGCAGGGTTCCAGAAGATGGAACAGGGTTCCAGGAGATGGAACAGGGTTCCAGAAGATGGAGCAGGATTCGAGGAGATGGAACAGTCTCCCAGGAGATGGAGCAAGGCTCCAGAAGATGGAGCAGGGTTCCAGGAGATGGAACAGACTCCCAGGGGATGGAGCTGGGTTCCAGGAGATGGAATAGTCTCCCAAGAGGGGACACAAAAATGGACTGAACAATGGCAAAAGGTAGAGGAAGTATGGGACACACTAGACAAATACAACAGAAATAGGAGTAGAAGAGGGTGGTATTAGGAAGGAGCTAAGACGGGACGCTTACTAGCACGTCTTATTAGTATGGAGACGCAACCTCAACCAATCCTGGCAATTAGGGACGCCCAACGGCAGCTGGTCTATAAGCAACATGAAATCAATAAGACATTTGCAACCCATTTAAATAAGATATACTCGGAGCCCTAGAGCCCCTCACATACCCAGGCCATAGAAGCATATTTGGCAGACATAGAAATGCCCAGTTTGGACCCCGAGGCTCGAGAAGCCTTGGGGACCCCACTTGTGGGGGACGAGATAAAAACTGCAATAACACACCTGAAAACTGCCAAATTTCCTGGCATGGACGGCCTTGCCGCCGAATTCTACAAAGAATACGCCGAGGCAGTGGCTGCCAGATTGTTGAATGCAATTACAGAGGCAGAAGAGTGGGGCGAACTACCGAGCTCAATGCGCGAAGCATTAATAGTGATGATTCCCAAACCGGGGAAAGACCCGTCACTACGAAATTCATATCGACCCATATACATGTTGAACGTGGACCTCAAAATTATAAGTCATGTGCTTGCAAGTAGACTGCTCCCGTATCTCCCATAGCTGGTGCATGAGGACTATTCTGGGTTTATACCCTGTAGGAATACACTGAGAAATATCTGCCGACTCGCACATATAATGCAGATGCTTGGGGGGATGCAAAGCAAAGCGCACTGGCATTCTTGGATATTGAAGAGGCGTTTGATTTGGTTAGATGGGAATATCTATGGCAAGTACTTCTGAAGATGGGTTTGGGCTCTGGGTTCGTAAATTGGGTCAAACTACTCTATGCTATGCCCATGGCGAGGGTCCTAACAGGGCGGTATGTGTTGGATGCTATGATGTTACAAAGGGGAACACGGCAAGGATGCCCGCTCTCCACTTTATTATTTGCCCTCACAATGGAATCATTAGCATGCCACCTCCGTGTAGAGATGGAAGGGGATGGAATAAAGATAGACCAAACGGAACATATAGTGTCACTGTATGCAAACGACGCACTGGTGTATCTGTGCCGCCCGACCCACTCAGTTCCAATATTGCTTCATGCTCTGGAGAGCTTTGCTAGGGCCCTAGGCTTGCGCATTAATAAATTAAAATCGCAATTATATCCGATAGGGAAATTGGAGGGGAGGGAGGAGTCCCAGCTCCCCGGGTTGGAGCTCCCATACATGGTACAGCTGAAATCTTGCTTTTGCTGCCCACTTGGCAAGTATCCAGGACTTTCACACCCTTTATTGCCTTCGATCTTTCTGGTTTGGAAAAAATAATTTCTTCATTCCTCACTCTTGGGCCACACTTTATCCTCAACCAATCTCCTTCTTTTACCATTATCGTTCTCTTTTTCCTCCCTTTGTATGTCTCCTGGGCTGCTCTTCTGACATGGCGCACTGACATTAATTTATCAGTTGACACCAATTTCCTATCCATCCTCTATCTTTGGAGCAGGGTACTAGTTACACTGCTTCTCACACAGAGAAAAGGAGAAACACCTGTTCTCCAATGCTGTGTGGTCCATGCTATCCACACCACATTCCTCAATTCCTCCTTCCAATTCAAAACTCTGACTCGAGTCAACTTGAATTGCTCTTTTATTTCCTGGTTAAATCGTTCAACTAACCCATTGATCCTGGGATGTTACAAACATATCATATGTGCTTTACCCCTACACTGACCAAAACATCTTCCAATTCCATGGCAACAAATGTATCAATCATGATCCCTTCTGAGGTAGCCATCTCTGCTAAAAACTCCTTTCAAAAACTCAATAACTGGCCTTGCAGTGATCTTGTCAGCAAACTTTACTGCAGGCCATTTAGAATGTAAATCAATCATCACAAAGAAAAGATTGGGGACATCAGCCCTTAATTCTAAAGGAACCTGATATGTCAATAGCCATCTTGCACCAAAGAAGGTTGGAGACATTGATGGGTTAAATTGAAAGAAGACCAGTGACTAGCAACTTATCACTGATTGCACATGCTAAGCAATCCTTCTCAAAATGTTCTGCTTTTCAAGAGAGGGCCACCAAAAATCCTTGTGCACCTTACACGTCATAGTTCTGATGTTGACTTGCCCTTCATGAGCCAAATTCAATACGTTTTCACCTGTTGAAAGGCTCCATGCTTCACTCCTAACAGATTTCCCTCTGGCCATCCTTCACATATGTATCTAAGTAAATATCCCACAGGGAGGAGCATGGATGTCATTTACAGGTCACCAGGGGTCACATTTGCGACCCCTGGCTTGTTCTTTGCCACTCTTGGTGCTTCCTTTGCGACCCCTGGCCCCTTGTTTCAAAGGCAGACCTTTTCCTTTGCAAATAAATCTGCTCTGTATGAAAAAGCAGCAGCTCCAGGTTGTACTTTACTGGGACTGTACACATTTCAAACTTGCTTTGAGGTAGGTGTTGTCTAGCAACATTCCTTCCTAGGTCTCCCAGGCAGCATAACTTTGCTTCACCTGCAGGCTGAGAGTTTTGGTGTGTTTGACTGGACTGCTTCTGAAAAGGGAAATGGAGTTACGACGACTTGTGGAAGTACTCTGTCCTAGATTTCTTGTGCTCCTGAGTCCCAGCTGTTTATGGGCCAGGAGCTTTACTACCAATAGCTGTCAGAATCCTGGTGCCTGATGCAGTAAATGCTTTAATTTGTTTCCCATTTGCCACAGTGTGCCTTTATATTGCTCAGTTGCCACATGGCCAGTATTTCACCAGCTTGGCCAGAATTCTAGAGACATGATCGGTAAAGGTAAAACAAAAACAATGACAAAATCAGCTAAAGCTGCTATGTGCCTCATTTTCAAAATAAATGTAAAGTACCACATAAAGAAACCACTCCCAAAAATATTTTGCATCTGTCTGCTTTAATCCTAAATCACTATAAAAGGAAACAGATAGAAATGCAATTTAAAATGAAGATTTTACTGAAATTCGTGTACCAGTGCCGGGCCCATTTGCAACCTCAAACATGAGCAAATAGCTGCTATTTCTCTTCAAAGAAGGTGACAATCCAAGTTGCTACTGCGGCACTACAGAGCTGACAAGTTTTACGTTTGCTTATGTGTGTGGACATCGTTTAGGGGTAGCTATAGTTGCATTTGCAACTTCTGCTCTTTGGCTTTGTTGGAATGCGTAAATAAGATGTCAATGAGTGCCATGATGTGCGCAGACCTGACAATGACAATACCCATAAATGCAATGCCAACGTATGCCATAGCCTTTGCCCATATGACAATGTCAATTTTCATAAATAGAATGTCAATGTATGTCATAATCTATGTCTGCACAACAGCGATGATACCGGCAGTAGCAATGTCGATGTATGCCATAATCCATGTACAAACAACAATCATGTTACCAGTAAGCGCAATGTCAATTTATGTCATGATCTAGGAATGCATAACTATGTCAATATCGGTAAAAACAATACCAATGTACACAAGCTATTGAGAATGTTGATAAGAATGTCACCAGTGACTGCCATATTATTATTAGGAGTTCTAGTGAACTCGTACCATTAGAGTCGGATTTACCCAAGGTGACCTTTTCATCAACCCCGAGTCAGAGATACGTGGTCAGACAGGCCCTGCAACCCCAACCTATGCCTATCGACTAACAGGTCACAGGTGGGGTCCCTCTTAACCCAAAGAGAAACGAACTCCCAGGGAAAACCTTGATCGATCCCACAGATATGTAGTTGCACCACAAACAGGACCGTGGAAGTTGGCCCCAATAAAACACATTTGGCCAAAGGCACGCGTTTCCCAAAAATACCACGTAGCTAGATGCCACATGCAGATAGGAACTCTCAGTCAATCAGGACATGACATGCACACCACACGTAGTGATCACGCATTAGCCATGCCGGACATCTGTGTACATACACACTGGCCCACACCAGCTCTACCCGAGATCAAGAACCATCTGTGTCCTTATCAAGATGCCCAACCTTGTTAATTTACGACTGTAATGCCTTTTAAGAATGCAGAAATCGGTTTATGGTACTTCACAAGATGTATATAAAACCAGCCAAAACTTTGTACATTGGGAGACTTTCCTCAGATGCATTCTGTCGAGACTCTTCCGGCCACTGCGTTTAGTTAAACCGACATGTTCCTGTTTTTGCCAAACTCCTCTTATCTTTTCATTTCTTTAAGGTAAATTCATATCCAAGCAACAGCTTGCTACCCTTATGAGGCAGCTTGCGACCCAGGTCAATTAAGTCTGCAACACTGGACTAACGTGGACGGCAGGAGATTTCTTCTTGTCTGCTTTTCAGCTATGTAAGCAGTCAAACGTTCAAATCCCAGCTAGCCCCCTGTTGCTCTTTAAGTTTGATATTTCAAAAGAACAAAAAAATCTTTATTTCACTGATTATACCAATTTTGTTTCCAGGCATTGAAATTAAATACTGGCCAGATTGTAAAATACCGGCCAGGTGAGAACCCAGGTCAGGGGTCTACTTTGCAGCTATGTACAGGTTTACTTGCCCATTGCCCCTCCTTGGACTGCCCACTATCGCATCCTGATCACCAAACTCCTTCTTGTGCAGCCCTCCTGCCCATAACTGTGCATGGTGAAGGGATGTCCAACAGAACTAAGGATGTAGTAAGTTTAGAAAGTAGAGGTAACAAACAGAGTGCAGTGAGGCGGGAAGAATACAACTACGAATGTTGGAGCGGAGAGAGTATAAGGTAGGAACTGAGTGAGGCAGGGAAAGGAAAGAAGAGGAGAAGTGGTGAAAAGATGTAAATAGAAAGTGATGGAAAGACTGCGATGAAAACAGAAAGAAAAGGCGATGGAAAGATGTTGAAAGACAGATATTAGGAGAAATAGTTAAGGGCAGATTGTGAGGCACATAGTGTAGAGATAGAGAAAGTAGTAAAGTCGTTGAGTCCATGTGAGAGAGGCAGAAGTGAGAAGCCTGACAGCTAAACAGAGAGCTAGAGGGCTAGGGATACAGGTAGAGAGAGATGGGATAGTGAAGGAGAGTGAGATGGAGAGAGAATGGTAACAAAGTTGGAGAGAAAGACAGAACACTGTCATGTAGTTCCTATAAAACCTATATTTGATCTGCACTTGTAGACAACATACACTGTAGGATTGGTGTCAGACTGATTCTAGACACCCCCACCGGGTATGTTGGCCTGTGTACCAGCTAGCTTACATTGCCTATAGAAACTCCTCTTACCAAGGAGAGAATAGTTCTTGGCAACTATCGAACATGACAACCCTTATCCCTCAGGACCGTGGAAACAGTGTACTACTTTTCGCTCAGTCACTCGTGCTCACTTAGTCTCAGAGAGATACACAGAATAAACAGTAGGGCCGTTTTCAATAAGTATTTATTAAGCAGTCATTATTCTAGTGTAAAATAGGTGCACTGAAACAACCACCAGACAGTAACAGATATAAATGATTAGAAGCACTAAGAAGGTAAAAGGATGGTAGATTTCTACCATTTTGCTATAATCATGCATACAGGCAAGTATATAAAATACATGACAATAAAATGCGTACTCCTACGATGCAATCCTAACTAGATGTACCTAAGTGTACCTAGCATGTGTGTATGTGTTAAGCCAAGAATCCCTCTAGGATAAAGTCAACCCCCACTACCTAAAGTGAGAGACTGTGGGACCCTGCCCTGGTCTCGGGTTGGACACCCCGCCAGGGATGTCAGACCACTGCGAGCTGGAGTATCTGTATGCAGGGGCTTCAGCGTCTCGCGTCAGTGTGTCGGCATGGAAGTCCTGATCTCCTCTCCCTGTCTCAGCAAGATGTGATGTTTATATACCCAAAGGTCTCCCCGGGGGTTCTACCTTGCTGTGCCACTGTCGGACTTAGGATGATGTCGGAAATAAACTTTGTACATAGTTATTATGCAGGAGTTGGAAGTCCTGCTGAGTTTCCAAGAATCCTCATGCATAATGTATGAGGCTGCTATTAGGCAAATCCCGGGTTCTGTGTGCAGTGTCGTATCTAGGTACAAGGTCAGTCCCCAAGAACCGTTATGTGTGTAACGTAGGGGAGAATATAGGTGATGTTACCTGAGCCTATATTGGGGTACCTATATGGAATATAACAACACAAGAATGAGACAGGAGAGAGGGGGAAGAAAGACAGATGGGCTTAGTTGCTCCCTGCCCTGTAGGTACCACTGACCTCATGCTGGAACACCCCTTCTCTGTTAACCCCTCCTCTGTCTTTCTGCTGCTTCTTGGTTTCACGAAGCTCAGGAAGATGTGTCCCCTGCCCCAGGGACCCTCATCCAGACACTTCCTCTGGAACATGTCTCAGTGGGATTTTCGTAACATTACTGTCCTCTTTGACTAAGTAATGTAAACAATGAGCATTGATTATACAGCATTTACATCGCACTTACTGCCGGAAGTGTGCAGCTTACAAGCACTGGTATTTAATCTTCAACTTGATTACGGTCATGTTAACCACTGGTAGGTCTTTTCTAAACTATCATGTCCCAGGAAGTGATCATTGCTAGCTGGATTGAGTGATTTTCTCTTTTCGTCTGGATTCAAACAAGGATACCCTAGCCTGTAGTTGGCCAATAAGAGAAAGCATCTAAATGAATTGTCCTGGTTTCTTTTCTCTGCATTTGTGACCTCGGATTTGTGATGTATGGCTGTTCTTTTGCTTATTTGCTGGTCATAGAGGCCCCGGGCAGCCTCCAGCTTTGCAGCTCATAGGCCGTTCAAAGTTAGCATTAGCATTTATTTTCTTCCTTCTTTTCTCTTCTCTCTTCTGTTTCTAATTTCACTTTCTTCCATCCCTTCTCTCTGCCCCCACACCACCTACAGACACCCCCTTGCCACGATGGTCAACATTGCTCCACCGCCCCTTCACCCTCACCCCTGCAAGTCGTTTCCTGGAATGTTAATGGCCTGACACATTTTATAAAACGTAAGAAGGTGTTGTCCTATTTGCAGTCTAAACGAGTTGATGTGGCCCCCTTCCAGGAAACCCACCTATCTCATACAGAGTCCAAAAAGTTGCATTGTGATTGGGTGGGCCTGTCGGCATCAGCCTCAAGCAACCTAGGAAGTGCGGTGTCGCAATTCTTTTACGCAGATCCCTGCCTTTCACTATCCTTAAGACATGGACTGATCTAGATGTCCGCTATGCCTTTGCTAAACTTTGGCTTGGCGGTCGGACACTTTGTGTCGGCTCGGCGTACGTGCCTACGGATCCAAGTGCCAATTATTTTCTCCAGCTCAACCATTTCCTCACGGAAATCGTGTCTGCCCACTATCTCATAGGAGGGGATTAGAACCTGGTACGGGATGCGGTACTCAAACGCATCGGCCCGCTGGATGTAGGTAGTAATGCAGATCGGGCACTTCTAGGGGATGTTACTTACGACCATGGCCTCGTGGATCTCTGGCAACTCTCTCATTCAGAGGACAGGGAGTATACTTTTTTATCGCCGGTGCATGGCACTCAGTCCCTCCTGGACTAGCTTCTTGGTCTCCCAGCCAGTGGTGGCCCTCTCCTGGGACTCCCGGATCCTAGAGGTCGCACTTTCCGACCACTCCCCAATCCTGCTTTCCCTGGACCTGGGACTTTCCTTCCCTGGCTGTAAGTTGTGGTGTTTAAATATCTCGCGATTCCGTACTCCCAGGCAAAATCTCAGCTCCAATCCCATGTTTCCACTTATCTGGAACATAATAGGGTCTGTCACTTCCCACTGGGTCTTTTGGGCAGCCGCTAAAGCAACTATTCACTGCCAGCTCATGAGAGACGGGGCCATTGTCAATGCCCAAAGGACGACCCAGCAGAAGGACATGGAGGATGAGATTGCATCTCTCACATGCCTGTATACTGACAATCTATTGTCCCCTCGTCGTCGCTGCTTGGAGAAAACCCGCATGGACCTCAATGCCCTGTTCATCTCTAAAGCTGAGTATGCGCTTCAATGACTTAAAGGTCATCTATAGGCAAGGCGAGAAGGCGGAATGATTGTTGACTGCCCAGCTGTGCTAACAGTATGCGACGATTGTCATCACGGCCATTAAATCCACGGATGGCACTATCCTCACTTGCCCACAAGAAATTGTCAATGAGCTTTTGGCATACTACCAGGCCCTGTACACCCCTGAGGCAGTGGAAGACCCTGCCCGTCTGGAGGCCTTTTTTGATAGTGTGCTCCTCCCCAGCTTCAATGAGTCCGGCAGGAACTTATTGAGGGGGAAATTAGCAAGACCGAGATTGTGCAGGGCATTTCTAGACTCCCCTATCACAAAGTCCCTGGAAAAGATTGCTTCCCAGCAGAGTTGTATAAGTGGGTGGGTGAGAACATGGTGGACTTTTGAGAGGCCAATCAAACAGGCTCCCTTGGCTCCATCTCCAATAGGGCGGTAATAGCCTTCCTTCCTCAGCCAGAAAAAGACCCCCTACTCTGCAGGAGCTACAGGTCCATCTCCCTGCTTAACAGGGGCATCAAGATATTGGACAGGGTGCTGGTGGCTTGCCTCCGAGCAGTAATCTGTCCTTGATCCACCATACACAGGTGGGGTTCATTCCTAGTCGCTCCTCCAGAAATCACCTCCACACACTTGCTCATGCCCTGTGGTCAGCCAAGGACCTACAGGATGATGCCCTCACCTTCTCATTGGATGCAGAGAAGGCATTCAATAAGATTGAATAGGGATACCTCTTTGCAACCCTCTGACGGTTTGGTCTGGAGGAGGACATTATAGCCAAAGTTCAATGGCTCTACGATTCACCCACTGCCCAACTTAACTGTGGGGGCTTTCTCTCAGACCCAGTCCCAGTCCGGTGGGGGACCCAGCAGGGCTGTCCACTGTCACCCTTGCTGTTCCTTCTTGCCCTGGACCACCTTGCGGCCTCTCTACGCCAATCCTGCATCTCACCGGTATTACCATCCCCAGTGGGAAGTCCACCGTTTATCTTTACTCCAATGGCATATTGCTTACCCTCTCGGACCTCCCGCGTTCCCTCCCGGCCATCCTCTCTGGCTTTGTGGCACTGGTACAAAAAGCGAGGCACTACCCATGTCACCGGTGACTACTAGTGTGGCATTATCTGCCTATCCCTACTAATGGAAGTCCTCGTGCCTTAAGTACCTGGGGGTTCACATAAACCGAAGACTGGATCGCATAGTGGCAGATAACCTTGATCCTCCGCTGACGTGTATGAAGTTGGACTTCGAAAAGTTGGCCCGCCTCGGACTCTCGTTATGGGCCAGTGTGCAGGTGGTTCGTATTGTGACACTGCCACAATACACCTACGTCCTAGGCATGCAGCCCTTACTGTTCCCTCTTTCATTGTTGCAATCTGTGGATCTGAACATACGGTCTTTTGTCCTCCCATCCCCGGTTAGCCAGTAGCAAACCCCTGGCTCACCTATCTTGTGGGGGCCTGGGTCTCCCCTTGGTTGAGCACTACGCTCTGTTGCATGCTTCCTGGGGCTCCGGATCTGCCGCAGTGGGTGCTGGTGAAGATCACCCTACTGAATTGCCCACAAGAGCTGCACCCACCCTACAAGACTGGTGCACCTATGCCGAGCCCCACCAACCCAATGCTGCAAGCCATGGTCAAATCATGGTGGTGGGTCCACCGCTTCTTCCTGGTGGCTCCACTTCTTCACAAACATGCACCGTTATGGGGCAACTCTGGCATCCGTATAGGTGGCAAGATGTTGAACTGGAGGTGTGGTGCTCTGCTGGCATCTACAGCCTCCATCAAGTCCTCAAACAGGGTGCCCTTAAATCCTTCGCAGCACTCCATGAAGAATTCGGTCTCCCATCCCATCACTCCTGGTGATATTTGAAGCTCCGACATTGCCTCAATCGTCATCTAGGTGCGTGGCCCTGGGTCCTTTAGCCCTCTACTGTAGTCTCCTACCTTAGAATGTGGGTCCGCTTCCGAGGGGTGATGTCTGGCCTCTATAGTCTCTTGAGCCATCATATTTTCTCCCTGCCCCTTCTAAATAGCCTCTGTATCACATGGCAAACCAGACTTCAAACAGAATATGAACCGGAGGATTGGGCTGATCTTCTGTAGGCTTTGGATCGTGGGGCCCAGGAGGCACGATCGAAGTTCTGTCTCTTTAAGTCACTGCATGACTGGCACTGGACTCCCATAAAACTGCGGGCAGTGGGCCTGCTACCTCATGCAAATTGCTGGCGCTGCTCCCACGACCGATGTGGCCTGATACATGTCATCTGTGACTGCCCCTCGGTACAACCTTTTTGGGAGGCAGTTGGCACCACGCTGAGCGAGACCCTATCAAACATGTCACCCGTGCCTCACCCCTGATCCTCCTACATGATCCCACAACCTCTCCAGACCTCTCCCGTCATCTACTGCATATGGCTCTCACCACGGCTAAGATCTGCATTCTTCGCCACTGGCGTTCCCCCACTCCTCCCTCCCATGATGAATGTCTCTTGACGATGTACAAGACAGCCTCCTATGAGCCGGTCATATATAACATAGGATAAGACAGAGACCTTCCTCCTCGCCTGGGCACCTTTTCTCCGGAATGAAGCCCACCAGCCCTTAATTGAGGGCACCCTTGTCGCCAAAAGGGTGACCAAATATTATATCACACCGACACTGCCCTTGAGATCCCATCTGGTCATGATCCTTGAGGGTGCATGTCTTCCTGCCCCCGATTTTCCTCTCCCACTCTGCCTTTTCCACATCTCTCTTCTTCTTTGCCTCTCATCTTTTTCCTATCTTCCCCTTTCTCTCACCTTTTTCCCTTTCTCCCTCTCTCTTTCCCACCCCTCGACCGTGTGGATGCGAGTATGGATTCGCTGTTTGCTTTTCCTCTATTCATTTTTTTTGTCATGTTCCATTTTTTGCCCCCCCCCCGCTCACCCCACTAACCATTTTGTGTACAGGTGTGGACCCGCGTGTCCTACTTGATATTGACCTCCCTTGTCCTTCAAGGGCCCCTGCCTCGTGGGAACATCACGTGCTATGTACATAGTGCTCTGTTTCACCTTGCACTGTGTTATTTCGTACAGTATTACTGTTTCACATATGGTACCTTATGTTCCCCATTCCTACTTCCCCTATACACTACTTTGTTTTAATCTTCCAATAAAGAATTGTGAAACAAAAAAGCTAGCATTAGATTTCAAAATGATATTAATAATGTTACATCCACTTCCTTAAAGTCAATTTTTGTGGCTCCTTCAGGGCACAACATCACACGTAACTTCACATGATGTCATCAGGTTTAAAGGTTATGTGATGTCACACAGGGTCAAAGGACATGTCATGTCACTTCCGCTATCCCCAGCATTTTGGAAAATTGACTTCCATGGGGAGGAGCTGGAGGGTCCCACCCCCCCGAACCAAGATATCGCACCATGCATACAATCAATATGGTGGGTTGGATTGGGGGTGCGCATTTCAAGGTGAAGTACTCCATTCAAAGTGATGCCGGAAGAATGGCTGATGTCAAGCTTTAGCGCAGCTCTAGTCCAATATCTAGAAGGACATTCAACTAGGAGGTCCGGATTCGGCTGTCGGCAGATAGCCAGCACCACTATCTTCATCAGCTGGGATCAGTAGTAGTGGCTGAGTTATAGCACCTGCATGGTTTTCATAATCACTACTGAAACGAAGATACTGTTTCAAAATCAAGTAACACTGTATTCAATCTTCCAAGACACGTAGTAACACAGGTCTCTACACACCAGCCAACAGGAAGCAACTGCCTGGAATTCCACCACTTCTCGCCATTCCAACTTCATGCCCGTGTTCCACATTCCCTAAATGTAACCCTACCCTGCCCCACCTCATCATTCGATTCAATCACTCTCCCCTCCCCCTGGCACCTTCCCCCAAGATGTAAACTCTTCTGTTCTCCTTCACTGGTCACAAAATACTTGTTGCAATTTGCAACAGGTATTTTTGCCAACAGTGTGGTATTTTACGTACCGACCTATGTATTAATAGGTCAGTTGTGGAGAGGTGTGGTGCAGCGGCCAGGGCAGCTGACTTCGGAGCACAGGGTTCACGGTTCGATCCCCGGCTCCGGCGGCAGCTCAGCTCAGCACCATGTGACTCTGGGCAATAGCTCACTTAATTTCCACGACGGCCCCCAGCGCCTTGAGACCCGTAAGGGTGAGTAGCTGCGCTATATAAAAACGGACTTACATTTAGTTCACATAATACAGGGGCAGATTTACAAGCCCTTTCGCTGCCAGTACGTCACTTTTTGTGATGCACTGGCAGCGCATTCCTCTGCCCCATATTTACAAGGATAGGAAAAGCCACCCTGCGTGGCTTTTCCTGTCCTTGTAAATACGGCCCCTTTACACGCAGCACTTTGCATGAAAGGGGCGTTCCATGGGTGTTGCTGTGGGTGTTCCCACGCAGCACTCATGGAACCAGACACATTTCCAGATTTACGAGGAATCGTAAACCTGGAAATGCGTCAGTATGCTAGGGCGTAGCGAGGCCCAATGAGGAGAAATGTTTTCATTTCTCCTCGTTTTTTTCCTCTTTCAATGCGTGCTGCATTCTACAGCACGCATTGAAAGAGGAAAATGCCTGTAGTGATTGTTTTCGTGCAGGAAGGTGCCCCTTCCTGCACAAAAACAATCTCCCCATGATGCAGGCATCCTTGCACCATGGTGCAAGGGTGCCTCTGCTGGTGCATGGAAGTTGTTTGTGCGCCAGCGCAGGGGAGAGCACAGGAATGCGACATATCATTGTAAATATGTTGCATTCCTGTGCTCTGAAAGTGCCGCAGCGTGGCGCAGCCAAAGGGCTTGCGGTGCCACGCTACGGCACTTTCTTGTAAATCTGCCCCACAGAATCTTAGTGGGTCACAATTTGACCTACCTCATGAATATTAATGAGGTAGGTCACTAATTGTGACCCACTAGGAATTACAGCGATCACAGGGATGGTGGCCTGCTGGGGTCTGCAGACCACCAGGTCTGTGATTGCTTTTAGTTGAAGACGATTTTTTTAAATGCACCAGTTTTCCTTAACAGAAACCAGGATGTTTAAAAAATATATATATATATAAGAAATTTGTTATTGAGTCCAGCCTTGTAGATCAAACCAGTTTCATACTTTCATATTCATATTTTTATACATCTGAATTTAACTGGGATAATTCTTTTATACAATTGAAATTTTATGTATTATTGAATCCAGTTTTACTCTCCTCCTGAAAAGAAATAATTTTGAACTGTAAGATTGATGTTTTGCCTCTGCCTCGATACTGCATTCATACTTTACAGAAAGGCTTATGAAGAAAATATTATAAATGGTATCCATCAAATCCCATTAAGACTGAGGACAACGAGGGTTAACAGTCTAGCACATTTTTTAGAAACAAATAAGGGATCAAAATGCACTTTGTCACTTTAAATAGATGTTCTGGACGACACGACTCTATGGTCCAGTTGAAGGCAGGAGCCGAAACGCGTAGACCGTCCATGCTTGCACGATGTACTAAATAAATTCACTTTACTGGTTAAAAACCTACCTGTGGATCGTTCTTTCTCCGTGCTGTGGGATCCTTGCTGAGAGTAGTGTGGAGTCCGTTTTTGCTATATATATATATATATATATATATATATATATATATATATATATTGCAGCTCAAATTCTTTCAATCATCAACAAAAGAATTACAGCACTCGCGAGGAAAGTTGCACCGGTGATTTTATTCCGGAACCACAACAGACGCGTTTTGGAAACTCCTTCTTCAGTGTCTACCATCTGCACTGAGAGGAGCCATTTAAATTACCCTGCATCGTGTAGACATAGACATAAAAAATGGACTCTATAGCCTCAACATGAGCGCCATCTTATAGTAGTATTCTAACGCGAATTTCATATAGTATAGCATCACACTGTAATAAATCGCATCACATGTGTATTTACAATTTCATATAGTAATTTAGCCGTGGATCGGCTTTCATGCTATGTAAGTCTCCAAATATTCGGAAACTCAATCACTTATAAAAATGCATCATATTGAACATTCATTTTATATAAAACCATGAAACAAATCATATGAAATTCTCAATCACGCCATAAATCGGCATATACTACTACCGGCACTCAATTAATCTTAACCTTGGTCTCTCATGACCTCTCCATATCTCACCTTCTATTGGCACATCAATACTGTCTATGTCGAAACAACTCATAGCAAATTAAAAGAATTTAGAAAAAAGAAGAAATCAGCAAAATTCATAAATGTTTCCACATCAATCACTCCCAGGATCCTCATCTACCTAGGTGCACTGACAGCTCTTCACCGCTATTCAGACCATTAGGTGCCCTCGTTTGCATATCAATGATATAGCGGGACTCTAGCTTCCTAAGCCTCTGAACTCTATCTCCCCCCCTGGGGTTTAGTGGTACATGATCTATACAAAAATATTGCAACAAATTTCTGTTGCTCTGATGTTTAATAGAAAAATGCCTGGCGACTGGATAGTTCAAGTCTTTGTTCGCGATTGCCCGTTGGTGTTCCAATACGCGAATCTTAGCGCTATGTATAGTACTGCCTTTATCTGAGCCCACATGGGCATATCAGACAATAGACAGTATGTGTTGTATGGCAAGTCAGAAATTTCTTAATCACATACTGTTTCTTCAACCCTGCTACTTGATAGGAGAGTACTCTTTGCTATTGGCACACGCCTTACATTTCCGCAGGGGAAGAAACCTCTCATCTCTTTCAGTGTTCCTTGTCTGCCAGGTAACTCTTCTAGGTGGCTGTGGACCAATTTGTCCCGCAGCGACCTAGCCTTCCTGAATGTAACTAAAGGAGCACGGGGAATATCCTTTCCTATGATGGCATCTGTTTTCAGGATATGCCAATTTCTTCTCAACATGCCCCTGAAGGTATTAGCATCATCCGAATAGGTGGTAATCATTCGGAATTTACCTTCATTGCTGTCCTTGACACTGGACAGATCATCCTTTTTATCCAGAAGTTTCTTTCTAGGGATTCTCTCCACTTTCTTAAGTGTATTTTCTAGGAGATCCCTATTATAACCTCTAGCCATAAACCTAGCTATACTGTCTTTTGCTGCGGCTTTAAAGTCGCAATCCCTGGAACAGTTACGTTTCAGCCTGAGGAGCTCACCATAGGGTATGCTGTTTATTAGTTTTGGAGGGTGACTACTGCCGGCATGTAGAATAGAATTGCCGGCAGTCGGTTTTCTATACAGTTCTGTTTCCAGCACCCCTCCCTGAACATAAACCCTTAAATCGAGATAGTTCACTGCCACTGAACTGATCTCTGATGTGAACTTTAAATTCACCTCATTTTTGTTTAAATGTAGTATGAATTCCTCAGCCAAACTTGACGACCCCTTCCATACAAGGAAGAGGTCGTCAATGTATCTGTGCCAGACAACTATCTCCTTGACCCATTTAACATTCTCTTGAGTCCGGGTTACCTGCTCCTCCCACCAGCCCACGAATAAATTTGCGTAGCTGGGGCGAAGCAGGTACCCATCGCTGTCCCGGAGATCTGTCGGTAGAGGTCCCCTTGGAATAAAAAGATATTATTCAACAAACAAAATTCAATCAGTTCAACCAGCATATTGTTGTGTTCTGCAAATTTCAAGGTCTCTTTTTCAAAAAGTATTTGATTGCATCCAGTCCGTGTTGATGGTTAATACACGTGTAAAGACTCGTAATGTCTAGTGCAATCATCCAATATGTTGGTTCCCACTTCAATTTACCAATCTGAATAATAAAATCCTTGGTGTCCTTGATATAAGAGGACAATTGTAGAACCGATTGAAACAAGAAATAGTCAATGAAGGTAGAAATATTCTCCGTGAGACTCCCTATAGATGACACAATCGGTCTCCCTGGTGGACTGACATCGTCTTTGTGAATTTTCGGAAGGTGATAAAATGTTGGTATTATTGGATTGGTGTTCCTTAGGAAGAAATATTCATCAGTATCAAGCATCGATTTATTGTGCCACTTGTTAATTAAAACATGGTATTGCTTGATACTCTCGCTGTACCTTTCTTTACTGGTTTTTTCGTAATATCTCCCATCATTCAGTTGTCTCAACGCTTCACCGCAGTATTGTTCCCTAGTCATGAGAACAATATTGCCCCCTTTATCTGAGGGTTTACAGATGATCCCCGTATCCTTTTGTAGATTGATCAGAGTTCTTCTTGATCTTTAGTCATATTCTTTTCTTTATGCATAGGTTTCATATGCTGTCTAAATTTGACAAGATCTTTGACCACCGCATCAGAAAATGCGTCAATGGCATCAAATGGCATCTGCGGCATGAACTGCGATGCTGGTTTAAATGGACTCACTGGTGCCTCTTGTTCAATACCAATGCGTCTCGTTCTTAAGGCCAAATCATCATCATTGTCCCTATTGCCCTCTTGCTCCAGACGCAGATCTTCCAATATTTCTAAAGATGTTAAATCATCCACTACTAGGATGTCTGTGTCCCTTGATTTTGCTTTTAACTGTCTTGACTCCCTGATGGTAGGTTTCAGCTTGAAAAATTTAGGCTCACCTTCGGTAATATCGAAGAGAGACTATTCACAAGGAAGAGTACTGACGTTCGCAAAAAGATTTGATGGTCCGAGAAAAGAAATGTCTAAAAGAAGAACTGCTCCAATACCAGTAAGAGTGGATACTTCAGAATCGGATATTACCGAAGGTGAGCCTTCAGGGATGAATTGGCAGAAACCTCTGGCGGTAAACAGAAAACCCCTTTTCATATGGAATTCAACCTTATTCGCCAGTCCTGGCTGAGAGGTGGCAAAAGCAAACCACCGGAAGCCACAGAAGAACAAGAAGAGGGGGCTGGAAGAGGAAGAGGGAGAGGAAAATAACAGCAAGGGTGACCAAGAGCAAGAGAGGAGGGAGGTGGTAAGGGAAGCAGATAATTTAACTATTATGAATTTAACACCAAGGACATTAACATCTACAGAGGAATCGGCGTTGAAATTGGGATTTACTTTTTGTCCAAACGATCGATTAGAATACACGCAAACCAGGATAGATCTCTTTCAGTTCAGTACGCAAGCTTAAATTACATAAATTTTTCAAGCTGAAACCTACCATCAGGGAGTCAAGACAGTTAAAAGCAAAATCAAGGGACACAGACATCCTAGTAGTGGATGATTTAACATCTTGAGAAATATTGGAAGATCTGCGTCTGGAGCAAGAGGGCAATAGGGACAATGATGATGATTTGGCCTTAAGAACGAGACGCATTGGTATTGAACAAGAGGCACCAGTGAGTCCATTTAAACCAGCATCGCAGTTCATGCCGCAGATGCCATTTGATGCCATTGACGCATTTTCTGATGCGGTGGTCAAAGATCTTGTCAAATTTAGACAGCATATGAAACCTATGCATAAAGAAAAGAATATGACTAAAGATCAAGAAAGAACTCTGATCAATCTACAAAAGGATACGGGGATCATCTGTAAACCCTCAGATAAAGGGGCAATATTGTTCTCATGACTAGGGAACAATACTGCGGTGAAGCGTTGAGACAACTGAATGATGGGAGATATTACGAAAAAACAGTAAAGAAAGGTACAGCGAGAGTATCAAGCAATACCATGTTTTAATTAACAAGTGGCACAATAAATCGATGCTTGATACTGATGAATATTTCTTCCTAAGGAACACCAATCCAATAATACCAACATTTTATCACCTTCCGAAAATTCACAAAGACGATGTCAGTCCACCAGGGAGACCGATTGTGTCATCTATAGGGAGTCTCACGGAGAATCTTTCTACCTTCATTGACTATTTCTTGTTTCAATCGGTTCTACAATTGTCCTCTTATATCAAGGACACCAAGGATTTTATTATTCAGATTGGTAAATTGAAGTGGGAACCAACATATTGGATGATTGCACTAGACATTACGAGTCTTTACACGTATATTAACCATCAACACGGACTGGATGCAATCAAATACTTTTTGAAAAAGAGACCTTTGAAATTTGCAGAACACAACAATATGCTGGTTGAACTGATTGAATTTTGTTTGTTGAATAATATCTTTTTATTCCAAGGGGACCTCTACCGACAGATCTCCGGGACAGCGATGGGTACCTGCTTCGCCCCCAGCTACGCAAATTTATTCGTGGGCTGGTGGGAGGAGCAGGTAACCCGGACCCAAGAGAATGTTAAATGGGTCAAGGAGATAGTTGTCTGGCACAGATACATTGACGACCTCTTCCTTGTATGGAAGGGGTCGTCAAGTTTGGCTGAGGAATTCATACTACATTTAAACAAAAAATGAGGTGAATTTAAAGTTCACATCAGAGATCAGTTCAGTGGCAGTGAACTATCTCGATTTAAGGGTTTATGTTCAGGGAGGGTGCTGGAAACAGAACTGTATAGAAAACCGACTGCCGGCAATTCTATTCTACATGCCGGCAGTAGTCACCCTCCCAAACTAATAAACAGCATACCCTATGGTGAGCTCCTCAGGCTGAAACGTAACTGTTCCAGGGATTGCGACTTTAAAGCCGCAGCAAAAGACAGTATAGCTAGGTTTATGGCTAGAGGTTATAATAGGGATCTCCTAGAAAATACACTTAAGAAAGTGGAGAGAATCCCTAGAAAGAAACTTCTGGATAAAAAGGATGATCTGTCCAGTGTCAAGGACAGCAATGAAGGTAAATTCCGAATGATTACCACCTATTCGGATGATGCTAATACCTTCAGGGGCATGTTGAGAAGAAATTGGCATATCCTGAAAACAGATGCCATCATAGGAAAGGATATTCCCCGTGCTCCTTTAGTTACATTCAGGAAGGCTAGGTCGCTGCGGGACAAATTGGTCCACAGCCACCTAGAAGAGTTACCTGGCAGACAAGGAACACTGAAAGAGATGAGAGGTTTCTTCCCCTGCGGGAAATGTAAGGCGTGTGCCAATAGCAAAAGAGTACTCTCCTATCAAGTAGCAGGGTTGAAGAAACAGTATGTGATTAAGAAATTTCTGACTTGCCATACAACACATACTGTCTATTGTCTGATATGCCCATGTGGGCTCAGATAAAGGCAGTACTATACATAGCGCTAAGATTCGCGTATTGGAACACCAACGGGCAATCGCGAACAAAGACTTGAACTATCCAGTCGCCAGGCATTTTTCTATTAAACATCAGAGCAACAGAAATTTGTTGCAATATTTTTGTATAGATCATGTACCACTAAACCCCAGGGGGGGAGATAGAGTTCAGAGGCTTAGGAGGCTAGAGTCCCGCTATATCATTGATATGCAAACGAGGGCACCTAATGGTCTGAATAGCGGTGAAGAGCTGTCAGTGCACCTAGGTAGATGAGGATCCTGGGAGTGATTGATGTGGAAACATTTATGAATTTTGCTGATTTCTTCTTTTTCTAAATTCTTTTAATTTGCTATGAGTTGTTTCGACATAGACAGTATTGATGTGCCAATAGAAGGTGAGATATGGAGAGGTCATGAGAGACCAAGGTTAAGATTAATTGAGTGCCGGTAGTAGTATATGCCGATTTATGGCGTGATTGAGAATTTCATATGATTTGTTTCATGGTTTTATATAAAATGAATGTTCAATATGATGCATTTTTATAAGTGATCGAGTTTCCGAATATTTGGAGACTTACATAACATAAAAGCCGATCCACGGCTAAATTACTATATGAAATTGTAAATACACATGTGATGCGATTTATTACAGTGTGATGCTATACTATATGAAATTCGCGTTAGAATACTACTATAAGATGGCGCTCATGTTGAGGCTATAGAGTCCATTTTTTATGTCTATGTCTACACGATCCAGGGTAATTTAAATGGCTCCTCTCAGTGCAGATGGTATACACTGAAGAAGGAGTTTCCGAAACGCGTCTGTTGTGGTTCCGGAATAAAATCACCGGTGCAACTTTCCCCGCGAGTGCTGTAATTCTTTTGTTGATGATTGAAAGAATTTGAGCTGCAATATTACGTGGGGGCACCACCACGGTAATAGCACCCGTCCGAGAGTGATCCGAGCAAACGGTGCAAAATGAGCGACTATATATATATATATATATATATATATATATATATATATATATATATATATATATATATATATATATATATATTACTAACATTTTTTAAGAGTAGGTGGTGGTCCATGGAGACACTGCCTGCTCTTAAAAAATATATTTTTTAACACTCACTCTTAAAGGGAAAGGGGTCCCCCAACACCTTTCCAAATGTCTCACCACTACTTTTCAGTAGGTGGTAAAGTATCGCAAGTATCTGAAACTGGACTTTGGTTGCAAAACATTATTGCATACCAATCTGATTCGGTATTTGGAAGGACACCATCAACACACTCCTTGCGAATACCAAATCAGTATTTGGCCACAAACCCAAATTGTGATTCAATCACGTGTTACAGAATAGCAATTTGGGTTTCACGCATAATGTAAAGCCTTTTGCTGTTGCAAACCACCTGATTCTGTGAATCAGGCCACTTGCGAATGCAAAAAGGCTTCATACATGTGGCCCTTAGAGCCTGATTTAGAGTTTGGCCGAAAGGGTACTCTGTCACAAACGTGAAGGGTATCCTGTCTGTCTTATTACAAGTGCATTATTTAGAAACTAATATACAGAGGCTCTGATCTCCGAACGAAGTACCCGTCCGCCAAACTCTAAATCAAGCCCTTAGACTCTTGAGGAATCATACTGAGTGGCCATGTAATAGCCATTTGGCTGGTAACTGGAGTTACCAGCTGAATCACAAATAGAAGATCCACTGTAACTACGTGGAGTGGGATGCTAACCAGCATGAGAGAAGCACCAGGATTGGAGGGAGCAGCCTCTCTCAGCCCTCCTGGGACCAATGGAGGCTTGTGTTTGCTCTCAACCCAGCTGCCGAAGACAACTGGGTTGAGAGGTTTAAAGTGTGCATGTCTGACTGGCCGTCACAAGACAGCCGGCCAAAGGGACATGAACACCACTCCTCCTTGCTGCTGTCACTCAGCAGGCCCAGCCCCATCCTGACACTCGGTACAGCATGGGATGATGAAAAATAAAATGGTAATAACTTAATTTTATTCCCATTTTTTTAATCACTGGGGCTTTTAGGGGCATTTTAGTTGGCGGGCCGACGCTCCTCCACTCCAATGGAGGAGCCGCCCCTGGATCATCTACTATACAGCATCTTCACTACCATCGCCACAGTCATCTTTCCTTGTCCTCTTTGACCTCTCTTTGTCCTCTGGCCCCATTGCACATCTGCTGTCTTAGCCAACGGTGGCATTATCAGGGCAGAGAAGCCTCTTCATGTGCTCTTATCACACTGCCTGTTTCTCCTGATCTTTTTTCCAATCTCAATATCCTCCTTCACTGCGAACATCCCTCATGGCTCCATACCCTTCTCTTCCTATAGTCGACCATCCTAGATTATATACTTTCCTACTTTCCAAACTTACCATGGCTTTGTGGGTGATATATATGACCTTTCTCTTTACCATCTTTCATGCCTTACCTTTATTTACGACTCCTTACTCTTGTTGTCTGTCTGCCATGCAACACCGGATGTCCCCTCGCTCCATCATGGTAAACTGCTCTCATACTGAGGTACTGCACCTCTCTGCTTCCTGTGTCCACCACTGTTTGATTTCATCCTGGTGTCCCAGGTCCCTCCCCCATGGCCAGGAACCCCTACAGTTGCCAGGCTCCAGCAAGTGTTTGCCTAGGATTGTTTGGGCTGTTCCAACCCAGTTATGCCAACTTTGCACAAATTATCAGGAGTTTTGCGCTTTGCAATGCAGTTTTTAGCTTTTGTGTCAACTGTCAGAGCAAAAATCCATTTGCAAGCCCAAGTTGATTGGCTCTGTGGTTTTAAGCCACATTGCATGATCTTGGTGAGGAGGTTTCCAACTTCTTAGTTCCATATCAAACAGACTGAAAAAATGATCAATAAAAACTGGAGCATCCTCAACAGAGATGAACAGGAATACAAATGTTTTAACTTTGAAAGGATCCACCGTCATAAAGGTTACTTACAGTGATGGCCACCGTCGGTTATGAGTTAGTCACCACATTTTTTCAAAGTTTTTAAGAAACAAACTCCCAAAGCGAGAGTTTGTTTTTGGAAAACAAAAAATAAATTACCCCAAACAGTCAGTGTTGTCTCCCAGGATGTGGAGGTTATTGTTTTTTTGACAGTCCCTCACCACCAGGTGGTGACAGACAGAAAAAAAGATATTGCACTTTTGTCTCGAAATAGGGTGGGCCGTGTAATGTCCTTCCTCTGATGGCTCCTACTCCCTCGAGATGTCAGAGACAGTATATATAAACTTAAGGTCCACCCATCTCTTAATGGGACACGCTGACCGAGGGTTTGGCAGACAGGGTACTCGCATTTGCGATGGAGTCTGCCTAACTCGAAATGAGGCCCTTGATTTCTCTCTCTTTCTCTGTAGGTCTCTCTCATGCCTCACCCTCCACCAACAGGCCCCATTGTGAGCCATAATGAGGGCTACCACTCCAGCTGATTCCGAGTGGCTTGGTGTTCCCACATCCAGGATTACCAGGTGCAGGAACACTGGGCTCAGTTTTAGGAATTTGGGGTCCATACCCATAAACCCACCTCGAGGTCAGGGCTCGGTCTGCAGATACAAATACAGGATGGCTCTCTCCCGATCCCAGATCTGCTTTGGTGGCCCTGCCCAGATTTGACACTTGCTCATGGCAGGTCATACACACAGTGGCGGCACCTCCGCTAAGGCGGAGGAGCGTCACCCCACTACTCTGCAGCAGCGAAAGAAAGGAAAATTATCATTTTATTTTGTCCTCTAGCTGCAGCAGCTTTGTGTGAGGGGGCGGGTGGGGCAGGGCTGCAGAGCAGGGGAGGAGTTGTAGAACCCTCCTAAGTGGGCAATTACTGTTTGGTCGGCCCTTTTGGGCCGCCCAAAACAGTCATGCGCACTTTCCCTGTTCTCCAAGCAGGCTGCATTACATCCTGCGTGGAGAAGATGCCCACCCATCCAGCCCCAGGCTGAGCGCTGTGTCACGGCGCTCAGACCAATCACAACACTGCATTACAGCATTGTGATTGGTCACGGGAGCCTGCTGTGCTTCCTGTTCCTGGAGTCAGTCGCAGGAGAGCAGGAGCAAAGATGCGGGACCTGGCGGCAAGGTACGTTTTAATTTTAATTAAAAAAACATTTTTATCGTGACCCGTGCACCCTCCCCCACCGCGCGCCCACCCTGCCAACCGCGAGCCGTGCTGGCCGTCACATAAGAGTCCTTAGAATTAGGAAAACGTTGCAGAAGTGGGCCGATATTTCTTATTCAGATAGTTATCCCCCATTCTAAGTACTTCAACTTGTAATGCTCACAGTGACATCTTAAGGATTGATGGGGCCCTGAGCAACACATTTTGTGGCCCTTTGCTCAGAAACAGTTAGAAAGCGTTACTCATTTTCAGGTAACTGAATGAATGAATGAACGAATGAATGAACGAATAAGAGCTTGTAAAGCAGACATCTACCTAAAGGCGCCTCAATACTGAGGAAATAGAGTTGCTGGGGATGGGGTCTGAAGAGTGGGTTACTGCAAGAAAAGCCAGGTTTAAAGATGGTTGCAGAAAAGGGTGTGATCTTGTTCAGAGCACAGAGACCGAGGACGCACATTCCAGGATTTGAATGCGAGGTAGGAGAAGGATCTTCCTGCCAGCTGGCAAGGCTTGATGACCGGAATGCAGATCAGGTATTTGGCCTCTCGTCTTAGACTATTAAGAGGTTTAAAGAGCATTGTGTACAAAGCTGAGAGCTTCCAAGGAAATTCTTTCATGGACTGGGAGCCAGTGAAGCGAAGATAGAAGGGGCTTCACCCAGGTATGGGTGTGTCAGGAATGAGCCTTGCAGCTGCATTCCGGAGGGTCTGTAAGAGGGTAAGAGTAGGAGAGGGGGCACCTAACCACAGGGAATTACAGTGATTGGTTAAGCAATGTTTTTTTTCTAGAGCTGAGGTAGGAGGAAAGTTTTGCACAGAACACATAGGAGGAGAAAGCAAAATGCACCAATTTTGGAAACATGGAGTGCGAAAGTGAGAGGGGTGCTAAGAATGCTAAGATATCTGGCTTAGATGACTGAAAGAGGAGGGGAACCTAATACATTCGCCGCCAGCCGGAACCCAGATTTCCTGTTGTCGTGCATCCTTGCTGCCACCGTCACACAATTTTGGACGATGATTTTGACCTCTGAGGAATTGTTTGAAATAGTGCAGACAATTTGAGTGTCATCTGCATAGGAGATTAAATTGAGTCCAAAAGATCTCGCTGTGGCTGCAAGGGGGGGGGCATGAAAATATTAAAGAGAGTGGGACTAGGCTAGGGAACAAACCTCGGGGAGCGGGGGGGGGTGGGGGGGGGGCTGGGATGGAGGGCGGACCCTTCACTCCAGTGAGAAAAGATTAGAATGGAATTATCCAAGAAAAATAATCTGGACTCTGTTAGAAAGGAAAGAGAGTGTCCATTTTGGGACCGTTCTACCGAAACCAAGACGGATGAGTCCGGTGTTGAGTATTCCATGGACCGCCATGTTCAATGCTGCAGAGAGATCAGGGCGGCACCAGGGCGACGCCACCTTGTTCGAGCATCAGTTTAATGCCATCGACGATGGTCAGGAGGACTGTTTCCGGGCTGTGGCCCTAACTGAAGCCGGACTGTGAGGGGTCCAGAGGATTATGCATTTCTAATACATTCGGAAATTTGAATGTTGACCACTTTCTCCACAACCTTAGTAGGTAGTGACAGTAAGGAGGTGGGCCTGTGGTTGGACAGATTGGAGGGGTCTGAGGAGTGCTTTTCAGAGGAGGAGTTAGGATTCCCTGCTTCCAGGCTGTTGTAACCCTAGCACACTCCAGGGACAGACTGCAGAGAGATGTCAGCGCTGGTAGGGTAATGATGGTAGCTTCTGCAAGGTGGGCACGAGGGCATGGATCGAGTGGGGAGCCTGATTTAATAGAAGTGAAAGTTTCAGAGATTTGAATCTCCAAGAGCGGTTCTAAATTGCTTAAAATTGGTCTGATGTTGTACTTAATGCTTTACGGAAGGTAAGGAGAGGCTCAAGTCATCTTGCTGCTGAAAAGTAAAATACATGTTGTCGACTTTGTCCTTGAAGACAAACACATGACCATTGCAGAGGGGTTCCTTCAGATGGATAGTGTTGGAGGAAATGTCTGGTTTTCAGAAAAGATCTGCAACTGGGTTTTTAGAGGAAGTACTGAGGGATGAGTACCAGGCTGAATTAGTAGCCTTAATAAGTTGTTTACATTTGAGAATAATGGACTTATAAGTTGGATTCATAGCTTTTCTCCATTGGCATTCTATTTTTTGCAGAGTGTTCCAGCTTAATGCTGGACCCAGGGGGACTGACTGTCTCTTAAGCATTGTAGGCCAAAGCATGGGGACAGACTCATCTTAAGACTGCAAAATGTAGGTATTGCAATTTATAGCTGCTGCCTCAACATCAGAGCAGTGGGAGGGGGAGGGGGGTTTGCTTAATAGGGCAGCTTCCAGATTTGTTTTGATGATTGTAGACAAAGAACGAGAGGTGAAAGTAATTTTCGTGACATCATTCATGATAGTGGAAGAGCGGGATGGAGACGAAAGGAATAGTTGCTCGGTCAGTCCAAAAATTGAGATAGGGCGTTTGGTCCTGATGTGAGTGGAATCGCTAAAGATAGCATCAAGAGTGTGTCTGGCTTTGTGGGTGGACTCTAAATAGTTTGTGGAGGACTACCATAGACAAGGTTTCAAGGACAGCCAAGGTATCTGTGTCTGTGGGGTCCTCTCGGTGGAAGCTGATGCTGCCTTGTAGAAGGAAATGTGATAGGGCCGGGAAAATGAATGGCACAAGAATGGGACCAATGTTGTTAATGAAGATTGTTCCAGGGTCCGACGAACGATACAACAGAGCACCGGACAGAGAGGTAGTTGGATTGATTGTTATAGAGAAATTCATGTTCTATGCCGAAGAGCAATATCAGAGAAGAAGCAAGCATTGTTTCTTTCATTACGAGGGCAATCCCACCTCCCTTTTGTCTTCACAGTATATACTAAATATGTGATTGTTTGGGGCTTGATGCAGTAAGCCAGTTCTAGGTCAACAGTGCTTAATTTGAGCCGGTGGTTTCCAGTGCTTAGCACCAACACTTAATTGTCAGCATGGCACTTATGACAGTCTGCCACAGGGTGGCACTGTCTGTCTAATTTAGAAATGAGCACAACAATAGTAATTCATTAATTCAATATGCATTAATAGGGACTAATACCGGCTGCCCAAGCTCTTCTTCTAGCGTTGGGCGCTGGGTATAGTGTGAACTGTCACACTTGTGATGGTTAGTAGTTGTGTTGGCACTATCACTGGCAGCGCTGGCAGGGGCAGTGGGTGGTGCAAGCTGCAGTGGCCTCCTGATGAGGGCCCGGCTCTTATTTTATTTTCCAAATTAAGCACAGGTTTTCAAGAATGTGCGGATTTCTACTTGTGTTTCGTCAGTCAAAGACACTGATAAAAATCCTAAATATTCCTTACACTTGGTCATCGTCGGTGGGTGGCCAATGAAAGCGTGTTGGTTTTGAGTGTGTCCCGGGGATCAAGGAGGCGGGTAACATTGCATCCAGGACAGATATAACAGTGGGGGTTGAAATTGGGAGGACTGAACTGAGTACATTTAATAAAGGTCTTACTTGTTGTAAGCAGGGTGTATAATTCAGAGCTGGAGGGATGACTTTTTCCCAGGGGACCAGAGCTCCTCCCACTCCATGTGGTGTTAACGTAGCCCGCAGGGGGGAGGGGTTGTGGTCAGCAGGGATGGGGTGATGAGCATCTAGGGTGTAAAATGAAGGTGGGATTAAGTGAATAGAACGGCCTCCCCTTTCTGAGATGAGTGTAGGGGAATCAATTTAAAGACCTCATGATGCTAAACAATATTGAATTATACCTTACACTTTCTGAAATGGGCTTGCACAAAAATAGCAAAAGGCTCAAGCTGGCTTTCAAATGGTGCCAATGGACAACTTGAACAAGCATTGATAACGTTATTTCTTTTTTTGCTCTTGTACCTAGACTTTCTTTTCTTTCCACAAAAACAGGGGCAACCTAGGGGTGATGTAGAGAGAGAAATAAGTTATAAAGAAAGGTAAGCTAGAGAGAACGAAAGGCAGGGAGACCTAGACAGAGGCAGGTACAGAGGTGAGAAAGAAACGAAAATGCAAGGTAGAGAGGGCGGTGAGGTATAAAGAGAGGCAGATGACGAGAGGTGTAGAAAGGTAGGGTAAAAAGAGTAGTGAGCACCGAGGAAGGCATAGCGAATGGGCGACAAGTAGAAAGAGACAGTGCATATAGAGAAAGGAGGCGAGGAAGAGAGAGATGAGGCACAGAAAGGGAGGTGATGCTGATACAGAGATAGGGTGAGGTAGAGAGAGAACAGTGAGGTAGATAGAGAGATGAGGGAGGTGTATAAAGAGAGTGAGGTAGAGAAACAGATGAATGAGAGAGCTGAAATAGAGAGGGTGAGTTGAAATTGTGAAGGAGTTGTTGAGAGGGATGAAAGGGAGGGAAGGTATTGATAGAGCAAAAGAGGCAGAAGTAAAGAATGAGAGGTAGCGAGACAGTGGGAGAGGTGAGGAGAGTGAATTGAGGTAGAAAGAGTGAGAGGGAAGATGGTGAGGCAGTGAACAATTGGCAAGGTGACAGGAGTGTTCCGGTTCTGAGTGAGTGAGGTACAAAGGGGTGAGAGGAAGGCAGCAAGTGGTGAGGTGAAGAGAGAGAAGAAGACGAGATGAGGAGAGATACAGGAAGGAGAGACAGAAAGAGATCTGCAGGGTGCCGAAAGAGAGGTTATGTAAAGAGAGGGAGGCAGAGGGAGGGAGAAAGAGAGGGAGAGGTAGGCACCGAGAGTGGTATAGAGAGGTAAGGTCGTGAGAGAGAGGTAGGGAGAGTTGACCCAGAGGCAGCTATGTTGAGAGAGAAGAGAGAGACTTACATGAAGCAGAGAGAGTTGAGATGCAAAGAGAGTGAGTAGGTACAGAATGATGTAGAGAGAAAAAGAGAGAGAAGGAGAGGAGTGATGTAGTAAAGTCTAATTGAGGTAGAGAGTAGGACACCAGACAGAAAGATTCATTTTTGAAATTTGTCACCAATTGCCTGCAGCACGTGGGTTAAGAAGAGCCTAAGGGCCATATGTATCAATGTTAGGTTTTGCGATTCTCAAATAGCGATTTTTTGCGAATCGCTATTTGAGAATCGCAAAACGAGATGTATGTAGGATTTGCAAAAAAAATTGCGAATCCTACATATTTCTTAATTGCGAATCGCAAATTGCGATTCGCAATTAAGGAAACCCTCCCCATTAATTCTTATGGGCCTAGAGGCCCATAGGAATGAATGGGAAGACATTCTCAATTTGCGATTAGCAATTAGAGAATCGCAAATTGAGAATGCAATTTCAAGGATGCAAGGGTGTCAAAAGGACACCCTGTTGCACCCCTGAAATATGCATGGGTGCACATGTGGCGCACATACATGCCCTAAGGGCATGTATGTGCGCCACATTGCACTTTGAAAAATTCAAAACAGTGCATTTTTCAAAGAAATCGCATATTACCACCAACTTGAAGTTGGTGGTAATTTGCGATTCCTTAAGGCCAAATTGCACTTTTTTTGTGCTTCTTACATTGCATTTAAGGAATCGCAATTTGCGATTCCTTAAATGCATTTGCAAAATAGGGAATCGCAAATTTAGCAATTCCTTATTTTGCGAGGCAGTTTTTCATTCATACATACCACTAAGCCAAATTGCGATTGCAAACGCTGAAATTCTGCGCATTTCAGCGTTTGCGATCGCAATTTTGTTTGATACATATGGCCCTAAATGACCAGCTGTCTAATTAAACAATCTGTTTCTTCTGTTCACCCTTCAGGTGGATATTCTGGCAGTTCGCCTGACTTAATGTGGGGGGCGCTGGAATGTGGGGTCCCTGGGCAATTGCCCACGCTGCCCCTACCTTAAAACATTTCTTGAAGTCCTGAGTTTGGTGTCCAGTCTATACTTGGGGCATCTGGCAAAGGGCACCCAATGTCTCCATATGTCCTTATCCATCCACATCAATGCCTCATGGTGACCGCTAGAGGTAACAACATCCCCACAAATGATTAATGTAAAGCCTGGAGAAATAATTAAGAAACAGTTCTGGCACAGTAAGCTCCATCTGCACGTCGTTGAAGCACCCACTGCACCCCCTGTTCGCAGCTCGTGGTAACTTTCAACCTTTACGATCCTGAAAGGGGCCCCAGGGCCATGTGGGCCCCACTGCATTGATGGAGAGACCTGGGAGCCTGGAGCTCCAGATTCACACAGGCATTCCCAGCATGCATTGTTCCTCATGACAGGATTTAACACTGTTCTTGTGTTTAATAATCTGTTTAGCCTGCCGTTTTTAATGGTATACTATATTAAGGTATAGGCTTAGCTTGTATCTATTTGAATACGTTCCCTAGTATAGGCACGTGACACCAAACCACTTTAAAAGGGCCTCTTCCTCTTTTTCTTCAACTTTCACTCCTGTTCTCCCATTGCATTGTGGATCTCGTAGTTTTATGTATTGGTATGAAAACAGAAATTCTCAGGTAGCTGTGAAATATTGATAGATTTTACAAGTTTCGGTGAAATACGATTTTCATAATCATAATACCAGACCCCAGATCACAGTTTTATCATTATGTGTCAGGGATACTAGGGTTATGTGGCAAAGGAGGACCTAATGACGCAGCAGGTTTAGCTGAATTATGAGGCACACTAAGCAAGTTATAGTGCAGCAGTATACAGCACCTTCCCAGGCAGTATTATTTGATCTATTAGAAAAAGACACACTTCTTTTTTAATCTGCAAATTATACAGCAATGTATGTAGCAGGTGCAGTAAATTCATAATTATGCAGTAAACACTGCAGTCACAGAATCACACAGTTACACAATAATCTAGTCTTGAAATGTAAATAAAAACGAAGCATTCTAATTCCAATAGTTAGCTGCTTGTTGAAGAGAAGAGTTTCAACCAGCTCTCTAATCCGCAGACAGATGTGTTTTTAAGTAATGCAAAAGGCGCTCTTTTTCAAATTTTCTACATTCTTTTTTTTTTTTAAATCTTTTTATTCAAGAAACATAATATAACAAAACATCCAAAATATAAAGAGCAATCGTCAGATTGAGCAAGCCTTATACAGCATGCACCACACCAGGGCTGCCAGAAAAATAAAGAAACATTTCAAATAATATCACACACATACATTGGTTGAAAATCATTAAAGTACCTCATTGTCCATATTATGAGGGGCGTTATCTGCAAACGGAGTGCACAAAAATCCTCTGTATTTGTTCCAGGGGCCCCATATTTTAGTCCATTTACCCGGGCAACCCCTGCTTTCATATATTGTCCTCTCGGCCTGCATGCACCAATCCATATCGCCAGCCCAGTCCGTGTGCAGAAGCCCGACTCCCCCCTTCCATGTTCTAGCAATGTTACGCTTTGCAACGATGCAGCCCAGAGAAACCCATAATTGTTCGGTGCGGTTAAGGTCTGTTGCGTCCCAGATGTTTAAGAGGCATAGTTTAGGGGAGGGTGGTATGGGCTTCCGACATATTCGGGACATAGTGGATAAGACTTCGATCCAATAGTGTTGAAGAGTTGGGCATTCCCACCATTGGTGCAGAAAAGTGCCTACAGAGCCACAGTCTCGGGGACAGAGCGGGTAGGTTAACAAACCCATCTTAACAAGTGCCATGGATGTGTAGTAAGTCCTGTGCAGTAATTTCAATTGTATAAGTTTAAAGCGGGAGTGGATCGCGACCTCTCTGGGGATGCCAAGGCCTCCCTCCAATCCTCGTCTGGCAGTTCCCCTATGTCATCCACCCACTTCCTACGGAGTTTGTTAAGCGGCTCCGGGGAGATTGTTAAGTAACTTGCGATAGGTCAGGGAAATGGCCTTGTCAGGGAGGTAGTCGTCGAGGAGCCTATCTTCCAAGGGCGAAGAGGCGGGAAGATCGGAACCCTTAGGGATGGCCTTATTGAGCGCACTACGTGCCTGCAGGTAACGAAATGTTTCCCCCTCATGCAGCTGGAATTTTACTTGTAGGTCGCTAAATGGAACCACCGCACCATCCGCCCACATATCTCCCACTGTCGAGAGACCGATCAGGTCCCATTTATTAAACCCCGGTAATCTTGATAATACACCCAGCTGACTGGATTCTAGCAGGGGAGTCATTCGTGAAATTTTCCCCTTCCAGCCCAGCGCCGCGTTGGCGGTATGCCAGAGTGAAATCGTAGTGGAGGTGGGCGTAAATTGTGGTAAATGTTTAGGTCCTCCATAGAGCGCCCTCATGTAATTGCCCGCCGCCATATTATATCTGTCCATTCTGTACGCTGGGTCTGTGATGGGGCGGTGGGCCCAGTGATTGAGAACCACAGTTGCGAGGCCCAGTAATAAAGTTTAATCGCAGGGAGAGCAATGCCGCCGTCGTACCAGCTACACAGAAGCTTTGTCAGGGCGATACGAGGGGTGCCGCCATCCCATAATAATGAATGGACCTCAGCGTCTATTGTTTGGAAATATTGTGGCAAGACAGGGTAGGGGGTATTCTGTAGGGCATAGAGAAAATGGGGAAGTGCCATCATTTTAAATAAGGCGGCTCTACCCAGTAGAGTCAGGGGCAATGCTCTCCAATGTTGTATGTCCGCCCGGAGGCGCTGTAGAGGGGGGAGAAGGTTCCGTTTATGAAAGACCTCCGTGTCTCTCGTGGCGTAGATGCCCAGGTAGCGGAAGCCCTCTGTAACTATGTTGGCCGTGCAGCCCGGGGGGAGCCGTGGAGGATCCCCGCTGACAACATAGATTAGGGACTTATCCCAATTGATAGTGTAGCCGGAATATTTATGAAAGAGAGCAAGAATGTGGAGTATCGCATGAAGGGAGGATCTTGGTTTGGCCAGATATAAAAGAATGTCATCGGCGTAAAGGGATATCCTATCCGACCAGTCCGGTGCCCAATTCAACCCACGGATAGATGGAGCGCCTCTAATCCATATCGCCAAGGGTTCTAACGCTAAAGCAAATAACAGCGGTGACAGGGGGCAGCCCTGTCTCGTGCCTTTACCTAACTCAAAAATCGCCGATCTGCCACCGTTGACTGAAACACGAGCCAAAGGTTTTGCGTATAATAGACGTATCCAGGATATAAAACGTGATCCAAAACCATATCGCTCCAGAACAGCAAATAGGAAAGGCCACTCCATCATATCAAATGCCATTTTGGCATCCAAGGATACAATAACTGCGTCTTCCCATATGGTTGAGGCCCTGCCCAAAACACCGAAGAGGCGACGAAGATTAAGCGCCGTGTTTTTTGTAGGCATAAAGCCGGATTGGTCCGGGTGTATTAGGTTATGTAGATAGGGTGACAGGCGAAGGGCCAAGAGTTTCGCTAGGATTTTGACCTCCGGGTCAAGGAGGGAAATCGGTCGATATGAACCACATTGGTCCTTGGGCTTCCCCTGCTTGTGTATGACCACAATATGGGCTAGCCACTGTGTCTCAGGCAGGATCCCCTGCTTTGTACATTCATCATACATTCGGACTAGGTGTAGGGCCAACACTAAAGAGACTACTTTGTAGAGTTCAATTGGAAGGCCACTGGGCCCCATGGCCCTGCCAGAACGCAACGCGCCAATTGCCTTGGATACTTCCTCAGGGGCAAGTGGGGTGTCAAGCTCCGCAACCGCTTGGGGATCCAACCGAGGCAGAGGGAGGGTAGACAGTAAGTCTGCTGCCTCCTCCTGCTTGGTGGTGGATGCCGGGACATAGAGGCGCTCGAAATGGGCCGCAAATGTCTCCGCAATTCCGTCTCGGTCACTCCGGCTCTCTCCACTCGGGGCCACAATACCAGCCACCCATCGGTTGGCCAGTTCTCGCTTGTCCAACCACGCCAATAATTTACTGGCCTTGTCCCCTATTTCGTAGATGCGATATTGGGTCGAGCGATAATGCGCCTGGGCCGCCTCTCTGGCTATATCGTGATATTCTTTCTGTTTAACTGCAAGCTTATGTGAGGCATCTGGGGAGGTGGACGCAATCAAATCCCGTTCAAGGCTGACTATCTCTAGTTCTATGGCTTCCAAACACTTACGTTTCTCCTTGCGGTGGCCGGTCACCTCCGCCACCCCACATCCCCGAATTACCGTCTTGTATGCCTCCCACAACGTGACGTCAGAAGAAACGGAGCCTTCGTTTTCATCAAAATAATCAGAGGTAGCCTTTATCAGATTGTCTCGTATCATTGGGACTTGAAGAAACCATGGGTTGAGAACCATCTCCCGTCGAGAGCAGGAGGGAGCACCACCGTAAAGGGCCAAAACAGGGGAGTGGTCGGATATGCCCCTTGGTAAAAAGGATATGTCACGGAAGAAGGAAAGCTGCGAGGCATGGCAAAAGAGATAATCAATTCGCGACATGCTGCCGTGGACCCCGGATAAGAAAGTGTATTGCCGATCTGAGCGGTGATGTGTACGCCATACGTCGACTAGGCCAAGGGCCGATAAAAATTCGGACGTGAGTTTTCCCTGTGGTTTGTTTCGTCGGGGTGGGAGGCGATCTAAGTCCCCCACTAGGGCGGCATTGCAGTCTCCCCCTAATAAGGTATCACCCTCCGGTAATTGCAGCAAATGGGGGCCTAAGGCCGTCAAAGTAGAGGAGTGGAGCCTGGGGGGTATATATAGGGAAGTCACGTTAAGGGAGCGACCCTCCCAATTGCCGGACACCGTAACGAATCGCCCTGCAGGATCGTGTGTGACTGTCTGTACCTGGAAGGGAAGGGAAGAGCGTGCGAGGATACCCACCCCACGGGACCGCTTGGTGTAACCTGCATGAGCCAACAGTTTGTAGCCCCATCGGTTCAGTGCTTTGTATGTGGTACCGGGAATGTGAGTTTCCTGAAGAAGAATGAGGTCAGGCGTATGTCTTTTCAAGTACTGTAGGACTAACCCCCTTTTAATTAGGTCGCCCAGGCCGTTCACATTCCAAGAGATTATTTTAAGGCAACCCAGGGGGGTGGAAACCGCAGGAGTGTCGCTCATCAGAGTTGAAAGACAGGGGCCCCACTTCCCACCGAGCCCAGGCAACAATAGCACTCAAGATAACGCCCGCAACAACACATAAAGAAATTTGGCCTGTGTGCCAATGAGCACCGTAGTGGTGTGCCCAGTCGATAGACAAAGATTGCTCAGAACAAAGGATCAAAAGAAAAACCCAATAACACAACCCGTTAACAGAACCCCCATCCACCCTCCCCCACCCTGCCTCCCTGCAACGTGGACTCAGAACTGCCCACCACCCCAATTTGCAGAGCGCGTAAATACCCATAACTAACCAAGTCAAGGGGGAACGTTACTCAACCAATCTACCCCAAGAATTGACCCTCTTCCTCCCCATGTAGTATCATAATTGCCCAGCCTAAACCCAGATAGTATTGTACCCCCACATCAGCAAATAGTAGTCGTAAAGACTCGAGGCGATCCGAATCCCGCCCCCTCCCGCCAGACAACAGGTCTCATGTAACACCTAATAAATGTCAACGCGTGCACCCATAAGGGAGAACCAATAGACATCAATTAACATATGTTCCATGATGAGTCCCTTGCCACCAAGACAAGAAACGTGGCCAAAGGTTTATCAGTCAATGGCGCGGCAAACCGACACTAAGTCAGCGAGTGATCCATGTCTTTCAAATTAGAGGGACCTGGTCAAGAATGACATAGTCCAGGGTGTGACATGCTGATCAAAGACCAGGCGGGCATACCAGTTCACGAAAAGTCCGACAATACCTGTTCCGTAGACGCTCAGCCCATCCCGCCTCCACGGCGCTCTGCCACGCCGGGGCGGTCTCTGGTAGCACCATCTCCGCTTCTCGAGGAGCGCCACCCCTCCAACCAGTCCCAGGTCTCCTCCTGGGACTGGAAGAAGAGCGACTTACCACCAGACTGCACACGTAGCTTTGCGGGGAAGAGCATGGCGTACTTCAAATCATGTTCTCTGAGGGCCCTTTTCACTTCCAGGAATGAGCGATGCTTCTGCTGCACCTTAAAAGTAAAATCCGGGAAAAAGGTCACGCTCGAGTTCTCGAATTTCAGTGGGGGTCCACTTCGGGCGGTCTGAAGGATAATATCCCGGTCTCGAAAGTTGAAAATCCGTGCCAAGATGGGACGCGGTGGAGCGCCCGGTTTCGGGGGGCCTCCAGGCACTCTGTGGGCCCGTTTGACAGAAAAATAATTAGAGAGGGAGCGAGGCCGTAGATGGTTTTGGATGAGGTCTTCAACGAATAGGTCCGTGGCCTGCCCCTCCGCTCGTTTGGGAACCCCCAGGATGCGCACATTGTTCCTTCTTGCCCGTCCTTCGTAGTCCTCCAAACGGGCCTCAAGATCAACCGTCTGGGTCTGCAGCTTCTTGACCAGTGATTCCACTCGTGTGGCGGAGGTCGTAAGCATGGCAATGGAGTCCTCATTTGCCTTGACTCGTTCCCCCATGGTCCTTAAATCGGCGCGGATTAAATTGACATCGATAGCAACCGTGTCAATCTTAAGTTCTAAAGCCGTTCGAACTCCCTGGATCGCCTCCAATATATCCGCCAGAGTTGGGCCTTTCTCTGCAAGCTGTTGTTTTTCAGCAGCGCCATCTTGCCTCTCCTCCAAGTCATCAGGCCTGGCGTGGGCAAATCTCGACAGTTTTTGCATTGCGGACGGTTTAGGGCCTCTAGCTGTGGCCATCGCAGCCCGCCTCTCCCCCCAAAGTGAAGATCCCTGGTCAGATATGTGGTAGATAGCGGGCAGGCACAGCCGTAGGCAGGCAGTGGTGGATCAGGTAGGCCAAAGACCATGCGCACCCCAAAATGGCATCGACGGGTCCCCAGGCCCCCGGATGATCAATCCTCCACCAACTCCGCAATCCCTCCAGCGGCCTCAGTGCTCCCGTCGTGGGAAGGCGTTTATGTGATTGTTCAGTGGCAATGATCAAGTCCAAGCACCGGCCGTGCATCTGCACTTAAGTCACTGGGGCAAGTCAGCCCATCCGCACGCCATCGGGGCTACACAATGCCCATAGCACGTCGTTTCACAAATGCCCCCCGTACCTGTGAACTTCCCCCGCTGCAAGTCCCCGTAGCCAGGAGGGAACCGCCAATATGGCCGGAGGCCCAGCGGGGGAGGGGCAGCACTCCCGCCGGCACTGATGGGCCCGGTTGATCCTGCTCTTAATGCCCCCGCGTCCCATCTCGACGCTCCTCATGTTCTATAAACAGGGGGGGGGGAGAGGGGAAGAGAAAACGAGCCTCCCATATTCAGCCTGGGCCGAGGAAGCAGCCAAACGGCGCCCGCACCACAGCGGCCCCCAGGCGCGCACCGGAGCCCACCCGGTGCAGCGCCGCACTTGCGTCTGTGTTTCGAGGCCAAGGAAGCGGTCGGATACTGGCGCCCATGCCGATCCAGGCCTCAGGCACGCACCGGACCCCCCCGGCGCAGCGCCGCCTCCGATCCTCAGCGCCGCCCTCCAGCAACGAGGGGACACCGCCGGACCCTCTGCGGCTCCAGGGCCGCTCGACCAACGCCGCACCACGGACCGAGGGCCGCCCAGCTCCACAAGCCCGACAGCCGCAGCGGCACTCATGCAGATCGGCCCCGGGCGACGTCACGGCCCGGAGCCGCAGCGCGAGAACTCAGGGCCCGATGGTCGGATCTCCGCCAGGAAGGGATCGGGTGAGTCCCCAGGTTAACGGCTCCCAGTTCCAGGCGATATTGCAGGCTGGTCGGATATTTGAACGGATGTTTGGGGAGGTTTATGGATTCAGTGGCTCAGAGCCTCAGTCTTTTGCAGCCATCTTGGGTGTCGGCAAGCCACGCCCCCCAATTTTCTACATTCTTAACTACATAATTAATATTGTTCTCTTCATTTTACTTTAGACATCCAAACAGTACAGTACAGTATTTTCCTTCCGTTATATTAAAAAACGTATTTTTCAAGCCTAGAAACCGAAAATCAGAGTAGCACAACTTTCTCCAGAACCACAGTGGCACCCAATATAGGTCAAAATTGATATGGCACTCTAAGCTTGCAAGCATTTGGTTTGGACCTATACTATAGCCTTTTAGCCCGCCATAGGGGACTATACCAGACTATACCAGCCATTAAAGGCCCGCTCCAACGTCAAAGGCCCGAGCCGAAGGTGAGAGCCTTTAACAAGGGAGCGGGACTTTAATGCTGGTATAGCTCAGCTACAGCGGGCTGTAAGGCTATTAGAACATTCCGCCACCAGAGGGCAGAATGTTCCAACAAATAAAACAAAGGCCTCACGGAGCCCAAGGGGATTGAAATCCCCTCGGGCTCCATGAGGCCTTTGTTCACAGCAACAGCTATGAACAAACATTGGAATGTTGATGCTCGGCTTCTACTAGTCATTAGAAGCCCAGAGCACTCCATTGTCTTCAATGAAGCGCTCAACATTCTAATGTTTTAATAGATACTTGGTGCCCGATGTGCCTGGATATCACTATCCAAAGGCTGGGATCAGAAGTAGCTCATTCTTCACACAGGGATTAGGGCCTGTCCAGAGTCTGGGGTTGTCCTTCCTCAGTCGCCATTGCCCACAGGGTCTGGCCTCTGGCCTGTCAGCCAATAGCCTCTGAGCCTGGCCCCTACTGTGGACGGCCGAAATCCATGTGCATTGGAGGTTGGATGCCTACGCTGGGCTTGGCAAAAGGCAGTGTGTGGGGGGATTCGCTGCCTGCAGGGAGTTGGATGCCGGATCTTGCTGGAGTTCAGAATGTGAGGGCAATGCCTGCTGTGCATGGCAACAGGCCATGTACAGCAGTGATTGTCCCTCATGTTGGGGTAGGTGCAGGGCTTAGCCAGAGGTCAAGCCGTGCCTGCAACTCATGCTGCACACAGCCAAAGGACGTGTTCAGCAGGGGGTTGTCCATCCATGGCTAGCTGGCCATGTGCATCACTTGGGCGACCCCTGACCTTGACTGGTAGGTCGCTCCCCCGCCACACAGCTCCGTCTGTGTGCCCTGCTGCTGCCCCTGATTGTGCTCGTTTTTCCTTTCTGTGCCCCCTTGCTGCCCCTGATTGTGCTCGCTTTTCCTTTCTGTGCCCCCCTTGCTGCCCTGATTGTGCTCGTTTTTCCTTTCTGTGCCCCCTTGCTGCCCCTGATTGTGCTCGTTTTTCCTTTCTGTGCCCCCCTTGCTGCCCCTGATTGTGCTCGTTTTTCCTTTCTGTGCCCCCCTTGCTGCCCCTGATTGGGCTCGTTTTTTCCTTTCTGTGCCCCCTTGCTGCCCCGGAGTGTGCTCGTTTTTTCCTTTCTGTGCCCCCTTGCTGCCCCTGATTGTGCTCGTTTTTCCTTTCTGTGCCCCCTTGCTGCCCCTGATTGTGCTCGTTTTTTCCTTTCTGTGCCCCCTTGCTGCCCCTGATTGTGCTCGTTTTTTCCTTTCTGTGCCCCCTTGCTGCCCCTGATTGTGCTCGTTTTTTTTCCTTTCTGTGCCCCCTTGCTGCCCCTGATTGTGCTCGTTTTTTCCTTTCTGTGCCCCCTTGCTGCCCCTGATTGTGCTCGTTTTTTCATTTCTGTGCCCCCTTGCTGCCCCTGATTGTGCTCGTTTTTTCCTTTCTGTGCCCCCTTGCTGCCCCTGATTGTGCTCGTATTTTTTCCTTTCTGTGCCCCCTTGCTGCCCCTGATTGTGCTCGTTTTTTCCTTTCTGTGCCCCCTTGCTGCCCCTGATTGTGCTCGTTTTTTCCTTTCTGTGCCCCCTTGATGCCCTGATTGTGCTCGTTTTCCCTTCTGTGCCTGTTTCCCGCCGCTGCGCCCTGCGGCCCCGCCCCTCACTGCCCATTCGCTGTCCCATTCCCTGCTCCTCCCTCCCACCTCCCCATTTATGGCGGCCGCTGTGCGGTCGCGCGCTGGCGCGCCGAAGCCGCGCCTAAGGCAAGCCCGTCTGCGCCCGTCCGCGCCGTGACCGCGCCCAGCGCCAGACCCCTGGTCCGGGCATCCCCCGCGCCCGCCACATCAACAGACGCCGATACTACGCCAGCACCCTCCACGCACTCAACCCCGGAAAAGATCACGCCTGCTACCAGGCCACCCCAAAGCGCACCCAAGGGCCCTTCACCTGCCGGAACTGCAGCTTCGCCAGCACCCGCCCCGCCAAACCACCGCCCAGGAAAGAACCCAACTACCTCAGATGCATCCTCCTCAACACCCGCTCCGCCCGCAAACACGCCATCGAACTCTGGGACCTTCTCGACTCAACCTCCCCAGACGTCGCATTCCTGACGGAGACCTGGCTGAATCCCGCTTCAGCCCCCGACATCGCCATTGCCATCCCGGACGGATACAAGATCACCCGCAGGGACCGCACCAACGGAGTCGGAGGAGGCATCGCCATCGTCCACAGGAACACCCTCAGAGTCTCAACCAACACCGATGACACCCTCAGCACCGCCGAACACATGCACTTCCAGATCCACACCGATCCCAACACCACCCTCAGAGGAACCCTCATCTACAGACCCCCGGACCCCGACCACAGTTCAGCGATTCCATCGCTGACTCCGTCAGCACACACGCCATCGCCTCCACGGACTACATCCTCCTCGGGGACCTGAACTTCCACCTCGAAAACAACAAGGACACCAACTCCACCACCCTGATCGACAACCTCGCCACCCTCGGACTCAGACAGCTCGTGACTACACCCACCCACGCCGCCGGCCACACGCTAGACTCCATCTTTTCCGCAAGCCCACACGTCTCCTTCAACCACACCTCCGAACCCCACTGGACTGACCACCACTGCATCCACTTCACCTACAGGAAGCCCACCACGCACCACCGCACCGAACAAATGCCTCGCCGCTGCTGGAGCAGAGTCACGGAAGACCAGCTAACCACAACCCTCGCCCTGAGCCCACCCGCCGAACCCTCCGACCCCGACACCGCCGCCCGCAACCTCAGACAGTGGATCAACGACTGCGCCAACACCCTCGCCCCGCTCAAGAATCCGCCCAACAGCCACACCAGCAAGAAAGCCACCTGGTTCACCGAAGACCTCCAGGCCTCCAAACGAACATGCCGAAAACTGGAGAAGATCTGGCTCCACGAACGGACAGCGGACAGCTACGCCGCCCACAAGAGCGCCACCCGCAGTCACCATCACCTCATCAGATCCGCCAAAAGGGCCTCACTCAAAGACCGCCTAGACAACAACGCACACAACAGCAAAGAGCTCTTCAACATCGTGAAGGAACTCTCCAACCCCAGCTCCAACACCAACGACATCCAGCCGTCGCGAGACCTGTGCGACTCACTGGCCACCTTCTTCCACCGCAAAATCGCCGACATCCACGACAGCTTCAACACCACGACCGCCCCGGCAACCACCGAGACCACTGCCCCCACAACCACCAACCGCCTGCTCTCCTGGACCAACATCAACGACGAGGACACCAGCGAGATCATGAACACCATCCACTCCGGTTCACCGCTAGACCCGTGCCCTCACCACATCTTCAACAAAGCCAGTACAGCCATCGCGCCCCATCTCCGGAAAATAATCAACATCTCCTTCGAGACAGCAACCTTCCCGGAAAGCTGGAAGCACGCCGAGATCACCTCCTTACTCAAGAAACCCAAGGCAGACCCCAAGGACCTCAAGAACTTCCGACCCATCTCTCTGCTCCCGTTCCCCGCGAAGGTCACCGAGAAAATCGTCAACAAACAACTGACCCGCTAGCTCGAGGAGAACAACATCCTGGACCCTTCCCAGTCCGGCTTCCGCAGCAACCACAGCACCGAAACCGCCCTCATCGCCGCCACCGATGACATCAGGACCCTGCTAGACAACGGAGAAACAGCAGCCCTCATCCTCCTGGACCTATCAGCCGCCTTCGACACGGTCTGCCACCACACACTACGAACACGCCTTCACGACGCCGGGATCCAAGAGAAGGCCCTGGACTGGACCACATCCTTCCTTTCCGGCAGAACACAAAGCGTCCGCCTCGCCCCCTTCCGATCCAAGGCCACCAAGATCATCTGCGGCGTACCCCAAGGCTCCTCCCTCAGCCCAACGCTGTTCAACATCTACATGGCACCCCTCGCCCACGTCGCCCGACAGCACAACCTCAACATCATCTCCTATGCCGACGACACCCAGCTGATCCTCTCACTCACCAAAGACCCTCACACCGCCAAAGCCCACCTCCACGAAGGAATGAAGGCCGTCGCCGAATGGATGAGGACCAGCCGCCTGAAGCTGAACTCGGACAAGACGGAGGTCCTCATCCTTGGTTCCAACCCTTCAGCCTGGGACGACTCCTGGTGGCCAACATCACTGGGAACAGCCCCGCCACCCACCGACCACGTACGCAACCTAGGGGTCATCCTCGACCCCACCCTCTCCATGACTAAGCAGGTCAACGCCGTTTCCTCATCCTGCTTCAACATCCTCCGAATGCTCCGCAGGATCTTCAAGTGGATCCCCACTGAAACAAAAAAACAGTCACCCAGGCCCTCGTCACCAGCAGGCTGGACTACGGAAACGCCCTCTACGCAGGAACGACGGCTAAGCTCCTGAGACGGCTGCAACGCATCCAGAACGCCTCTGCACGTCTTATCCTCGACATCCCCCGACGCAGCCACATCACACCCCACCTGAGAGACCTGCACTGGCTCCCTGTCAACAAGAGGATAACCTTCAAGCTCCTCACCCACGCACACAAAGCACTCCACAACTCCGGACCAGCCTACCTCAACAGACGACTCAGCTTCTACACCCCCACCCGCCAGCTCCGCTCGACCAGCCTCGCCCTCGCCACAGTCCCCCGCATCCGGAAAACGACCGCCGGCGGCAGATCCTTCTCCCACCTCGCCGCCAAGACCTGGAACACCCTCCCCACCAACCTCCGAAAGACCCAAGACCTACTGGCCTTCAGAAGACTCCTCAAGACCTGGCTCTTCGATCAGTAGCAGCACCACCCCCTCTTCCCCCAGCGCCTTGAGACCCTCGCGGGTATGTAGTGCGCTTTATAAGTGACATGATTGATTGATTAATTGATTCTTCTGCAAGAGTGGCATGATGAAACATCTTAGGGCCATTGTTAGAAATGGGGGTCTCTAGTTGACAGTGGTATGCACCCTGTCCATGTAGGGACACTTCCTTGTAGTCAGAATAAAGGAATTACACACCCAAGATAACCCCTGCTCTGAAACCCAAGCCCTGGTAGCTTGTCATGAGCAGTCAGGCCTATCTCAGAGGCAATGTGTAAATTATTTGTACATAGCACACACAGTAACACAGTGAAAACACTACAAATGGACATCAGTTTAGAAAACTAACCAATCTTTATTTAAACAAAACAATACCAAAACAACAAAAATCCAACATACATAACTCCAAATATCACTTTTAAAAGGGTCTAAGCAATTCCATCCATAGAACTCTATGGATGCAGTGATTTTACACAAAGTACCTTTGATGCACCAGAATCCACAAGGAAAAACAGCCGCAGAGGAGGGAAGTGTCGGAATGCACAGCGATGCGTCAGTTCTTGAGTCTCTGGGGAAGCGATCCATCAGTTCTGCTGAATGCAGGAGAAGTGTTGCGTTGGTTCCAGACTGTAAGGACAAGCGATGCGTCGAAATCCAATGACGGTTCTGGTCTGCGGGTGATTCGGTGGAAAACTTGGCTCACAGGTGCAACCATCAAGAAGCGCTGAAGGTCGATACAGCAGCGGCAAACAGGCGCTGTGTTGATTCTTTCATCCGCGGACCGGTGATGTGTTGATTCTTTCAGCCGCATAGCACAGCCTGTGTCAGAGTCAGTGCAGTAGTCTCGGAGACACGGTACTGCGTTGATTACTTCAGCCGCATGGTGGCAGTGCGTGGAAACTTCTCCCACACTGCAGTTCTGCATCAGAAAAACAGGCGCTGGAAGGGCGATGTGTCGATTTTGCAGTCCTTTGCAGCAGGAACAACCTCCAAGGGCCCAGACCTGGAATTGGCACCACTTGGCAGGTCAGAACTCCCAGAAGTGGAGGTCAGGGATGCTGCTGGTGAAGTCTTTGATGGCCCTGAGACTTCCAACATGAGGCAAGCACACACAAGCCCTTGGAGAAGCTTGTAAGAGCAGAATTCAAGAAAGTCAATTCCAGTCCTTTCACTGCCCACAGACAGAAGCAGCAACTGCAGGCCAACCCAGCAAAGCAACACACAGCAAAGGAGCAGTACTCCTTCTGACAGCTCTTCAGCTCCTCTTCTTAGCAGAGTCCTCAAAACAGAAGTGTTCTAAAAATGTGGGATTACAGGTCCAATACTTATACTCCTTTTGGCCTTTGAAGTAGGCGTACTTCAAAGGAAAGTCTTTGTTGTCCACAAGATCCTGCCTTACCCTGCCTTGGCTCTAGACACACTGCAGGAGGGTGGGGACAGCATTGTCAGAGGCCAGGCGCAGCCCTATTCAGGAGTCACTGACAACTCCTCCCATCATTCTAACTTAGGAAGACCCATCGGCCAGGTGTTGGGCAATCAGGATATGCAGGGCACAACTCAGCTCCCTCTGTGTGACTGTCTAGAGTGAATGCACAAACAACCCAGCTGCCATTCTAAGCTAGACACTGATTCCACAGGCAGGCAGAGGCACAGGATGGTAAAGCAAGAAAATGCTCACTTTCTAAAAGTGGCACTTTCAAACACACAATTTAAAAACCAACTTCACTAAAAGATGTATTTTTAAATCCCGAGTTCAGGGAACCAAAACTCCAAATCTCAATCTTTTCCCAATTGAAAGTTACACTTGTAAGATGTTACATGGCAGCTCCAATGATAACCTAAGGGAGAAATAGTCCTTACAATAGAGAAAAACGAAAGTGGCAGTATTTCACTATCAGGACATGTAAAACACACCAGTACATGTCCTACCTTTCACACACACTGCACCCTGCCCACGAGGCTACCTTGGTTCTACTTTAGAGGTGCCTTACATGTAAGAAAAGGGAAGGTTTGGGGCTGGAAAAGGGGTGCACTGACCTGGTTGACATGGCAGTTTAAAACTGCACTCACAGATACTGCAGTGGCGGGTCTGAGACACATTTGAAAGGCTACTCATGTGGGTGGCACAATCAGTGTTGAAGACCCACTAGTAGCACTTGATTTACAGGCCCTGGGCACACACAGTGCACTTTACTAGGGGCTTACCAGTAAATCAAATATGCCAATCATGGACAAACTAAATACCATTACTAATTTACACAGAGAGCACATGCACTTTAGCATTGGTCAGCAGTGGTAAAGTGCGCAGAGCCCTAACGCCAACAAACACAGGTCAGAAAAAATAGGAGGCAGAAGGCAAAACATTTCCGGATAACCCTGCAAAAAGGGCCAAGTCCAACAGCTATGCATCCAAACGAGTTCCCTCAGGTGGAGATGTGGTGGCATTGACAGGATCAATCAATCAATCAGGAGTTTGTTAAAGCGCGACTACTCACCCGTAAGGGTCTCAAGGCGCTAGGGGTGGGGGTGGGGGTGCAGGTTCCATTCCATCAAGGAGGGGGTCTGTCGAAGAGCCAGGTTTTGAGGTTTCTTGCGAAGATGGGGAGCGATGTTGTCTGTCTGAGGTGGAGCGGAAGAGCGTTCCATGCTTTGGCTGTGAGGAAGGAGAAGGAGCGGCCTCCCGATCTGGTCTTTCTGGTGCGGGGGACCACGGCGTAGGAGAGCTGGGCTGATCGTAGGGTCCTTTGGGGTGCGTGGAATTTGAGTCGGCTGTTCAGGTATACTGGTCCGGTGCCGTGGAGGGCCTTGTGTGTGTGGGTGAGCATCTTAAAGGTGATTCTCGCCTCGACGGGGAGCCAGTGGAGTGTGCGCAGGTGCTGGGAGATGTGGCAGTGTTTTGGCAGGTTGAGGACCAGTCTTGCGGCGGCGTTCTGGATGTTCTGTAGCTTGCAGATGAGGTTTTTGTTTATTCCGGCGTAGAGTGCGTTGCTGTAGTCGAGTCTGCTGGTGACCAGGGCGTGAGTGACTGTCTTTCGGTGTTCGAGGGGAATCCATTTGAAGGTCTTACGAAGGAGGCGGAGGGTGTGGAAGCAGGAAGATGAGACAGAGTTGATCTGGCGGTCCATTTTGAGCTCGGAGTCCAGGATGATTCCCAGGTTGCGTGCGTGGTCTGTGGGGTTGGCGGGTTTCCGAGGGCGGGGGGCCAACAGGTATCGCTCCAGGCGTCGGGGTTTGGGCCCATGATGAGTACTTCTGTTTTGTTGGTGTTTAGTTGTAGGCAGCTGTTTTTCATCCATTTGGCGACGGCTTCCATGCCTTCTCGAAAGTTGCGTCTGGCGGTGTTGGGCTCGTTGGATAGGGAGAGGATGAGCTGGGTGTTGTCTGCGTATGACACGATGTTGAGTCCGTAGGTTCTGACGATGGGGGCAAGTGGAGCCATGTAGACGTTGAAGAGCGTCGGGCTGAGGGAGGAGCCCTGGGGGACTCCGCAGGTGGTAGGTGTGGGGTCCGAGAGGAAAGGGGGGAGTCTGACCCGCTGCGTCCTGCCGGAGAGGAAGGTGCAGATCCAGTCGAGGGCCTTGTCCTGGATTCCTGCGTTGTAGAGTCTGCGTATTAGGGTGCGGTGGGAGACTGTGTCGAACGCCGCTGATAGGTCGAGGAGGATGAGGGCTACTGTTTCTCCTTTGTCCAGTAGGGTGCGGATGTCGTCTGTTGCGGCGAGGAGGGCGGTTTCCGTACTGTGGTTTTTTCTGAAGCCGGATTGGGAGGAGTCGAGGATGTTGTGTTCTTCAATGAATGTGGCGAGTTGGCTGTTGATGGCTTTCTCGATGACTTTTGCTGGGAATGGGAGCAGGGAGATGGGTCTGTAGTTTTTGAGGTCGGTGGGGTCCGCTGAGGGTTTCTTGAGGAGGGGTTGACCTCGGCGTGTTTCCAGTCGTCGGGGAGCCAGGCGGTCGCCAGGGAGCGGTTGATGGTGTGGCGGAGCATGGGTGCGATGGTGTCGGTGGCTCTGTTGAAGATGTGGTGGGGGCAGGGGTCCGTGGGGGCCCCTGAGTGGATTGACTTCATTGTCTTCAGTGTGTCTTCGGTGGTGAGGGCTGTCCAGTCATCAATCGCTGGTTTCCGGGTGTCGGGGGTGGTTGGTGAGGGTTCAGTGTGTTGGTTGTCTTCGTCGAGTTGTCGTAGATGCTCTTGATTTTGTGGTGGAAAAGGTGCTGAGTTTGTCGCAGAGGTCTTGTGAGGGGAGGGATGTCGGTAGACTCGCTGGTGGGTTGGGCGAACTCCTTGATGATGCTGAAGAGTTCCTTGCTGTTGTGCGCGTGGGTGGAGATTCTGTCTTCAATCGCTTTTTTCCTCGTTTCTCTGATGAGTTGATGGTGGGCGTTGGTGGCGGCTCTGAAGTTGTTGTGGGCTTCTGTGGATTTGGTGTTCCTCCAGGCCTTTTCGAGGCGCCGGCATGTGCGTCTGGACTCTCGAAGGAGGAAGGCAAAGGAAGTAACCCTTCCACCAGAAGTCCTCCAAGCAGAATAAGAGAGTAGGACTGCAAATTACTGATGTTCTCTGCTTACTGCAATCAATGTAAAAAGATAATTTGTTCAGGGGAAATAAATAAAACTGTAATCTTGTGAGCAATTAATTAGCACTTGAAAAAGTACCACACGGACTACTTCCAAAGTCCGAAAAAGTGAAGAAGTGTTAAAAAAAAGTTTAAGTAAAAAAAACAAAGTTACCAAAAATATCAAAGTTAATAAATCAGCAATATAACATTAAAAAAAATTAAAAACCTTTGAAAAAACACAAAAAAGGGTGGTGTGCCATGGGCGGGATGAGGCCTGTGTCGAACCACTGCTGCGCACAGCCGAAGACTATGCACAACAGGATTGGTTGCCCTCTGTGGGTTAAGCACAAGCCCTGGTGGCAGGCTGGACCCTGCGGGCAACCTCCACTGTGCATGGCATAAGGCTGCATGAAGTGGGGGTCGTTGCTTCACCACAATGTGTGCCGGACCTGGCACAGAATAAGCTCTGTGGGCTACCCCTGCTGCATACAGCCAAAGGACTTGCACAGCAGAGGTTGGTGGAGCGTGGTGGGTGGGAGCAGAATCTACAGCCAACCCCAGCTGTGCATGGCCAAAGGATGTGTGTAGCAGGAGTTGGCTACCTGCGCCTAGTTGCGTGAGGCCGGCTGAAGGCTGTGAGCAGTTGGAGTACAAAGTTGAGTGTCATTAAACAAACATGACATTCAATGAAAGATAACACAAACCATAACTCATGCCATCTATTTACACATATGACATCATACATTACATCACTGATAGCATCACAAGTGACATCAATAATTTCATCACTTATCACATCACTGACATCACTGATTACGTCACACTAACTGACAATTAAAATAAAAGAACTAAAAACAGAGAGACAGAAAGATAAGGCGTTCGGTGGCAGGACCTGCCTGCAGCATACACCATAACGACAACCCTCTGCTGCTTGCAAACACATGCCATGTACAGCTGGGGTTGCCTAGCAGGCACGGGATGGGTGTGAGGACTGACCAGATGTCAGTCCTCGCCAACCCCTGCTGAACCTGGCTGAAGGACGCATAGATTCAAGGATGACGAGTACCGGATTGGGCAAAGGGAGGTTGGCCAACCACAGCAAGCTGGATGTAGGGACTGTTGGCAAGCCAGTAATTGCAGCCAACCCCCACTGCTCACTGCAAGGTGATTCAAATTATGGTGTGTGTTGTGCTAATCAACACAGGAAAATTTCAGTGGTTTGATGCGTTTGATTCAAAATCATCTCACTTTTTAACTGTGATTTTTTTCAATAAGGGTCATTGTTTTGTATGATTTACTTAATTTTCAGCTCCTGTTGTGCAGGTCTGGGCCATATGCCCACAATGCCGTGGCCGCCCAACCCATGCTACGCATGGCCTGCCTTGTACTGATTCTGCCCTGTGCACACCCTTCGGCAATGGCCAGTGTTTTGTGGAGGGGGTGGTTGCAGGTCTTGCCTGGTCTTGTAAAGGGCTTAACTTGTTAGCAGCCTAATTTTATGCAGATTAATTGAACAGGGCCAAAGTTATCAGTGAAGAAATCTCTAATTTCTCTGCCATTTATCTTTGTTCCCCCCACCTCCGATGGATCTGCTTAAAATGTGACAAAACCAACAGTAAGCCAACCCTGCAAAATGTCTGCCACATTTTGAGGATTCATCAACTAGTTCTAATTTTATTAGCACGTGAACCCCAGCCTGATAGTCCTGTATGAAATTAGAAGATCAAGAGAAGGCTAAACATGCTAAGTCTCTGACAGTTTTTACTAAATTAAAATTCCCCCTCTTTAACTCCTCCCTCCCGATGGATCTGAGCAAAACCTAAAATATCTGCACTTGGTGTAACTTACTAACTACCTGACACGTTTGATGCAGATACGTTAAACAATGCTAAAGTTATAAGCAATTGAACATTTTATTCTCCGCCATCTTAACTTTACTGTTCCCCTGAAGGATAGGCACAAAACCTGACGTACCAAAAAACAACCATTCTAAGCTTCTGCCAAATTGTGTGAAGATTTATCTCACAGTGCCAATTTAATTAGCAAATGAAACTTCTCTCCATTTTAACATGGCCCCTCTTGTTGAATATGCATGAACTTAAAAATAGTAAAAGAAGATTGAGGGCCAGATGCATGACCCTTACATTTTGTGACTCGCAAATTGTGTTGTACAACACTGTCACAGACACTGTTTGCGATTCCTAATGGTATCGCAAATTGCCTGCCTTATTAATTTTCATGAGGCAGTCGTAATTTGCGACCCCATTGGGAATGGCTAGCACTCACAGGGATGGTGGCCTGCTGGGGTCAGCAGACCACCATGTCTGTGACTGCTTTTTAAATAAAGCATTTTTTTTTAATGCAGCCTGTTTCCTTGAAGGAAAACGGGCTGCATTTAAAAAAGAAAAAATGAAACGTTTCTGTTTCATTCTTTAAGAGTAGGCACCAGTCCCTGGGACCACTGTCTGCTCTTAAAAAATATTTTCGCATTCATTCACAAAGGAGAAAGGGTCCCATGGGGACCTCCTCCCATTTGCGAGTGGAGTAGATGGTAAACTGCAAGTCTTTTGCGATCGCAAATGCGGTCGCAAAACAATCATACATTGCAGTTAGACTCGCTATTAGGAAGGGACGCCCTTGGCACGCCCCTTCCTAATAGCAAGTCGCAAATCATATTTTACGAGTCGATAATATGTTACCGACTCGCAAAATAGGGTTTGTACATCGGGCAGACAAATTTTGCGGTCGCAAACGGGCCGAATTCCCATTTGCGACCACAAAAAACAGTTGTACATCTGCCCCTAAGCATGCTAAATCTCTGCCAAATTTCATGCAGCTCAATCAAATGGTGCCAAAGTTATTTGTAAGTCTGGAAATATTTTGACTCAGTCAATCAATCAATCAAAAACCTTTATTCGGAAGCAACAAGGCAACCATAAAAGTATCACACAATATATTAGACAAAAATGATAAAACATATGGGGCCAGATGTACGACCATTAGATTTTGCGACTCGCAAATTGCAACAAATTGCGAGTCGAAATTTGCGAGTCGCAAAATCCAATGTACAAAAGTGTCTCAGACACTCTGCGATTCCCAATGGGGTCACAAATTGCCTGCCTCATTAATATTCATGAGGCAGGTTCTATTTGCGACCCCATTGGGAATGGCTGGCACTCCCAGGGATGGTGGCCTGCTGGGGTCAGCAGACCACCATGTCTGGGACTGCTTTGTCAATAAAGCACTTTTTATTTTTTTTATATGCAGCCCGTTTTCCTTAAACACATTTTCAGTAGAGTTTTCCATTCGTGCCGAACTTGGTGTAAATCAGTTCAGCCGTTTTTGCTCACTCTTTCTGCAAAATTTGCTGGTGGAGATAAAGTAGAAAATGATACTCATTCACCCCCCTTTAACATTTTTTCCTGTGAATTGATCGTCTCTAAACTTGGCATGCTGAAACTTAGCTGACCCACTTAATAGACTGACAAGTGTCATGGAAATCCGTCCACTGGGTCAAAGGTTATAAGGAAATCAAAAAGTATCTTTTCAGTGGAAAGTGCTGCTGCACCACCACCACCACAGAGGCACTGTGTAGTTATGGTTCGGAGACCCTTTCACTGAAAGGGCATTTTTTGATTTGTTTACAACTGTTGAATTCTAGTGGACTGATCTGCACCAAATTCGTCAGTCAATTGGCCGAGTGAGCTCAGGTCTGGCATTCCAATGTTCTTGTAGATCCAGGCAAGGGAAAGCAAGCTAAGGGGGCTTGGGGTAAAGAAGATATTACTTCCCGTTTTATCTGACATTGGAAAATTTGCTCATGCCTACAGCCAATCCCACTGAATGGATTTACATCAAACTTAGCTTGAAAGTAGAACTTTACTCATTGGTTTGGCGTCAATCTGTTTAGCGTTTTTTTAGATATAAGCATTTTTAAAAAGTGCTAGATGGGTTGAAAGGGTTAGCACTTTTGTATATCTCTGCTGTCTAAAATCATGAGTCAGCAATTTGTGACACCTGTCAATTACATTTCCATTTTTTAAAAATCTTATTGGCTGTAGAAGGGTCTGTAGAATAATTTCTGTCATCTTGAAATTAGAGAATCAATTCACCATTTTTGCACTGAGGAAAAATAAATTCAACGGCAAAAGGGGGTGATGGGGGGAGGAAAGGGCTGCGCGGAGCCAGAGACACATAAAACACAAGTACCACATTGTATTACTAAAAAAGCATTTGCAATGCAATAGGTCTCGCATTTACGAGAGTTTGAGCTATTGGCATTGTAAATGGCAATGCCAATAGCTTAAACTCTCGCAAATGCGAGGCCTATTACATTGCAAATGCACTTTTTGGAAAGTGCCCCATGCCGCGTTTTCACGTTAATGTCAGCCACACCCCTTTCTTTAGATGAGCCATGTCTAAAGAAAGGGGCGCAGCTGCCATTAAAGTGAAAGCGCCGCATGGGGTGCTTTTACAAAAAAAGCCTCTGTTTGTCAAGCTTGCCTCTGGTGTAACTTTGAAGAGACTCGTTGTAGGTCTTTCATAATCTCATCATTTCAGACCTGCAGCATTTTCAATATTATATCTATGCTACTTTTTTATCTTATGCAACTAACAACCATTGAGAAAGCCAATAGTCCTGTGTATCATATATATGGATGCAATGACAGAAGAAGCACATTAGCAGTTGGGCGGCACACTATGCTAAGCACAGATTGATAGCTTACGTGTTTTAAACCACATCCCTTAATTACATTGGCCACGCCCCTTGGAGAGACCCCCCAGTTTTTTCATCCCACTTAAAGCCCTGCATATGCTCCCGATTCACCAAGAGACGTTCTAAAACTGCACATTCCATGACCAGGTGGTTAGGACGAAGTACGTCTCTGTATGTGAAGATAGTTTCAGATATGCGATATTGGAAGGCTTCCGAACACTATATGTCACATATGACGCAGCGCCAGCACCCGTTGTGCTGTCTGTGGCCCGCATTGTAACGAACAGAGCTCCCAGCTACCTAATTTCCTTGACCGTGGCTACGCTACCTGATTAAAATAATATGGCCGAGGTTGACTGTCCGGTGACACACACAACCCCGCCCACGCTAATGTCAGCGGTTGGAGCAGCATGTGTACCTTAGGCAAACAGCCTATAACAGATGTGTCACTCTACCTGACTTTTGCAGGTCCAACCGGTGAATCCGTTCGTTCAGATTGCTTAGATCACTGGTTTAGTATCTCAAATCCAACAAACCGATGCATTGTTATTATTCTTATCTTTTGACTCACTTTCACACAGCAGTAGCTATTATAGAGATCCTGATGAAAGCCACAACACGTCCTGGGTCTTAGGCTGAAACATGTCAATCACTACTCAGTATGACTACATCTAATGTTTGCAGTCATACTTTTTGTTTTCTGTTTTTAACCCTGGCACAGGGTAGCAAGAATAAAGCTCATCAGGCTAACCCTGTAGCTAGTTTTACTCTCCCACTTGTTTGCACTGCACATTTCTCATCACCCCATCTGCTCACATTGGGTTTTAGGAATACCCCTCATATCTGAAAACATCCCTGACTTCCCCTATCGCAGCGAGGGGGTTGTAGCCCGCATTATGACTAGGCTTCATGATGCGAGGAGGATTCCCCATGATGAAGCATGACACCTTTGGTGTGTGAGGGAAACCGTCCTTAAAAGGGAAACCCTCCCTTTGAGTCAGTTTGTTTCCCTTCTTTGGCGTTACTCAGTTTCTAAGGACCTGAGGGCCCTGTGTGTATTGCGTCTTTTACTGGGGAGCTTGCCCTCGCTGGTCCCTCCTTACTCCTCAGGCCCCCCTTATATGTATATGTAAAATAATATAGCATCAGTTCCACTGCGCTATTTGTGGCCTGCATCATTATAGACAGGTCTCCCAGCCACATAGTTTTTAATACCCTGGTAACCGACCCCAGCCAGGGAACACAGCCAGGGAACACTGATGGTGCCACAGATCATGCAGTTGAAGAAAACCTGCTGTGTTTTTAGGTCAGTACCGGGCAATGACACCGCTAGAGACCCGGTGACAAGGGGACACCAAATATTACACAACACCGAGGCCGCTCGACATTTACCCTGTGACAATCCACAACAATAAGCAGCTCTGGGGGAGAAGTGTAAATAGCGGGGGCACGGGGTGCGTGCATGATTAATGTAGAGAATGTCTGTGCGTAGTGCACAGTTCTAGTCCCTGTCCATCTGAAATACAACTGGTAATGCAAAGTAAAGCGCTTCATTACCTTCAGTCCAGTTTGTTTACCTTCGGTCGAGTTCATGCTAAACAAACACAAGCACTACAAAAGGAAAAAAGCATTAACAGAAGTGTCTCGTGCACGTGGTGACGCTAGATAATTAGTTCCAAGGCGAAGGCAAGAATGTAGGCTGCCCGGGGTCCACGAAGGAGACCAGCTAAGAGGGCGGCCGCCTTAGTGTCACAAGATGGCACAGGAGGCAGCCTCCCAGTGTTTGGGACCCTCAGGGGTCCGGTGTGCCGCGTCACTTCCGGGGAGGGGGGTGAGGTACATATACCTCTCCCCGCCCTCTGGGCGCCCTCCTTGCCCACTACCCTGATGCCGTTTCGGAAGTGTCCCCGGGATTTGCGCTTAATTGCGGTGAGTGCTGTTCCTTCCTCCCCCCTCTATACTGGGCGGCTGTGCACGGCCCATGCCGTGGTGAGGTCTGCCATGGGGGGGGGGGGGGAGACAGCTCCCGGGGTGAAAAGGGTAGCGGCACCCCTCCCCTGGTAGTGGTCGGCGCTGTGACCGGGGAGTGGGCATTTAATTTATAATCCCCACCAGCAGGCCCCCTTCTGGGCCAGGACCCCGAACCCGCCTTCGCCTACCTCTCGTGGGGGAGAGGCACGGGGGTTGGCCCAGTGAGTCTTCAACTCTGGCTGCGGGAGGCCCGGGTGTCGAGGGGGTAGGCCCGGCCTAGTTGGGCATCTGCCCGCTGGTGCCCTACGGGGGGGGGAGCGGCGAGCGTTGCGAGGCTCCCCCCTCCGCTGCCTTAGCATGAGCCGTGCGAGGGCCTTTCGCCTGCTGGGGCCGGCTGTCGCGGGGGTCGGTCATTACTGGGGGGGGGGTTAGGGTGAGGTAAAATGGTTACCTGGTCTGACCGGGCTTCCGTTGGGGTGGGGGGCACCGGGTGTTGGCCCCCCCACCTTCGGGCTCCTGATTCTCCCGCTTTCGGCCTGGCCATCCCCTTTAGGCGAGGGGTGACTTCCCACGGCTGGCGCTGCCCGTTCCTGGTGCCCCTGGCCGTACTGGGAGTGCCGGGCTTCCTGGGAACAGGAGGTTACTTTTGCGGTGCGCAGCAGGCAAGCTCGCACCGCCGCAGGAGCTCGACCAGGCACTGCGTGCGTTCTAGGAGTTGTGGGGAGGGGGCAGCGCTCCCGTTATGGTCATGGCCGCCCGCGGGGGCATGTAGCTCGGCCAGTGGGGGGCGCTTTAGGCAAATCGGGCTTAGAGGCTGGCCCACCCGCCCGGAGGACGCGCTTCCTGGGGTGACCTGTGAGCCTGCCGCGTGTCCTGAGTTAGGTACCACTGGGTGCAGGCGACGGACCTTGGGCAGGGAAGGGGGTTGGGGCTACAGGCCCGGCGGGCCGCGTGCTGGCTCCTGACCCCCCCCCTGCGCGTGACTTTGCCTATCTCACTATGTGGGAGTGCGGGAGAGGAGGTGGCTCTCCGGTTGCGGGCCTGGCGGGGACAAACAGTGGGGGCTGAATTAAGCGAGCATCACGAGGCGCACCCACCTTCCTGCTGGATGGTGGATGCCGGGTGGGGGGGGGCCGCGAGCGATGCGTCCTCCCCCTGCTCCTTGTCTGATTCGGCTGCCCGGTGTGTGAGGACGTCGGCATACACAGGCATCCCGGAGCTTGCGACGCTGCGTACGCCCCAGCAGGCATGCCGCCTCCCACATCAGTTTGCAGAGTTACAACGTTAGGCAAGAGTCAAGTCCGACTTCTCGAGGCCCCAATCTTCAGGCAGGCGGACTGAGTCCTCACTGGCCACGTGGTGGGCAGAAGGGGTACATCACCTGGAGGGAGGCCTAGGAGGACCAACATCAATTGAGGGGTTAACTACCAGGCAGGGGGGGAGATGCTAATACCTGTTGGTGACGACAGATACGAAGCCAAATGCCACGCCTGCGCTAGGCAAGGATCAGGTACTTGGTCAAAGGGCACACGGTGCACTCCGGACAGTGTCGCAGGGACCTGGACACATGAATGCATAGAGTGTATTTAACGTTTAGTTTTGTTGTTTCATAATTCAGGACTCACTGGAGCAAGAGGCAGGCATCGTACAAGGAAGGGATTGCAGGGAACAGGAACAGGTATGGACAGGGCGCACACCGAAGGGGGAGGCGTGCAGGCATACCTGGTGATTAAGGTGGTGTTTAAGGGTACGCGGGGTGCAGGCCACCTAGGGGGCGTGACTCAGGTCCGAGCCCGGGGGCAACAGCTAACATGTTTTCTTCATCTCCGCACGCAGAGCATCCACGGATTACGACATAGGGCGCACCAAAGAATAAGGTCCACCACCCAATACAAATTATGTAAGTATAAAGTGGGGACGGGGACTGAGCAGTGGCGAATAAGGTTTTGAAGGTCCTACTGAGACCAGGGGTAACCCAGTGGGGTTTTGTTCTGATTCCGAAATTTGTCTCCTCAGATTGGGTTGACCGTTGGGCCAGCAGGGCAGCATGGAAGGCCAGGCCTCTCCCCCCCTATTTTCGCAGACGTCTCAGGTGGAGGACTCCATGCCCGAAACGTCCCAGGATGCTCAGTGGGCTGCATTTATCATGATGGCCAAGACCAAGGGATTGGCATGGGCCACGGCTCTCTTGAAGGCGGCGGATCCGGAGGATTCGGGGATTGTCGTCGACGCCCCAATCCCAGAGCAGGAGCACAGTTCGGAGGCAGGTCCAGCTAGGCCCAAGCGGGTCCGCAAGACTACGAGCAAGGACTTCCCGGCAGATCCGCCACCCCCTAAGACCAGGGCACCGTCTGCGCCCAGGGATGCCGGTTCCCAGCAGAACGCTTCCCCGCCCGTGGGGCCGGCTAGCCCTCCAGACAGTTTGGCAGCCGCAGGGAAATTCGCCACCCAGGAAGACCTGGGTAAGATCTTGGACACTATGAGGGACTTTATGGCAGAGGGCAGAGCAGGTCAACCTGGGCCCAGCTTCACCGCCGGTGAGGGGCAAGACAGGCTTGGGGGAAGGAGGGGCGCGGCGGCGGCTGCGTGGGGAAGCCACGTGAGCGATCAACAGGCACAACGAGGGTCCCTGCCGTGGCTGCGCTGGTGTTAGCGGGGTGACCAAACAAGTTTCTTCCAAGTCAGATACTGCATCGGTGGAGGAGGCGATTGCACACACGACAGTCACCCAGCCCCTCTTGAAGATAGCAAGCGCAGGGACGGTGACGGGCACGCCGGCCTCCGGGGTGGGGTCTCCTCCTGCCACCAGCGCTGCTAGTGGTAGTCCCCCTTCCGTAACAAGAGAACTCACAGCTGGAGCACAAACTTCTCCGGTGCCCGCTATTGTAACTCCCCTTCAGTTGTGCACGCCTCCCGCGCCTATACAGTTGGTTACCGCAGCTCCGCTGCTATCTGGCCGTTGCTCCCTGGCTTGGCAGGTGCCCCAGGCGGCCAAGGAAGCCATATGGAGGCGCGAACTGATAGACATTTTCTCTCTGCTGTTGCTCGGACAGGATGGCATAGATGCCAGGAAAGCTGGGGGAAAGGAGGAGGACAAAAAAGTAAAGTTTCAGGCCTGGCCTGAGAAGAGCATAGAAAATTGGCTGGAAGCGTTCTCCATCTTGTCTGCTGTCATTCTAGAAAAACAACCTGAGGTAGGGCAAGGGCTCTTGCAATATGGCAGGTTAATCCACAACGAGGCGATAAAGTGGGGGGGAAGTAGATGGCTGAACTATGACAGGGAGTTCAGGAAGAAGATGTCCGTGTGTCCGGAGATGGCGTGGGACCAGAAGGAGGTCCAGCTATGGTTAGACCACATGGGTTCTCGCGCACAGCAGAGCACAGGGACACTGGGCAAGGCACAGGCAGGGCGGGGGACAGGCAAAGGCTCTTATCTGTGGGAGTCGCATGGATTTAAACAGACATTTCGGGGGGGTTTCAGAAGAGGTGGCCAGAGGGGGGGCTTTAGGAGGTCTCCCCCAGAGAGACCTGGGTTCATGCTCGTGGGGCAAAACGTGCAAGTTCCTGCACGCAAGCAACAGATGTGGGGGACCACACCCTGCGGTCTCTTGTCACTCTCAACAGGAGCGACAGCCCGCCGGTAGAGGCGGTCAGGATAGTTGAGTACAACGGTGCATCAAAACATCATGTCTCAACCCCCCCCCCCTCCCAGTATCAGCACTTCCTTGTCACAGCGTCAGCATCTGGCAACACCAGCGATACCCCTACCCCCTCTGGACGTAGCCCCAGTTCCCATGCATGCAGTCAAGGGCCCCTTGCCAGTCAGCCTGGTCAACCTCCTGCCTCTCCTCAGACAGTACCCAAACAAACAGGACGGCCTCTTGCTGCTGGAAGGTTTTAGCGAGGGCTTCAAGATTCCCTATGTGGGCCCGCTGGGAAGTCAGGAGGCTGACAATCTTAAGTCAGCAAGGGAACATCCAGCAGTAGTCAGAGCCAAGGTGGAAAAGGAGAGGGTTCTAGGCAGGGTGGAGGGTCCCTTCCTGTGGCCCCCTCTGGACAACTTCGTTGTCTCTCCCCTGGGGGTGGTGCCCAAGAAGGAGCCAGGGTCGTTCAGACTAATCCATCAATTGTCCTACCCGGAAGGAAAATCGGTCAACCATGGGCTGGAGGAGGGATCCTGCCAGGGCCGGACTGGTAAGTCCGGGCACCGGGCAATCCCCCGGTAGGCTGGAGGGGGTGGGGGCCGGTTTTGTGACAGGGGGCCGGTTCTGTTGCTGGGGCCGATTTGGCCGTGTGGAACCGACCCCTGCGTGAGTCAGAGACAGTCAATGTACAGTGTCCAGTTCTCCTGCCGCTGGCAACTGGCCCCCCTCTCTTTGTTCCCCCTCTTCCTTCTCTTTCTGTCTCGCTCCTCCTCATTTAGTGAAAACCGAAACTTCAAGAAACAGGCATTACCTTCTCTTTCCTCCTTTCGTTTATTTGCTCCCTGTGAAATGGATCCAAAAGAAAAACACTTTTGCTGGAAACGTCTCTTTTTCTGAGATTTTTCAATTTCTAAGTGCAGCCTCGGGGTGGAGAGAAATAAAACATTCAGAATATGAAAAATAACTAACTAACAAACTAAAGCAAGACTGGGTGGTTGCAAGGTGGCCAGATTGATTTATTCACACCTAAACCCATTAGCGCCACTTTACAGTGTATGCCAGTGAAGCGCTACTTTTGTTTTCTCATCTCTCAACATTGCTTACCCTGGGTGGGAAAGTGCACTATTTCTGGAGGTACTGAAATACCTGCTTGATGGGTGAATTGGAAAACAAAATATATACAGCGGCTTTGTGTTCACAAACGTGGTCTTTTTAAACCATACTGCTTATGTTTTGTAAGGATATAAGCAATGGGCATTGAAACGTGGTCCTTCTACGCCCTGTTGTCATGGCCTTAACTTTTCAGGCAAAAGCACTCACTAATTTCTGAATAATGAGTGTAAAAAGAAAAAGGTAACCATTTTGTTTCCTGCTTACATTTCACATGCTTTACTTAATCTTGTATTCCCTATGAGTGTTTGCTTTTTCTAGAATGTTGTTAATTTTTTTTTTAGGCAGCATATTGCTCTTGTCTAGTGCGTGATTTGAATTGAGTCACATCCAGGTCTTTATAGCGGGTCAGTGCAGTGCAAGTTTCTCTCAGTGAGGCAGTATGGTGTTCAGTGGGGGAGAGGAGGGGGAGAGGAGGGGGCACTATGGTCAGAGCTGCTGAATTTGGAACTGGGGAACCAGGTTCAGCCTTCATGACCAGTCCACCAGACCACTCTCCTGAGGGAGCACATTCCCATGCTAGACCTTAGAAGACCCCACAAGACCTTAGAAGCCCTGGTGTCTTAGCACCAGCAGGTGACCCTAGCAGTGGCAAGTGTGGGTTAACCTAGAAGGCCTGTCCGCCACAATTCATTCTGAAGTTCACCTTCAGTCTTGCAGGCAGGCCTATGAAGCATCACACCATAGAGTGACAGTGACTCTGTCACTGAGGTCACAGGACCCTTGAGCAGGGTGGTTCTAGAGCAGTGCGACCTCACCAGGCGCTGACCAGCCGCGGTCCGTGCAGGTAACAGCAGTGGGGCAGAGGGGCCGGGTAAGGGGGGATTTCGAGGGATGATGTAGAGGGAAAATTAAATAAATAATTAATTTTCCCTCTGCATTGTCCCTCGAAATCCCCTTTTACCCGGCCCCACCACCCACCGCTCTTACCTGCACGGACCGCGGCTGGCGCTGACTTCAGGTGGGGGCGTCGGGTTTGCAAGTATAATATGGTTTTAAAAGCACTTGCTGCCTCCTTCCTTCCAATGGATTTAGGCCCAGATCTCTGTACTGGGATGAATGCATGACATTGTTCTGCATTCTGTTCATCAATTGATGTTTTTGCATAATGTAAATAGGTCAGTGGGTTCCTGCTTTAGCCAGAGAGGCCCTATTGTTACTTGTAGTTAATAAGTTAAAATCCTAACATAGAACAGTGAGCTATTAACTGTCATGTAAGAGCTGCATGCAAACTGCAAGGTATAAATTAGAGTGTTATGGTTTTTCCCCAGTCTTTGATTATCCTAATGTTACAAAAAAGGGTTCATTGGGGTAGAAATCAATTCTGATTATTAAAGAGAACCCCCAACCATGGTATTACGTTTTAAATTCTGAGTTTGTGTTTCTCCAGACCAATCACTATTAAGCTATGCTGTTTACCAGTATGGTTGTCATGTGACTCCTACACCTTGTAGTCCTTTTTCTTATGTAACATTTCCTATACATTGATTTACACACGTATGATTGATTGTCTCTGTGTAATATGTGTGATGTAAAGCGCTCTGACACCCTACCACGGGTATAAGTGGTGCTGTAAATTTTCTGATACTTTATTATTTTGACATTTTTACACATGCTAACAGCCTCTGCAAAGATTTTTACTTATTAGTACCAGTGGAACATACAACTGCAGCAGTGAGAAAGGTGACCAGTCAATCTTTTCATGGGGCCCTCCACTTCACAGCAGCACAAGTCACATTTCTTAGTAACTTTTGATACGTTTGAGGTATAAACACTGTATTAGTTAAAATCGTCCGATTATGCAGCAGATGATGTATTATGTGGCAAATATGACAGAGCCATAATTATGTGGAAAACATTTGCAAACTAGGATATTTTGCCATTCATGTTTGAACTGCTCTTGTGGAAAAGGGAGGAGAAGTGCTGATGACAGATACTCCATGGCTGGGAGACAAAAGGCTTGCGATTCCACTTTCAGGATATTTGGGACATTCTATGATTGGAAACGTATCCCACTTTGTGAATGTATTTTAATGTCAATAACTAATATTAAACCTTAAATAAACATGTGTATCCATTGGTTAAATTAAATAACGTAATAAGCTGTAACCGGTTAGTGAAATGGGAAACAAATACTAAAAATTGTGATATTTTGCTCTTTCTGCCACACCTCTGACTCCGCCCACTGACCCAATCCACGGGTTATTCCCGCCCTCTTATTCTCCGCCCACAGTTCCCCTACTTTTTTTCCCCCACTTTGACCACTGGGTGGTGGGCGCTGGGCGGCACTGTATGGGGGCGTCGCGACCGGGCCAGAGAAATGAATTAAAAGCAAAAAAAAAAAAAATCCGTATTTGTAAAGCGCGAACTACTCACCCTTACGGGTCTCAAGGCGCTGGGGGCCGTCGTGGAAATTAAGTGAGCTATTGCCCAGAGTCACATGGTGCTGAGCTGAGCTGCCGCCGGAGCCGGGGATCGAACCGTGAACCCTGTGCTCCGAAGTCAGCTGCCCTGGCCGCTGCACCACACCTCTCCAAAAGGGAGCAAAAGGGGCAAGGGGCAGCAGGGCTAGGCCCCGGCACGGTTCCGCAGCATAGTGGTTTTGTTTGTTGTGAGCAGGGGCGGAGCGAGGTGGTGGCAGGCCTCAGGCTCTAGGCCAGGCAGGCTCTGATTGATGACTCGAGGAGCGGCTATCCCGGACCCCGATCCTCCATGTAACTTAGCCAGCCATGAGCATCATCACCCCTCAGAGGTCGAAACATGCTACATGCATCAACCTGGAATCCAGGAGGACCTCGAGGGCATGTGGTGAGCAGGGGGCAGGAGGAGGCGGAGAGCCTTCGCTATATTTCGGCTAAAGCATCACTCGGGCCTTTTCCAGAACTCATTAGAGAATACATACACAGCAAAACTAATTGGCAAAACGTACATTGCCTCACTCAGGGGAAACCTAACTGGTCTTCTGTTACTTTTTTTTTTTTTAATAATTATTATTATGGGCCTTTTTTTCCTCAATGAACTGAGAAATTTAGACACTTCCCTTTTCAAGAACTATTCAGTGAGTGCACCCTTATGGCAGAATAACTCACCCCAAAGGGCACCCAAATCTTGCAGTTGCACCAGACCGCTACAAAGAGCAGTCATTCTGTATAAAAAGCAAACAAAAATGCCTCAGCCCACACACAGCATTGCTGCAAACGGGTTAGCAAATGTTTAAAATAAATAAAGTGGGTGCTCACTGTCCCATATTGCTGCATTCACCTCAGAAGTGCAGTCACTGACCTATCACAGTTATTACACCCTGGCAGTGACGTGCTGCACCAAGAAAGGAAATCAGTCCTCTTTAGAAGTGTTACTTCCGGTCGCACTAAAGAGTAGCAGCTCTTTGCAAAAGTGTTGGTATCACAAGGGTTGAAGTACACATTGTCTTGTACACTTTTTACTCTGAACCTTTGCACAATTGTTTGACGTTAAGTGCGTTTTTAAATGACTTTATGCTATTTTATATGAAGAATAAATTGGTTATATTTAAACTCATCTTTCGTGCTCGACATTTCATTTTTTAGTGTTCTCTGTAGGATGTCTGTGATTTATGACTGGGTATTCTGGTGCTCCATAAGGTAATCATTTACTATGCTTTAAAAGTTAATACAATCTAATATGTAATGAAAAATGTGTTGAAAAATGCTTTGTTTTGGCCTTTCTGTCTCAAATTTTCTTGGGGGGAACAACCCCCCAACTCCCCCTAGTAGTGGTTGCTCACTGCGCTTGCTCGCTACACACCATGTGGGGGCTGGTCTCACTTTTACTTTGTTCTCTCTGATTCACTACTTGTGTCTATTTTTGGTGCTCTCTGAAAGAAGGTCTATGGGTACATATGACTTGGTGGGTAACCTGGTGCTCTTTAAGGTCATCATCTACTATTTACTGTGCTTTGAAAGTTGATACAATTGAATATGTAATGAAAAATGTGCTGTAAAATTCACCATTTTGGTCTGTCTTTTCCAAAATTTTCTTGGGTGGAGAACCCCCAAACTCCCCTAGTAGGGTGTCGGGCTCGCTCGCTGCGCTCGCTGCTACGCGCCGGACGGGGGCTGGTCTGGCAAAATTTGCCAGGGCTGCTTTCAGTTCCCAGTCCGGCCCTGGATCCTGCTCTGTAACGTATTGTACTCTGGACGTAGCATTGGACCTAGTCAGGAGGGCGGGCAAGGGGGCTTGGTTGGCAAAAGCAGACATCGAATCTGCTTTTCGCTTGCTACCAGTTCACCCGAGCAGCCAACACCTGCTGGGTTTCAGGCTGGAGGACAGGTACTTTTACGACAGATGCATGCCCATGGGTTGCGCGGTCTCCTGTGCCTATTTTGAGGCGTTCAGCACTTTTCTGCAGTGGGCCCTGCAAGCAAGCTACAAAGTGGCAGGCGTCACGCACTACCTCGACGACTTCCTTTTCATAGGGGGTGAGGGCACACAGGATTGCAGTGAGGCCCTGGAAAGCTTTGAAGAGTTGGCGCATCATCTGGGTGTACCACTCGCCCCAGGGAAAATGGAGGGTCCGGCGCAGGTATTAACATTCTTGGGGATCGAACTCGACACCATAACGGGAGAGTCCAGGTTGCCAGCGGACAAGGTCCAGGACTTGGCACAGCAGATTCAGTCAGTCTTAGGTCAGGACAAGGCATCCCTTGGTTGTATTCAAAGCCTTCTGGGTAAACTCAACTTCGCAGCCAGAGTAATACCAGCTGGGAGGGTGTTTGCGCGTAGGCTAGCCAGGGCAACGGCGAAGGTAAAGAAGAAGCACCACATGGTGAAGTTAAGCAAGGGAATGAAGGAAGACCTGGCCATGTGGGCTACATTTCTGGCTACCTTCAACGGCTCAGTTATCTGGAGGGCACCTTGGGCGGGGAGCCCAGAACTGGCGCTATTTACAGACGCGGCAAGTAGAGAAGGTTTTGGGGTGATCCTAGACACGGAGTGGTGTGCGCAGAAATGGCCCAATGCTTGGCACAAAAAGAATATCACGGCCCGCATTACAGTCCTGGAGTTGTTCCCCATAGTGATAGCGTTCCACCTCTGGCCGGCAGTGCTGAGAGCGAGGAGGGTGGTGTTCTGGTCGGACAACATGGCTGTGGTTCAGGCCATCAATTCACAGTCAGCGACTTGTCCCCTGGGCTTGTGCCTGTTGAGGGAACTGGTGCGAGCTTGCCTGGTTAACAATGTCGAATGCAGGGCGCGACACATCCAAGGGGTGCAGAACATAGCAGCTGACGCTCTCTCTCATTTTCAGTGGCGCCAGTTCCGGGAGGCGTGGCCGAGAGCGAGAGAGGAGATGACACCTTTTCCACCACAACTCTGGTTCCTTCTGAAGTGGAAAGGCGACTTAGGGGGCTGGGCAAACTGTCCCTGGCGCCAAGGACCAGTAAGCGTTATAGAGCGTGTGTGGCAAAACTTTGTACAGTGGCAGGAGCCTGGGAAGAAGGGAAGGCGTCACTAGAGAGCAGGGTGCAAAAGTTCGTTATATGGGCCAAAGACGAGGGGAAGAGCCACCCTTGGATAGCGGGACATTTGTCAGCAATAAGCCACCACGCAAAACTAAATGGGCAGGATGATCCAACAAAATCTTTCTTAATCAGGGCAGCGCTTAAGGGCTGGGCCAGGTGCGAGCCACGGCCGCCAGACACTAGGTCCCCTATTGATTTTGAGACTCTGCAAGGGATGCTGGACCGGGTGCACAAGGCTACACATTCACCTTTTGAAGCGGCACTCTTTTCGGCCACTTTCAGCCTGGCCTTCTTTGGGGCACTCAGAGTAGGTGAGTTGGTGGCAAGGTCCAAGCAGGACAGGTCTGGGGTGGCATTGAGCAGGCAGGATGCGAGCCTGGCGGGAGACGCCCTCACAATAGTGTTAAGGAGGTCGAAAACGGACCAAGCAGGGGAGGGGAGGGTGATTGTACTGCACCAGCTGGAAACTGCCAGGTACTGCCCAGTGCGCCTGGTGTGTCTGCCTACCTGGCACTGCGCCCAGCAGATGAAGGTTACTTATTGATACATGCAGACAGTACCCCCCTCACTAAGTTCCAGGTACAGAGCATAATGCAGGCATGTTTGGCGTTGTCAGGCAACAAGGTACAGGGCAAACGATTCTGCAGCCACTCATTCCGCATAGGAGCAGCTACCACAGCGTTTAGGGCAGGCCTGCCAGCTGAACGCATCAAACAGGTGGGGCGCTGGGAGTCTCAGTGTTACAAGAGATACATACGGTCTTGAAGGCCACTGAAATGGGGCTATGGACTGAGGAAGGTGATGGTACTGACAATCTTTGGGACGGCCAGAACAGTTTGCGGCACTATATGCCGGTGGCTTGCAGTGAAGTGTAATAAGTGCTTTTGTTTATTAAGAGATGTGCAGTGAGGCAATAAAAACTTATGGCAAGGACAACCTTAGGGACGTCTAGAACATTTTGCGGCACCAGATGCCGGTGGCTTGCAGTGAAGTGTAATATGTGCATTTTATTTATTGTAGATGTGCAGTGAGTCAATAAAAACTTTGCAAACTTTCATCTCTTTAATTACCAGGAACTATGGTCTGGGTGATTGGCCATTCTGGCGTCTTGCGAGTATCACGGTGGGCCGAGAGCAGGAAATGGAGGCACGGCCACAGACATTATCTGGCTAGGATACCCAGGCATGCGCTGGTGATCCAGCGCTAACAATAAAAATAATTCTCCTATTATGCTTTGGTCATCCAGGTGCAATTATTTCTCTAACACACACACTATATCCATATGACGGTGGGGCCCATAACACCGCATATACATTCACTTACTCATTTGTTCCCTGGATTTCCTCCGTCATGAACCTAGGAGAAAAATGATTCGCTGGAAGGAGACGGGATACCTCTTTTATAATGATACAAAAGGGGATGATGGACGGAACGTTTGAGCCAATCAAACACTCACCCCCAGTCAACTGATCTGGGTTTAATCCATCATCATTCTTTAGCTCACTCCACCACCCCCAGTTCAGACATGGCCATATGCAAATCAGTCTGACCCTGTGCCTCATGGGAACAGTCCAGCCCGAACTGCCAAGCCATGTCTTCCCTGGACCGGAAACAAGCATCCTAGGACCGGTTTCTGGCATTTCAGCCGTCATCAGCCAGGCTTGCTTGAATCCAGTGGCAAAGTGAGCAAGGGACCCACGTCTGGGCATACCCCGCCAACTTAGGGCGACCAAAGCGATACAAAAGGGGATTATGGACGGAACATTTGAGCCAATCAAACACTCACCCCCAGTCAACTGATCTGGGTTTAATCCATCATCATTCTTTAGCTCACTCCACCACCCCAGTTCAGACATGGCCATATGCAAATCAGTCTGACCCTGTGCCTCATGGGAACAGTCCAGCCCGAACTGCCAAGCCATGTCTTCCCTGGACCGGAAACAAGCATCCTAGGACCGGTTTCTGGCATTTCAGCCGTCATCAGCCAGGCTTGCTTGAATCCAGTGGCAAAGTGAGCAAGGGACCCACGTCTGGGCATACCCCCGCCAACTTAGGGCGACCAAAGCGATACAAAAGGGGATGATGGACGGAACGTTTGAGCCAATCAAACACTCACCCCCAGTCAACTGATCTGGGTTTAATCCATCATCATTCTTTAGCTCACTCCACCACCCCAGTTCAGACATGGCCATATGCAAATCAGTCTGACCCTGTGCCTCATGGGAACAGTCCAGCCCGAACTGCCAAGCCATGTCTTCCCTGGACCGGAAACAAGCATCCTAGGACCGGTTTCTGGCATTTCAGCCGTCATCAGCCAGGCTTGCTTGAATCCAGTGGCAAAGTGAGCAAGGGACCCACGTCTGGGCATACCCCGCCAACTTAGGGCGACCAAAGCGATACAAAAGGGGATGATGGACGGAACGTTTGAGCCAATCAAACACTCACCCCCAGTCAACTGATCTGGGTTTAATCCATCATCATTCTTTAGCTCACTCCACCACCCCAGTTCAGACATGGCCATATGCAAATCAGTCTGACCCTGTGCCTCATGGGAACAGTCCAGCCCGAACTGCCAAGCCATGTCTTCCCTGGACCGGAAACAAGCATCCTAGGACCGGTTTCTGGCATTTCAGCCGTCATCAGCCAGGCTTGCTTGAATCCAGTGGCAAAGTGAGCAAGGGACCCACGTCTGGGCATACCCCCGCCAACTTAGGGCGACCAAAGCGATACAAAAGGGGATGATGGACGGAACGCTTGAGCCAATCAAACACTCACCCCCAGTCAACTGATCTGGGTTTAATCCATCATCATTCTTTAGCTCACTCCACCACCCCAGTTCAGACATGGCCATATGCAAATCAGTCTGACCCTGTGCCTCATGGGAACAGTCCAGCCCGAACTGCCAAGCCATGTCTTCCTGGACCGGAAACAAGCATCCTAGGACCGGTTTCTGGCATTTCAGCCGTCATCAGCCAGGCTTGCTTGAATCCAGTGGCAAAGTGAGCAAGGGACCCACGTCTGGGCATACCCCGCCAACTTAGGGCGACCAAAGCGATACAAAAGGGGATGATGGACGGAACGTTTGAGCCAATCAAACACTCACCCCCAGTCAACTGATCTGGGTTTAATCCATCATCATTCTTTAGCTCACTCCACCACCCCAGTTCAGACATTGCCATATGCAAATCAGTCTGACCCTGTGCCTCACGGGAACAGTCCAGCCCGAACTGCCAAGCCATGTCTTCCCTGGACCGGAAACAAGCATCCTGGGACCGGTTTCTGGCCATTCAGCCGTCATCAGCCAGGCTAGCTTGAATCCAGTGGCAAAGTGAGCAAGGGACCCACGTCTGGGCATACCCTGCCAACTTAGGGCGAACAAAGCGATACCAAAGGGGACGATGGACGGAGCGTTTGAGCAAATCAAACACTCACCCCCAGTCAACTGATCTGGGTTTAATCCATCATCATTCTTTAGCTCACTCCACCACCCCAGTTCAGACATGGCCATATGCAAATAGTCTGACCCTGTGCCTCACGGGAACAGTCCAGCCCGAACTGCCAAGCCATGTCTTCCCTGGACCGGAAACAAGCATCCTGGGACCGGTTTCTGGCCATTCAGCCGTCATCAGCCAGGCTAGCTTGAATCCAGTGGCAAAGTGAGCAAGGGACCCACGTCTGGGCATACCCTGCCAACTTAGGGCGAACAAAGCGATACCAAAGGGGACGATGGACGGAGCGTTTGAGCAAATCAAACACTCACCCCCAGTCAACTGATCTGTGTTTAATCCATCATCATTCTTTAGCTCACTCCACCACCCCAGTTCAGACATGGCCATATGCAAATCAGTCTGACCCTGTGCCTCACGGGAACAGTCCAGCCCGAACTGCCAAGCCATGTCTTCCCTGGACCGGAAACAAGCATCCTGGGACCGGTTTCTGGCCATTCAGCCGTCATCAGCCAGGCTAGCTTGAATCCAGTGGCAAAGTGAGCAAGGGACCCACGTCTAGGCATACCCTGCCAACTAGGGCGAACAAAGCGATACCAAAGGGGACGATGGACGGAGCGTTTGAGCAAATCAAACACTCACCCCAGTCAACTGATCTGGGTTTAATCCATCATCATTCTTTAGCTCACTCCACCACCCCAGTTCAGACATGGCCATATGCAAATCAGTCTGACCCTGTGCCTCACGGGAACAGTCCAGCCCGAACTGCCAAGCCATGTCTTCCCTGGACCGGAAACAAGCATCCTGGGACCGGTTTCTGGCCATTCAGCCGTCATCAGCCAGGCTAGCTTGAATCCAGTGGCAAAGTGAGCAAGGGACCCACGTCTGGGCATACCCTGCCAACTTAGGGCGAACAAAGCGATACCAAAGGGATGATGGACGGAGCGCTTGAGCAAATCAAACACTCACCCCCAGTCAACTGATCTGGGTTTAATCCATCATCATTCTTTAGCTCACTCCACCACCCCAGTTCAGACATGGCCATATGCAAATCAGTCTGACCCTGTGCCTCACGGGAACAGTCCAGCCCGAACTGCCAAGCCATGTCTTCCCTGGACCGGAAACAAGCATCCTGGGACTGGTTTCTGGCCATTCAGCCGTCATCAGCCAGGCTAGCTTGAATCCAGTGGCAAAGTGAGCAAGGGACCCACGTCTGGGCATACCCTGCCAACTTAGGGCGAACAAAGCGATACTAAAGGGGACGATGGACGGAGCGTTTGAGCAAATCAAACACTCACCCCCAGTCAACTGATCTGGGTTTAATCCATCATCATTCTTTAGCTCACTCCACCACCCCAGTTCAGACATGGCCATATGCAAATCAGTCTGACCCTGTGCCTCACGGGAACAGTCCAGCCCGAACTGCCAAGCCATGTCTTCCCTGGACCGGAAACAAGCATCCTGGGACCGGTTTCTGGCCATTCAGCCGTCATCAGCCAGGCTAGCTTGAATCCAGTGGCAAAGTGAGCAAGGGACCCACATCTGGGCATACCCTGCCAACTTAGGGCGAACAAAGCGATACCAAAGGGACGATGGACGGAGCGTTTGAGCAAATCAAACACTCACCCCCAGTCAACTGATCTGGGTTTAATCCATCATCATTCTTTAGCTCACTCCACCACCCCAGTTCAGACATGGCCATATGCAAATCAGTCTGACCCTGTGCCTCATGGGAACAGTCCAGCCCGAACTGCCAAGCCATGTCTTCCCTGGACCGGAAACAAGCATCCTAGGACCGGTTTCTGGCATTTCAGCCGTCATCAGCCAGGCTTGCTTGAATCCAGTGGCAAAGTGAGCAAGGGACCCACGTCTGGGCATACCCCGCCAACTTAGGGCGACCAAAGCGATACAAAGGGGATGATGGACGGAACGTTTGAGCCAATCAAACACTCACACCCAGTCAACTGATCTGGGTTTAATCCATCATCATTCTTTAGCTCACTCCACCACCCCAGTTCAGACATGGCCATATGCAAATCAGTCTGACCCTGTGCCTCATGGGAACAGTCCAGCCCGAACTGCCAAGCCATGTCTTCCCTGGACCGAAACAAGCATCCTAGGACCGGTTTCTGGCATTTCAGCCGTCATCAGCCAGGCTTGCTTGAATCCAGTGGCAAAGTGAGCAAGGGACCCACGTCTGGGCATACCCCGCCAACTTAGGGCGACCAAAGCGATACAAAGGGGGATGATGGACGGAACGTCTGAGCCAATAAAACACTCACCCCCAGTCAACTGATCTGGGTTTAATCCATCATCATTCTTTAGCTCACTCCACCACCCCAGTTCAGACATGGCCATATGCAAATCAGTCTGACCCTGTGCATCATGGGAACAGTCCAGCCCGAACTGCCAAGCCATGTCTTCCCTGGACCGGAAACAAGCATCCTAGGACCGGTTTCTGGCATTTCAGCCGTCATCAGCCAGGCTTGCTTGAATCCAGTGGCAAAGTGAGCAAGGGACCCACGTCTGGGCATACCCCCGCCAACTTAGGGCGACCAAGCGATACAAAGGGGATGATGGACGGAACGCTTGAGCCAATCAACACTCACCCCCAGTCAACTGATCTGGGTTTAATCCATCATCATTCTTTAGCTCACTCCACCACCCCAGTTCAGACATGGCCATATGCAAATCAGTCTGACCCTGTGCCTCATGGGAACAGTCCAGCCCGAACTGCCAAGCCATGTCTTCCCTGGACCGGAAACAAGCATCCTAGGACCGGTTTCTGGCATTTCAGCCGTCATCAGCCAGGCTTGCTTGAATCCAGTGGCAAAGTGAGCAAGGGACCCACGTCTGGGCATACCCCGCCAACTTAGGGCGACCAAAGCGATACAAAGGGGATGATGGACGGAACGTTTGAGCCAATCAAACACTCACCCCCAGTCAACTGATCTGGGTTTAATTCATCAATCATTCTTTAGCTCACTCCACCACCCCAGTTCAGACATGGCCATATGCAAATCAGTCTGACCCTGTGCCTCATGGGAACAGTCCAGCCCGAACTGCCAAGCCATGTCTTCCCTGGACCGAAACAAGCATCCTAGGACCGGTTTCTGGCATTTCAGCCGTCATCAGCCAGGCTTGCTTGAATCCAGTGGCAAAGTGAGCAAGGGACCCATGTCTGGGCATACCCCGCCAACTTAGGGCGACCAAAGCGATACAAAAGGGGATGATGGACGGAACGTTTGAGCTAATCAAACACTCACCCCCAGTCAACTGATCTGGGTTTAATCATCATCATTCTTTAGCTCACTCCACCACCCCAGTTCAGACATGGCCATATGCAAATCAGTCTGACCCTGTGCCTCATGGGAACAGTCCAGCCCGAACTGCCAAGCCATGTCTTCCCTGGACCGGAAACAGCATCCTAGGACCGGTTTCTGGCATTTCAGCCGTCATCAGCTAGGCTTGCTTGAATCCAGTGGCAAAGTGAGCAAGGGACCCACGTCTGGGCATACCCCCAGACGTGGGTATCGCTTTGTTCGCCCTAAGTTGGCAGGGTATGCCCAGACGTGGGTCCCTTGCTCACTTTGCCACTGGATTCAAGCTAGCCTGGCTGATGACGCTGAATGCCGAAGCCGGTCTCAGGATGCTTGTTTCCGGTCCAGGGAAGACATGGCTGGCAGTCGAGGCTTGACTGTTCCGTGAGGCACAGGGTCAGACTGATTTGCATATGGCCATGTCTGAACTGAGGTGGTGGAGTGAGCTAAAGAATGATGATGGATTAAACCCAGATCAGTTGACTGGGGGTGAGTGTTTGATTTGCTCAAGCGCTCCGTCCATCGTCCCCTTTGGTATCGGCTTGTTCAGCCCTAAGTTGGCAGGTGTATGCAGACGTGGGTCCCTTGCTCACTTTGCCACTGGATTCAAGCTAGCCTGGCTGATGACGGCTGAATGGCCAGAAACCGGTCCCAGGATGCTTGTTTCCGGTCCAGGAAGACATGGCTTGGCAGTTCGGGCTGGACTGTTCCCATGAGGCACAGGGTCAGACTGATTTGCATATGGCCATGTCTGAACTGGGGTGGTGGAGTGAGCTAAAGAATGATGATGGATTAAACCCAGATCAGTTGACTGGGGGTGAGTGATTTGATTGGCTCAAACGCTCCGTCCATCGTCCCCTTTGGTATCAGCTTGTTCGCCCTAAGTTGGCAGGGTATGCCCAGACGTGGGTCCCTTGCTCACTTTGCCACTGGATTCAAGCTAGCCTGGCTGATGACGGCTGAATGGCCAGAAACCGGTCCCAGGATGCTTGTTTCCGGTCCAGGGAAGACATGGCTTGGCAGTTCGGGCTGGACTGTTCCCATGAGGCACAGGGTCAGACTGATTTGCATATGGCCATGTCTGAACTGGGGTGGTGGAGTGAGCTAAAGAATGATGATGGATTAAACCCAGATCAGTTGACTGGGGGTGAGTGTTTGATTTGCTCAAGCGCTCCGTCCATCGTCCCCTTTGATATCGCTTTGTTCGCCCTAAGTTGGCAGGGTATGCCCAGACGTGGGTCCCTTGCTCACTTTGCCACTGGATTCAAGCTAGCCTGGCTGATGACGGCTGAATGGCCAGAAACCGGTCCCAGGATGCTTGTTTCCGGTCCAGGGAAGACATGGCTTGGCAGTTCGGGCTGGACTGTTCCCATGAGGCACAGGGTCAGACTGATTTGCATATGGCCATGTCTGAACTGGGGTGGTGGAGTGAGCTAAAGAATGATGATGGATTAAACCCAGATCAGTTGACTGGGGGTGAGTGTTTGATTAGCTCAAACGCTCCGTCCATCGTCCCCTTTGGTATCGCTTTGTTCGCCCTAAGTTGGCAGGGTATGCCCAGACGTGGGTCCCTTGCTCACTTTGCCACTGGATTCAAGCTAGCCTGGCTGATGACGGCTGAATGCCAGAAACCGGTCCCAGGATGCTTGTTTCGGTCCAGAGAAGACATGGCTTGGCAGTTCGGGCTGGACTGTTCCCATGAGGCACAGGGTCAGACTGATTTGCATATGGCCATGTCTGAACTGGGGTGGTGGAGTGAGCTAAAGAATGATGATGGATTAAACCCAGATCAGTTGACTGGGGGTGAGTGTTTGATTAGCTCAAACGCTCCGTCCATCGTCCCCTTTGGTATCGCTTGTTCAGCCCTAAGTTGGCAGGGTATGCCCAGACGTGGGTCCCTTGCTCACTTTGCCACTGGATTCAAGCTAGCCTGGCTGATGACGGCTGAATGGCCAGAAACCGGTCCCAGGATGCTTGTTTCCGGTCCAGGGAAGACATGGCTTGGCAGTTCGGGCTGGACTGTTCCCATGAGGCACAGGGTCAGACTGATTTGCATATGGCCATGTCTGAACTGGGGTGGTGGAGTGAGCTAAAGAATGATGATGGATTAAACCCAGATCAGTTGACTGGGGGTGAGTGTTTGATTAGCTCAAACGCTCCGTCCATCGTCCCCTTTGGTATCGCTTTGTTCGCCCTAAGTTGGCAGGGTATGCCCAGACGTGGGTCCCTTGCTCACTTTGCCACTGGATTCAAGCTAGCCTGGCTGATGACGGCTGAATGCCAGAAACCGGTCCCAGGATGCTTGTTTCCGGTCCAGGGAAGACATGGCTTGGCAGTTCGGGCTGGACTGTTCCCATGAGGCACAGGGTCAGACTGATTTGCATATGGCCATGTCTGAACTGGGGTGGTGGAGTGATCTAAAGAATGATGATGGATTAAACCCAGATCAGTTGACTGGGGGTGAGTGTTTGATTTGCTCAAACGCTCCGTCCATCGTCCCCTTTGGTATCGCTTGTTCGCCCTAAGTTGGCAGGGTATGCCCAGACGTGGGTCCTTTGCTCACTTTGCCACTGGATTCAAGCTAGCCTGGCTGATGACGGCTGAATGGCCAGAAACCGGTCCCAGGATGCTTGTTTCCGGTCCAGGGAAGACATGGCTTGGCAGTTCGGGCTGGACTGTTCCCAGTGAGGCACAGGGTCAGACTGATTTGCATATGGCCATGTCTGAACTGGGGTGGTGGAGTGAGCTAAAGAATGATGATGGATTAAACCCAGATCAGTTGACTGGGGGTGAGTGTTTGATTTGCTCAAACGCTCCGTCCATCGTCCCCTTTGGTATCGCTTTGTTCGCCCTAAGTTGGCAGGGTATGCCCAGACGTGGGTCCCTTGCTCACTTTGCCACTGGATTCAAGCTAGCCTGGCTGATGACGGCTGAATGGCCAGAAACCGGTCCCAGGATGCTTGTTTCCGGTCCAGGGAAGACATGGCTTGGCAGTTCGGGCTGGACTGTTCCCATGAGGCACAGGGTCAGACTGATTTGCATATGGCCATGTCTGAACTGGGGTGGTGGAGTGAGCTAAAGAATGATGATGGATTAAACCCAGATCAGTTGACTGGGGTGAGTGTTTGATTTGCTCAAACGCTCCGTCCATCGTCCCCTTTGGTATCGCTTTGTTCGCCCTAAGTTGGCAGGGTATGCCCAGACGTGGGTCCCTTGCTCACTTTGCCACTGGATTCAAGCTAGCCTGGCTGATGACGGCTGAATGGCCAGAAACCGGTCCCAGGATGCTTGTTTCCGGTCCAGGGAAGACATGGCTTGGCAGTTCGGGCTGGACTGTTCCCATGAGGCACAGGGTCAGACTGATTTGCATATGGCCATGTCTGAACTGGGGTGGTGGAGTGAGCTAAAGAATGATGATGGATTAAACCCGGATCAGTTGACTGGGGGTGAGTGTTTGATTTGCTCAAACGCTCCGTCCATCGTCCCCTTTGGTATCGCTTGTTCGCCCTAAGTTGGCAGGGTATGCCCAGACGTGGGTCCCTTGCTCACTTTGCCACTGGATTCAAGCTAGCCTGGCTGATGACGGCTGAATGGCCAGAAACCGGTCCCAGGATGCTTGTTTCCGGTCCAGGGAAGACATGGCTTGGCAGTTCGGGCTGGACTGTTCCCATGAGGCACATGGTCAGACTGATTTGCATATGGCCATGTCTGAACTGGGGTGGTGGAGTGAGCTAAAGAATGATGATGGATTAAACCCAGATCAGTTGACTGGGGGTGAGTGTTTGATTTGCTCAAACGCTCCGTCCATCGTCCCCTTTGGTATCGCTTGTTCGCCCTAAGTTGGCAGGGTATGCCCAGACGTGGGTCCCTTGCTCACTTTGCCACTGGATTCAAGCTAGCCTGGCTGATGACGGCTGAATGGCCAGAAACCGGTCCCAGGATGCTTGTTTCCGGTCCAGGGAAGACATGGCTTGGCAGTTCGGGCTGGACTGTTCCCATGAGGCACAGGGTCAGACTGATTTGCATATGGCCATGTCTGAACTGGGGTGGTGGAGTGAGCTAAAGAATGATGATGGATTAAACCCAGATCAGTTGACTGGGGGTGAGTGTTTGATTTGCTCAAACGCTCCGTCCATCGTCCCCTTTGGTATCGCTTGTTCGCCCTAAGTTGGCAGGGTATGCCCAGACGTGGGTCCCTTGCTCACTTTGCCACTGGATTCAAGCTAGCCTGGCTGATGACGGCTGAATGGCCAGAAACCGGTCCCAGGATGCTTGTTTCCGGTCCAGGGAAGACATGGCTTGGCAGTTCGGGCTGGACTGTTCCCATGAGGCACAGGGTCAGACTGATTTGCATATGGCCATGTCTGAACTGGGGTGGTGGAGTGAGCTAAAGAATGATGATGAGATTAAACCTAGATCAGTTGACTGGGGGTGAGTGTTTGATTTGCTCAAACGCTCCGTCCATCGTCCCCTTTGGTATCGCTTTGTTCGCCCTAAGTTGGCAGGGTATGCCCAGACGTGGGTCCCTTGCTCACTTTGCCACTGGATTCAAGCTAGCCTGGCTGATGACGGCTGAATGGCCAGAAACCGGTCCCAGGATGCTTGTTTCCGGTCCAGGAAGACATGGCTTGGCAGTTCGGGCTGGACTGTTCCCATGAGGCACAGGGTCAGACTGATTTGCATATGGCCATGTCTGAACTGGGGTGGTGGAGTGAGCTAAAGAATGATGATGGATTAAACCCAGATCAGTTGACTGGGGTGAGTGTTTGATTTGCTCAAACGCTCCGTCCATCGTCCCCTTTGGTATCGCTTGTTCGCCCTAAGTTGGCAGGGTATGCCCAGACGTGGGTCCCTTGCTCACTTTGCCACTGGATTCAAGCTAGCCTGGCTGATGACGGCTGAATGGCCAGAAACCGGTCCCAGGATGCTTGTTTCCGGTCCAGGGAAGACATGGCTTGGCAGTTCGGGCTGGACTGTTCCCATGAGGCACAGGGTCAGACTGATTTGCATATGGCCATGTCTGAACTGGGGTGGTGGAGTGAGCTAAAGAATGATGATGGATTAAACCCAGATCAGTTGACTGGGGGTGAGTGTTTGATTTGCTCAAACGCTCCGTCCATCGTCCCTTTGGTATCGCTTTGCTTCATTGAAGCGAGAGCAGGTTTCCTGAAGCAAAGCAGTTTGCAATGACAGGGCGGGAGGTGGCGGTCCCTGGGGCTGCGGGGGGGCGGTGAGCCCTCCGCAAATATTTTAGAAAAACCCCGGGGGTGGCGGTCCCCGGGGCTGCGGGGGCCTCCCTGGGCCCCCGCTATAAAATTTACGCATGCCCCCGGGACCTGGCCCACCCGGGGGCTAAATATAAATCGCGCTTCGTTTTTTTTTCGCGGCTCCGTCGCGCATTTTGCCAATTTGTTTTTTTTTTTTTATGCTTTTTTGGGCCCTGGGGGTCCTTGTGGGACCCCCTGAGCAGGCCTAGGGGGTCAGGGTGTTTCTACCCTGCCCCCTTTTCTTGTTTTGCGCATTTCTTTTTCTCTTTTCTTGTGCGAAGATGGCTGCCAACACTTCCTGGTTTGGAGTGTTGATAGCCAATTATAATGCAGCTCGTGATCGGGAAGGTCCGCGGATCCTCCGTGCCTCTAAATATCGAAACTTTTATTTTTGATTTTCTCAGCAACTACTGAACGGATTTACACCATTTTTAAAAAGGTCGCTTTCTGAGCCAAGCAGTACCTTTTTGCCAAATTTGGGGTACATCCGTTCAGTAGTTTCGGCTGTAGCCGTGCATAAAGTTTCCTATGGGAAATTGATTTTTTGACTCTTATTTTTTTAATTTCTCTGGAATTACTGAATGGATTTACACCATTTAAAAAAAGGGCGCTTTCTGAACCAAGCACTACCTTTTTGCCAAATTTAGTGTAATTCCGTTCAGCAGTTCGGGCTGTAGCCGTGGCTAAAGTTTCCTATGGGAATTAACGTGGAGAAAACATTTTTTGGGACCCCCCTTTTTTCTCGATCCCCGCTTGTCGAATCACCCCGAAACTTTCAAAATAGGAGCGGACCGGAGCTGGCCATAAGTTTTGAAAATTTCGCGAAGATTTGTCAACCGGCGCCAAAGTTATTGGGAAAAGAATGTTACGAATTTCCTATGGATAATAGGTCCTAACTATAACTATCTACTGTAGATAATATATAAATATATATATATATATATATATATATATTTTTTTTTATATTAAATGTTTTATATTTATGGTCAATTAATAGAGTTAATAAAATATGCTGTATGTTTGAAGTGAAGTACTATCTTAACTGTTGCACAGACTGCAGTGGGAATATTCATTTTACCCCTCAGGTGTCCAATTCTTTCCCTACTGTTGCACAGACTCGAGTAGGAATTGCAAATTTTACCTCTCTTGAGTCCAATGCTTTTCCTCGCTTTTGTACAGAGTGGAATGGCAATAGTAAATTGTACCCCTCTGGAGTCCAACATTTTCCCTACCGTTGCGAAGACTGGAGTGAGAATAGTAAATGTCACCTCTCCAGCATCCAACGCTTTCCCTACTGTTGCACAGAATGGAGTGGGAATAGTAAATGTTATCCTTCTGGAGTCCAAAGCTATCCCTACTGTTGCACAGACTGGAGTGGGAATAGAAAATTATACCGCTCTGGTGTCCATCGCTTTTCTTCCTGTTGCACACACTAGAGTGGGAATAGTATGTCTAGTTTTTTACAGAGTTTACTATATTTTTATTATTGTTTATGTATATATGTAATATTATGGGGTCGATTCCGATTCGGGCCGGAAAAAGCACCGACCGACTCGGAGCCGGAATTAATTCCGACCGACACGTACCTGTGGCGCCCGACCCGCCAAGTACGATGCAAAGCGTGCAAAATCCGACCGACACGTACGGAACCCAAGCCGAACGACCGAGCCGCACGGAAAACAGCAATCCGGCCGGAAAAACACGTGAATCGAACCGACCGACACGCACCCGGAACAAATCCGACCGAAACGTACCCGCGAACTCCAAACCGCAAAGTACGATGCAAGGCGCGAAAACCACAACCGAGTCGTACGGAGGACAAGCCGTACGACCGACACGCATACAAAACTGCGAGCCGAAGTAACACAAAACACCGCGACCGACGCGTACGCAGCATAGAAAATAGCACAAACACAGCGTGAACGAAACGGAGAAGACCGTACGAGACAACTGCAGGGTCCGACTCGGTCACAAGAACGTTTCCAACATGCACAGAAAGTACTAAGGGAAAATACACAAAAAAAGGCCAAACAAGCAATTACAAAGCCAATAAATACTGGGGGTGGGGACAGAGAACAAAGACACACCCACAACTCCACCCATATAAAGGACACAAATCCCAACCATGATCCTTTGCAAATGCTATTCACCTGCCAGCACTCAACAGACAGCAACCACACACCCACAGCTCATCCCTCACACAAGCCACACACCATCAGCACACCAACAAATAGCTACCTCACATACACCCATCAAAACACACACTCACACACCTTCACCTGCACACCAACACACACATCACTCACCATCACCACCCATCACCATGCCCCCAAAGAAGAATCACAAATTCCTAGATTGTGAATTGGAAGTCATGGTAGACGAGATCCTCAGGGTAGAGCCACAGCTGTTTGGCGCACTGGTCCAACAGACACCCATCTCCCAGAAAACAAAGATGTGGGAGAGGATCATCAACAGGGTGAACGCACAATCACCAAGTCTGCGCACAAAGACTGACATCCAGAACAGGTGGTATGACGTGCGCAGGAGGGTACGGGAGCTGCTGAAGAAGGACTACCTCCTGAGCCAACACACCGGCAGTGGCCCTCCTGCCAAGCCAGTATACCTCAGGCCCTGGGAGGAGAAGGTGCGGGCCATCCTTCCGCCATTGAGCGTCTATGGACTAGAAAACATCCCAGAGCCTGGTGAGTACACAACAAATGTACACAATATTCTGCCACAATACACACACACATCACTGTCAAGGGGAGAGTCAAACCATGCACTCATAGCAATTACACAGCAACCAGAACAGAATCATCCCAAAATGTGTATGTCAGTCAGATAAACACAACACATGCCATCTCAAAGTTACATTTAACCATGTCATCACATGTACAAACACAACTACAACTACAGCTAGGCAGTGGCACAAATATAACTAACAAACACATCCAGACATGTAGCCACCACTACAACACCAACACACAGTGAAGACCACTGAAAGAAAGGAATTCTGTGTATGCTGGGCAAGTCAGTGTAGCCAATAGCATCATGGGAGTCGTAGTCACAGATATTGCTCACCCCCACAACTGTCCCATCAACACCACCATGAACCATGCGCACATCACAGGGAGTGGAAAAGGACTCACAAGATGGCTGACACTGGGTACTGCTGTGGGGAGCACAAGGCCCTGCTGGCAACTGTGCAACAATCAACAGCAGGACACCACTGACTGACATCCTGAGAGACAACTTCCACTCCCTGCAATGGAAGCACGTTCCATGGTGGGATATCTGGCTGGGTGGGAAGGAGGACTCACAGCACTGACCATAGTCACAAGCACCTCCCCTCACACACACCCTCAACACAAACTCCACATAACCCACCTGGGAGAATGCAATGCCTCACATCCTAACTCAAGATCCCACAAAGAACCACCACCCTGGGTTATGTTTTGTGAAGCACAGGGACACTCTTGGGACTTTTAGCCAAACAACTGCCAGGACAACACTCCCAGCCATCCTGTCAGCACAGGCAGCCCACCCCACAGGGAAGCAGAGTCAAAAGGAAGGAAGCATGGGCATGCTGGGAAGGGGGTGGAGGCAATAGCATGATGGGAGTCGTAGTCACAGCTCAACATCCCCCACCCACATGGCCCAGCAAGCTCACACTCACGCATGCACATCCCACAGAGAGTGGAAAGGCCCATCAAAGATGTCTGACACTGGTGCTGTGTTGTGGGGAGCACAAGGGCATGCTGGGAACTGCACACCAACCAACAGCAGGACACCACTGTCAGCCATCTTGCCATTGCTCTCACACCCACACACACTGAACTCACCACAAAAGCAAGTAAGTATGGGAATGCTGGGAAGTGGGGTGGAGGCAATAGCATGATGGGAGTCATAGTCACAGACATAGCTCACCCCCACAACTGTCCCATCAACACCACCCTGAACCATGCTCACATCACAGGGAGTGGAAAACAACTGACAAGATGGCTGACACTGGCAACTGCTGTGGGGAGCACAAGGCCCCGCTGGCAACTGTGCAACAACCAACAGCAGGACACCACTGACTGACATCTTGAAAGACAACTTTCACTCCCTGCAATGCAAGCACAGTCCATGGTGGGATAACTGACTGGCTGGGTGGGAAGGAGGGCCGGCTGTCAACCAAATACAACCAATGCAGACCATGTTCACACCCCAACAAATACATAAAAATGCCTAAATAATGCAGGACAATGTGCTACACCAATATCAACCCCTGACTGTGACAACTTAGGACAATGCAATGTACAGGCCCGCACCCAGAGGCACAGTCACAACTGTCAGGTGTGTCAACCATTGATGCCTGCAGAAACATAACATACATTGTGTGTGTCTCCCAAAAACAGGTGATGATGGGGACACAGCAGCAGACGCTGAGGAGTCCCAGTCCCAGGCTCAAGAGGATACGGAGCTCACTGGTGTCGAACAGCCTCTGCCCTCCTCGGATGAAGAAGACCAACCTGGCACCTCCGGTGCAAGTCAACATGCAGCACCAGCAGGACCACCAGCTGCAGCACCAGCAGGACCACCAGCTGCACCCCCTGCACCCACCCCTCCAACGACTGTCACCACAAATACCATCCCTGCCGACATGGACAGAACAAGGAGCACCACCAGCACAGGGACCCTGGACCAACGTGGGGCCATGGACACCACCACCAACCCCCAAGGGGGACCAGGGTCATCTGTGCGTGCCACTGCACGCACTGCACATGTCGGCAGGGGTAGTGGGAGGGGTGGGAGACAGAGGTCGCTGCTTGCAGAGGTGTCTGGTGTGCATGATGACCCACAACTGGCACGCATAGCTGATGCGTACCAGTCCAGCACCGGAGATCGCAGCCAGGTAGTGGGGCTCCTCAGGGACATCAAAGAGCAGCAGGCTGCCCATCATGCCCGCTTGGACTCACACATGTCCCGCGTGGAGTCCAAGTGGGACACACTGCAAGAGATGACGGCGGTGCATAGGGACATATTACAATGCCTCCGCCAGATGACCAGCAACCAGTCTACACCTCCCTGTGTGCCAACAACATCTGGTGCTGAAACAACTGCAACTGCCACAGGGAGGGAGGATGACTCTGGCGGAGAGTCCCCTGCACCGCAGCAGCCTGTACTTGAGGGGCCCCCCAAAGAAGAGGGGTCGTCCGAGGAGGGGCAAGTGAGAGGCCGATGGCCAAGTGCAACCCCCAGGAAGCCTGAACCTGTTCTGGATGATCACCTTTGTGCACAAACTGTTCACCCTGTTGACGGCAACACAACTCCCACACATGACATGGGGAGTACAAGTTGGACCAATGTCTCAGACAACTGTGGCCCCGATACTGGGGATTTTGTCTACCAGGACTTTCAATTCATCTAGGAACTTCTGATTGCAATATAAATGTACAGCACTAACCATCCTGTGCACTATTCACACAAATGTATCACAATAAACACACAAATACACCATACTTGCCTCTGTTGTGATTCCAACAGGGGGATGATGAACTGCAAAATGACACTGTGTATGCGAACTGCAACAGCAAGTACAACACAGGCATGTGAGTAATGGCAACGTGACACATATGAGGGAGACACACCACCAGGGCTACACAACACATACACACCTAGGCCATCTGACTCATTGCCTACACTGATGTTGCCAGGAAAGACGGTGCAATGCACAGACACCACACCTATTCCCAGTTGTAGTCAAGTAGCCCACAGGTGCAGTAAGCAAATGGCAGTCAAATGTGTGACCACAGACAACGCACATCACAAAGTGAAGCACAGGTTTATTACACAGTTGCAACATGTCGTAACCACTACAGATGCAAGGTAATTCCACCTGGCAGCGGGCACACAGTCAACAACTGTAGAAGGAAGGAAGTCCATGGGTGTGGCGCACATCACCTGTAGGGACACAACAGCTACCACCCTGGAAGTACAATGACGTCGTCGGTGGACACAGTTGACCAAACGAATCTGAAAGTACCCTGTGAAGGACAGAAATTACACACAGTCAAAAGCAATGGAGAACAGGACAGAACAGAAAAACTCATGCACAATACATGTTACAAGATACCCACCCAGAACCAAGTTAGCATGTCAACACTGTTGGGGAGTACAGACTACCTGTAAGCACACATCGCTACACACATCCAGTCAAGTAGCCCATGGACACACTCTAACAGCACCAGAGCACCACCTACACATATCATGCCAACTCACATCATTGACATGACACCTCAGGATACTCACATTCAGCTAAAGAAGTTGGTGATGAGCTGTGTGCGGACATCACCATCATCATCATCATCACTGGCATCGTGGTCCAGGCCAGGATCCTCCACAGGTGGCGGATGTTGGTCATTGTCATCCTGGAGGAGAGGCAACTCCTTCCGCACTGCCAGGTTGTGGAGCATGCAGCAGACGATGATAATCTTGCACACCTTCGCTGGGGCATATGGGAGGGACCCTCCTGTCTTGTCGAGGCAGCGGAAGCGGCTCTTCAGGAGACCAAATGTCCGCTCAATCACTCTCCTGGTCCGACCATGTGCCTCATTGTAGCGCATCTGGGCTGGTGTCACAGGGTTCCTGAGGGGTGTCAGCAACCACGGCATGTTGGGGTATCCCGAGTCACCTACGGACAGACAAGTGCACATTAGCTGACTTGGAAAAGTGGGCGGAATACTACAGATCAGATCACACACAATGGCACAAAGTCAGTACACACCGACAAGCCAGGCACGCTGGTTCTGCATCTGTGCCATCATCCTGGGGATGCGACTACTCCTCATCACAAAGGCATCGTGTGCTGAACCAGGGAAACGGGCACACACGTGTGAGATGGTCATATCTGCAAGACACACCACCAGTGCATTGACCGAGTGGTAGTGTTTTCGGTTACGGTAGGCCTGTTCATGTGCCTGTGGTGGTACCAAAGCCACATGTGTCCCATCAATGGAGCCAATGACATGCGGCATCCTCCCCAGAGCATAGAAGTCACTCTTCACGTCAGTGAGTCGTTGCAGTCTAGGGAAATAGATGTACCGGTTCAGGTATAGCAACATTGCCTCCAAAACATCGCGGAGCACACGGCTGAACATGGTCTGTGACATCCCACCAGCAGTCGCCACAGTATGTTGAAAGGTACCGGTGGCAAAGAAGTGTAGGGCTGCCATCACCTTCACCTTGGGGGTCAGCGCTGTAGGATACGGCCAGCCAGGCTGCAAATGTGGGGCCAACTGCACTGCCAAATCCTCAATCAGCTGCCTGGTGAAGTGGTACCGTCGGATGCTGTCCCGTTCCACCATCGTTGCCAGGTCTGGGAATGGTCTATGGACAGCAGGAGCCCTGCAGTGCAGAGGAGAAGAAAGCAAGATTGTCAGTCACCCCACATATGCGGCATTGAACACACTCAATATCACATCATACATCATTATGAGGCACAACTACATGAAGTGTGCAGTTCCGTAAGGACATGTATGGTACATACATGGCCAACATCTGTCATCACGGTTCAACAAGTGGCATCAATAAGTCCCAGGTTGGCCCATTGGATATCATGAGGCTGTGTCACAGTTCCCATCTCCTGCTGCCATGTCACAATCACCCCCACAGTGACATGTGAGGACAGATGTGCCCCAGGCATCACAGCTCAACGACAGGTACATTCCCAGGGACCCTGTATTGCCACATGGACACTGGCATTACATGGAGTATCATGTATACACCACAGCAAAACAACCATGACCCCCACAGGTAGTGGTTCCACTTGCCTCTGCAGGACAGACATGGACGTCTGTGACACACACACGCACAACATCAAAGTCCATGCACAAACAACGTGGATGTGGAGACTGTCTCCCATTGTGCACATGAAATCAGAGACATTGTAAACACTACATGCACACAGACTGTGGAGGACCATCACTATTGTGCCACTGGGTCACCCTGGCTCAAACATACCGTCCCACATGGGACTCACGGGGTATGTGACATGACATACACATACACCACCGTGAAATGTGACCATGGCACATGCTCAGATATGAACAGTTGCACATCACAGTGGTCATGTACACGTAACACCCAGGATCCTGTCCCCATGAACACGTGCACAGCCTGGGGGTGGCTGTCCCCAGGTGACACCCACAGGACAACATGTACACCAACATACACACAATAGGAAATGCAGCCTTACATGCCTTATGATACAGTTTGGACAGGCTGTGGTGTTGTAGGTGTGCCCCTCACTCCCTGGGAGCTATTTGTGGCTGGCATATGTTCATATGAGACAGGCATGGTGACATATGCCAGTCACTTGTACAGGGATGCGTTGAACAGCAATGGACCGATCGGTGCACCCGGCCGGCCCATTGCATTCAATGTGTGCGGGTATGCGTTGTACCCCTGTACGCGTTGAACCGCAATGGACCGATCGGTGCACCCGGCCGGCCCATTGCATTCAATGTGTGCGGGTACGCGTTGTACCCCTGTACAAGTTGAACCGCAATGGACCGATCGGTGCACCCGGCCGGCCCATTGCATTCAATGTGTGCGGGTACGCGTTGTACCCCTGTACGCGTTGAACCGCAATGGACCGATCGTTGCACCCGGCCGGCCCATTGCATTCAATGTGCGCGGGTACGCGTTGTACCCCTGTACGCGTTGAACCGCAATGGACCGATCGGTGCGCACCCATTGTCAATGGCCTAGCCTGGCAATGGACGCGTTTTCGAAATTTGAACGAGTCGGTTGCTGGAAATTCAGTTGGTCACCCACAACAATGTTGCAAAATCATGTATGTCATGAAGTTGAAGATTTGAAGGATGCTGTGGGCGTGTATTGGTGCTGCTATTCCATGGATTGGCCAGATTCAGAAGATGCAAACGACTTGGACCTATCACTTTGGACACATGGGACAGTATCTGCCTCTGCAGCACATATATATTGATGGTTGTTCCCCTGAGAGCTCACTTGCCTGCACTACATGCTCCAGGACAACATCTGCCACTCACTGCTGCTGTCTCTGCCCCCTCTGGACCCTGCAATGGCAGGTACTGTGGAGAGAGCCCCAGCCTTCAGCCTTGAGGAGAACCAGGCCCTGCTGGACAGCCTACTTCCACAGTACAGCAAGCTGTATGGGACACCAGGGGAGCAGGTGAGTGTTCTGTGCACTGCCTTTCTGAATGTGCATTTTGTCTGACTAGCAAGGCTGAAGGTCTGCACGCCACTGGCTAGCAGGCTCACTGAGTAGTTGTCACCCCCCATAGTGTGTAGTGACATGCACTGGACAGGTATGGTGCAGTGACAGTGCATTTGAACAAGGTTTTACTTCCCATGCAATGATACCATGTAGTGACTTCTGGCAAACTGTCCATGGGCAGCGTTGCACTGCCTGTGTACATCATGTGCCCCTGTGATTGAGACATGTATATACAACTGTGTCATGCACGGATATGTTGCATGTGTAGTAATGGCCTTTTCACTTTGTCATCCTCACAGGTTAATGCCCATCGGAAGCAGGAGATCTGGAAGGACATCGTCCGGGCTGTCCGGTCCGTGGGGGTCTACAAGCGCCGGATCCGCAACTGCCAGAAGAGGTGGCAGGACCTTCGGGGCTGGACCCGGAAGATTGCACAGGTCCAGCTGAAGCTGTCGCCTCCTCGCAGGAGGGGCGGAACACGGACCCTGACCCCCCACATGCTCCAGATCCTGGCGGTGGTGTTTCCAGACCTGGATGGGCAGCTGAAGGCCAGACAGCAGCAAGGAGGGGGTGAGTCAAAGACTGCACTGTGAACTCTGTATTACGTGCTATGTGCCCTCCTCTGGCCTGGTTAAACTGCCACAGTACAGCAGTCATGTTGTCCAGGAGCCATATCCCTCTATTGTGCACTGCCCACTCCTCATCTGATACCCAGGTGTGGCCCTTACATTCAGGGAATTGTGTCACTTGGGACTGTGTCCTTGCAGTTTGCTTCACTCAAGGTGGGGGACAGCATCTGTTTCCCTAACTCTGTTGTGGGCATCATGGGTGGGTCCATTGTTCACACAATGCCTGTGTTTGGACATGTAATCTGCGTGTTGCTTTGATATGCGGTCCACTTGCTGAGCTGAGCCACCACATGTGCCTGGGGTATCTGGCACACACCCATGCAGCGGGTGGGAACAATGTTTGGGCCCCAGGAGTGTGCAGATTATGTGTGTCACACATACATAGCCAGCTATCCACTGTCCAGGGCTCATCCCTCATTCATGTGGGGCAGGACAGTCATGCCTACTCCAGCCCATCCAATACACCTGTACTCCCACTCCCGTGTATCAGCTGACACGTTGTGCACAGTGATTTGACCCCTCAGGTGTCTGCCTCTGTGTCAGTGTGCTGTGGATTTGTTGCCAGGACTGCTGGGGTGTTACTCGGTAGGGGCTCAGCATGCCACTGGAGATGTGACCATAGGAGACGATACTTGTGTGTCACATAGGTGTTTGATCAGCTGCCCGTGCAGACTGGGGTATGCGAATGTGAAGTTCAGGCAGCTGTTTCCCATTCACAGCAGATTGTGAGGGGCTCGGGTTCAGAGGGTAGTGTCACAGGTCTCCCATATGTCCAATCGGTATGACCTGGACAGATGAGGGTTAAGATGATGTGTTGTGTGGGGGATGTACATGTGCACTTGTGCAGCTCCAGGACTTGCATTCCCCATGACCTACTATTGTGACACAGTGCAGAGTGTTGTTGTCTGGCTGCCAAGTCATACATCACTGAGACAGTGATGTATGACTTAGCAGTCATGCCTCCGCCATGGCATGTGTCTACTTATTGGTGATCCTGCAGGGGAGTGACATGTGCTACATGCACACCATTGTGGCGATGGCTATCAGGACATGGGTGCATCATGGTGTCTGTCGCTGGTGTGCATCACGTGCATTTCCTATTTGACTCTGGGCATCCCTTTCATCCGGAAACCTGTACTGACTCAGTGGCAAGAGTTGTGATGTGTGCATGTCCACATGCTACACCGTGTCCTCTGCACTGTCCAACTACTGTGTAGGTGGTGCATGTGTCCACACTGGGGTGTTGCTATCCAACAGACACCAGACAGATAGGTGCAGGGCCATGTTGGATGTGAGTGCCATGGTTGGCATCAGACTGACAATTGGCTTCTCCTGTTCAGTTAGGGCACTTTTAGCAATGTTCAACTAATGATGCCAGGGCTTGCTCTGTAATGTGCTGTGCTCACAGTGGTGTGTGCGTTTGGTGCAGGTGACTGATGTCTGTCTGTTTCCCCATTGATTGCAGATACATCCACGGCCACGGAAGGGGACAGCTCCATGGACCAGGAGGAGCCGGAGAGCCAGACTGGGTCAGCAGCCGAGGAGTGGTCGGAGGGACCCAGAGGCACGGAGGGCGAGGGGAGCCACACCGAGGAGTCCTCAGCAGCATCCACCTCAGCTGAGGACCACAGCGGCTCGGAGGATGACTCCCTTATGGAGGCGGGTGTCAGCAGCCACCACACCCCAGCTAGTGTTGCTGTCCCCGCCACCACCAGCACCACCACCGCCCTCCCATCGGCTCCCATTCCCCAGGTCCGTGGAGGCTCCCATGTTCGGGAGCGTGTCTCCTTCGGGCCAGGCACCGCACCCCCTGCCCCTGTGTCCCCTGCTGCCCTGAGTGAGGAGTCTGTGTACCTCCTTCGCCAGCTCCATGTAGGGCAGACAGCCATGCTGAGTGTCCTCCATGCGCACACCGCTCTGTTGACTCAGCTGGTGTCGTTCATGGAGGGCATCTCATTGGGCATGTCTGACCTACAGAGGGGCAATAGGTCCATGGACTCCTCCCTGACGGCAGCAGTGTCCCTCCTCAGACAGTCCCTCACCCCTCCTGCCTCTGCTCCATCCACACTCCCCAGCACCTTACCCATCCCAAGCACACACACACCGGCACAGGCACACACCAGCACACACACGTCCAGCACACAGACACACACGCCACAAACAAAACACACACGCACGCACAGTCAGGGGACTGAAACCAGACTCACAGGGGATGGGGCCCTGGAACACACACACGCATCCACAAGCACTGCGCAGTCCTCAGTTGCCTCTCCCTCCAAAGCACCCTCCCTTGCCTCACCTGCAACCCCAAAGTCACAGCGGCTCTTCCTCTGTGACCTCGGCCTCATCCCCTACGATCCAGCTGCTCCAGCATCCAGGGGGAAGAGGAAGCCCACCCACACGGAGCAGAGTGCCCCTCGCCCCGGACACCCTCCCCCAGGCGCAGACAGACTGAGGCCCCCACCCGCAAGTCCCCCCGGAGTCGTAAGAGCAAGACCCTGCCGCCGCCCTGCAGCTCAGGCACCATGTCTCCTTCCTCCAACCCTCAGGCCCCCACTCCACAGGTGCCCCCACCACACCCTGCCCCAGGTTCCCCCACCCACAGATATACCATCCCCAAGAGGATCCGGCCTTCTCCCCCTGCCACTTGCTCTCCCGGCACCACACCCCCCGCTGTGCTTGTCTGTGCCACTGATGTGGTGAGGGTGTCCTCCCCTCTGTCCAGCCCACCTTGCCTGTTCCCCATTCTCCTCCCCTGGAGGTAGGCACTGCAGTGGAGTCCACTACCACCCTGTCTGACTTGGGCACTGCAGTGGCGGACCTGTCCACTCCATCTGCACGGTCCACTGCAGTCGTGCCGGCACACACACCATCTGAGCCATGCCCCCAGTTGTGCCGGCACACACCATGTCAGACACCTCCACTGCAGTTGTCAGTGGCTCTCCAGCACCCACCACCCCTTCCCTGCCTCCTCCTGGTGAGCCCTGATCCTGTCCCTGCGGTGCCTGGCCTGCCCCCTGGTTGCCCCTCCTAGTGGATTGTCCCTGGTTTTGTGCAGTGCAGGCATGCGTAGGGTGACATCTGCCACTGTCACCCTGTATTGACTTACTTGATGGACTGGCCATTGGCCTTTGTTGGAGCATTACTGTTCTCTGAGTTTTTGGACACACATATGCTGAATAAAGCAACTTTCTGTTCTCTAGTGCTTTTGCTTCTGATGTACATGTTGTTGATGATGCTAACCATGCCCTTGCTGCAGTGATGGTGATATTTGGTCTCATGATAATGAAGTGTTACTGTGCAGGAACACATGTGGTCCAGGGGGAATGTGTCCTATCCTGTGGTGTATCCATGTCATCCTTAGCAGCATCTGAGGGTGTCATGTGTTCAATATTTGGCAATGGGATTTCCTACTTACATTAGCAATTTCACATCTGTGGCTTCCACCCCTGCACATCTGTTGTGCCTGCCATTGTTCAATTCGTCTAGTTCCCTGACCGTGTGGCCATCTCCACTGGACATGCAGGTTTGGGCATCAATGGGGAAGGACTCATCTGTGTTGTCAGTGCAACATTGCTATACAAGTGTGTTGGATCTGTGCTGATGATTTCGTTGGCACTCCCATGACCAGGCGGATGTGACGGGAGCCTTCATTTGGTGCTAATTGTTGATTGTGTGACCAAGTGCTCAGCTGACATGATGGGGCCCTACTGAGGCAACATAAGGCACAGCTTTCCTCACACAGGAGTGGAGTCCCATCATGGCAGTGTGTACTCCTGTGACATTGCCTGCGCCCAAGGTGTGTGTTGTATGAGCATGTCTGTGTGTTCACTTCCGTTTTGCTGTACATGCTGGGATCCCTAGTGTTGTACCTGTTTGTGATGCTTGCTGAGTTGACCTATGTTCCCCCAAAGTCTTCTCCCTGGGTTCTCTGTGATGTGGGTGCATGGCACATTACTGGTCATCAGGGTGTCACCCATAGGTGTGTTTACTGTCAGGGCTGAGTTTGTGTGCAGACGCAGATGGGTCACAGTCAGGATTCCCCTTGGCACTTGTTGTTTACACCTGTCATGTGATTTCCAGTTTGTGTTATCTTTCAATGATTGTGACACGTTGTGTGTGTGACTGCTGGCACTCCTCAGGGTTCGGGCTGCAATGTTGGTAGTTGTCTATGTGTGTTCTTTGTGGGTGACCTTGGCTTCTTCATTGGTGTGTGACTGTGGCTGGGATCCCATTGGTTGGTGTGGTATTGCCGTCATGTCCATGTACAGCGTAGTGTGCAGTGTGTCAGACATTCAGGAGTCTTGTTGAGTGGCCATGTGTGATGTGTTTCTGCACCTTGGTTCCCACCCACCACCCTGGGATTGTCATGGGTGCATGTGCAATGTCACCAGTGCATGTGTGCTTCACTGCTGCACATTGTTGGAGGTCGAGGTGTGTGGTGTTGAGTGTGTGCAGATGAGAGTTGTTGCCCGGCTACACCCCTGCCTCCATGTTGGCCTTGGCTTACTGGCTGTGCTGATTGATTTGTGCTTGTGTAGGTGTGATGGTAGTTTGTTGCTCAGGACACATGACTGTGGTTCACAGTGTGAACAACATTTAGCTTTGTCATCACAGTGGGATTGTAATGCAGCCCAGGGTCACCACATTGTGGGGGCCCTCGGGGTAGTGCTGTGGTGTGTCTGTGTCTTGCTGTGTCAGTTGCTGTTCCTACATGCTTGTGTGACATGTGTGATTTGTGCTCCCTCTCATCTGACAATGCCTGATTGCCCACATAGGGGATTTGGATCCATGAGTTACCTTTGTGTGGCACTGTATGCACATCTGTGTAATTGGTATTCAGGCATCCTCATGTGTTGTGTGGTTGCCTGGGGACACTGGCACCCCCCCTCACCTGTTGTGTTGGATGTGCAGTGTGGGTCTGCCTGTTTGTGTTTGTGCATCTGCACCACTGCATTGGCATATCTTAGGTGTGCCATTGGCTGTATGTTGTTTGGTGGGTTTCCCCTGCTGTCCCTGGGACTCCTAGGTCATCGGTCAGCACAATGATCATGGTTTGTGTGTCCCATTGCTGCCATGGTATGGTATCTGTTCACCTCACATCTACAGTCTCCACAGGGTATCTGCATTTGTGTGCCCATTGGTGCAAATATGTGGGTCTGCATTCTGATGGTCACTTCTGTCATTGTGTCATTGATGAATGTTGACAGTGTCAGCCCCCATGGGTGTTGTTTGTCTGCACATGGCCAAAGGTATGTCTTATTTGCACTGCAGTATTTGCCTCCCCCAAACTATGTTGCAATGGGACACATGCACTACTTTGCCACTGATGTGTTTTATGTTCTGTGACCAGGAATCATACATGCAGTTTGGCAGTTGCAGCTTTTTCTTTGTCAACACTTGCATTTTGGTCACAGTGATGATGGGGGTTTGGACCCCATTGCCACAATGTTCAAAATGTGCTTCAGCTATGGGCCCCACACTTACCTTTTGGTGACTGTGATGATGGGGGTTTAGACCCCATTGCCACAATGTTCTAAATGTGCTTCAGCTATGGGCCCCCACACTTACCTTTTGGTCACTGTGATGATGGGGGTTTGGACCCCATTGCCACAATGTTCAAAATGTGCTTCAGCTATGGACCCCACACTTACATTTTGGTCACTGTGATGATGGGGGTTTGGACCCCATTGCCACAATGTTCAAAATGTGCTTCAGCTATGGACCCCACACTTACATTTTGGTCACTGTGATGATGGGGTTTTGGACCCCATTGCCACAATGGTCATGGCCTGCTTGCATTGTGGGGGCCACACACATATATGTGTGGCACATGTGATAGGGGGTCACATTGTATGTTCAAAGTCATGTTCAGTGTTGTAGGCATTTGACACAGTCTACATACGCTTGTCATGGTGTTGGGGGATGTCTTTTCTTGCATTCCCTAGGTTGTGGTGTGCTGGTTGTGTCATGCATTGTCCATCCTATGAGTGGGGGTGGTGTTGGTGGTAGGCATCCAGCCCCCATGGGTAGAGGTGGTAGTAGTGACAGGCATCCAGCCCCCCATGGGTAGAGGTGGTAGTAGTGGTAGGCATCTGGCACCCCCTGGGTAAGGGTGGTAGTAGTGGTAGGCATCCAGCCCCCTGGGTAAGGGTGGTAGTGGTGGTGGGCATGTGGCACCCCTGGGTAAGGGTGGTAGTAGTGGTGGGCATCTGGCACCCCCTGGCTAAGGGTGGTAGTAGTGGTAGGCATCCAGCCCCCTGGCTAAGGGTGGTAGTAGTGGTAGGCATCCAGTCCCCCTGGGTAAGGGTGGTAGTAGTGGTAGGCATCTGGCACCCCCATGGCTAAGGGTGGTAGTAGTGGTAGGCATCCAGCCCCCTGGCTAAGGGTGGTAGTAGTGGTAGGCATCCGGCACCCCTGGGTAAGGGTGGTAGTAGTGGTAGGCATCTGGCACCCCTGGGTAAGGGTGGTAGTTGTGGTAGGCATTCAGCCCCCTGGCTAAGGGTGGTAGTAGTGGTGGGCATCTGGCACCCCCTGGCTAAGGGTGGTAGTAGTGGTAGGCATCCAGCCCCCTGGCTAAGGGTGGTAGTAGTGGTAGGCATCCAGCCCCCTGGGTAAGGGTGGTAGTAGTGGTGGGCATCTGGCACCCCCATGGCTAAGGGTGGTAGTAGTGGTAGGCATCCAGCCCCCCTGGATAAGGGTGGTAGTAGTGGTAGGCATCCAGCCCCCCTGGCTAAGGGTGGTAGTGGTGGTAGGCATCCAGCCCCCCCTGGGTAAGGGTGGTAGTTGTGGTAGGAATCCAGCCCCCCTGGCTAAGGGTGGTAGTAGTGGTAGGCATCCAGCCCCCCTGGCTAAGGGTGGTAGTAGTGGTAGGCATCCAACCCCCCTGGGTAAGGGTGGTAGTAGTGGTGGGCATCTGGCACCCCATGGCTAAGGGTGGTAGTAGTGGCAGGCATCCAGCCCCCTGGATAAGGGTGGTAGTAGTGGTAGGCATCCAGCCCCCTGGCTAAGGGTGGTAGTGGTGGTAGGCATCCAGCCCCCCTGGGTAAGGGTGGTAGTTGTGGTAGGCATCCAGCCCCCCATGGGTAGAGGTGGTAGTAGTGGTAGGCATCTGGCACCCCCTGGGTAAGGGTGGTAGTAGTGGTAGGCATCCAGCCCCCCTGGGTAAGGGTGGTAGTGGTGGTGGGCATGTGGCACCCCTGGGTAAGGGTGGTAGTAGTGGTGGGCATCTGGCACCCCCTGGCTAAGGGTGGTAGTAGTGGTAGGCATCCAGCCCCCTGGCTAAGGGTGGTAGTAGTGGTAGGCATCCAGCCCCCTGGGTAAGGGTGGTAGTAGTGGTGGGCATCTGGCACCCCCATGGCTAAGGGTGGTAGTAGTGGTAGGCATCCAGCCCCCCTGGCTAAGGGTGGTAGTAGTGGTAGGCATCCGGCACCCCCTGGGTAAGGGTGGTAGTAGTGGTAGGCATCTGGCACCCCCTGGGTAAGGGTGGTAGTTGTGGTAGGCATTCAGCCCCCCTGGCTAAGGGTGGTAGTAGTGGTGGGCATCTGGCACCCCCCTGGCTAAGGGTGGTAGTAGTGGTAGGCATCCAGCCCCCCTGGCTAAGGGTGGTAGTAGTGGTAGGCATCCAGCCCCCCCTGGGTAAGGGTGGTAGTAGTGGTGGGCATCTGGCACCCCCATGGCTAAGGGTGGTAGTAGTGGTAGGCATCCAGCCCCCCTGGATAAGGGTGGTAGTAGTGGTAGGCATCCAGCCCCCCTGGCTAAGGGTGGTAGTGGTGGTAGGCATCCAGCCCCCCCTGGGTAAGGGTGGTAGTTGTGGTAGGCATCCAGCCCCCCTGGCTAAGGGTGGTAGTAGTGGTAGGCATCCAGCCCCCCTGGCTAAGGGTGGTAGTAGTGGTAGGCATCCAGTCCCCCCTGGGTAAGGGTGGTAGTAGTGGTGGGCATCTGGCACCCCCATGGCTAAGGGTGGTAGTAGTGGCAGGCATCCAGCCCCCCTGGATAAGGGTGGTAGTAGTGGTAGGCATCCAGCCCCCCTGGCTAAGGGTGGTAGTGGTGGTAGGCATCCAGCCCCCTGGGTAAGGGTGGTAGTTGTGGTAGGCATCCAGCCCCCTGGCTAAGGGTGGTAGTAGTGGTAGGCATCTGGCATCCCCATGGCTAAGGGTGGTAGTAGTGGTAGGCATCCAGCCCCCTGGCTAAGGGTGGTAGTGGTGGTAGGCATCCAGCCCCCTGGGTAAGGGTGGTAGTTGTGGTAGGCATCCAGCCCCCTGGCTAAGGGTGGTAGTAGTGGTAGGCATCTGGCACCCCCATGGCTAAGGGTGGTAGTAGTGGTAGGCATCTGGCACCCCCATGGCTAAGGGTGGTAGTAGTGGTAGGCATCTGGCACCCCCATGGCTAAGGGTGGTAGTAGTGGTAGGCATCCAGCCCCCCTGGGTAAGGGTGGTAGTGGTGGTGGGCATGTGGCACCCCCTGGGTAAGGGTGGTAGTAGTGGTGGGCATCTGGCACCCCCCTGGCTAAGGGTGGTAGTAGTGGTAGGCATCCAGCCCCGCTGGCTAAGGGTGGTAGTAGTGGTAGGCATCCAGCCCCCTGGGTAAGGGTGGTAGTAGTGGTGGGCATCTGGCACCCCCATGGCTAAGGGTGGTAGTAGTGGTAGGCATCCAGCCCCCTGGCTAAGGGTGGTAGTAGTGGTAGGCATCCGGCACCCCTGGGTAAGGGTGGTAGTAGTGGTAGGCATCTGGCACCCCTGGGTAAGGGTGGTAGTTGTGGTAGGCATCCAGCCCCCTGGCTAAGGGTGGTAGTAGTGGTGGGCATCTGGCACCCCCTGGCTAAGGGTGGTAGTAGTGGTAGGCATCCAGCCCCCTGGCTAAGGGTGGTAGTAGTGGTAGGCATCCAGCCCCCTGGGTAAGGGTGGTAGTAGTGGTGGGCATCTGGCACCCCCATGGCTAAGGGTGGTAGTAGTGGTAGGCATCCAGCCCCCTGGATAAGGGTGGTAGTAGTGGTAGGCATCCAGCCCCCTGGCTAAGGGTGGTAGTGGTGGTAGGCATCCAGCCCCCTCGGTAAGGGTGGTAGTTGTGGTAGGCATCCAGCCCCCCTGGCTAAGGGTGGTAGTAGTGGTAGGCATCTGGCATCCCCATGGCTGAGGGTGGTAGTAGTGGTAGGCATCCAGCCCCCCTGGCTAAGGGTGGTAGTGGTGGTAGGCATCCAGCCCCCCCTGGGTAAGGGTGGTAGTTGTGGTAGGCATCCAGCCCCCTGGCTAAGGGTGGTAGTAGTGGTAGGCATCTGGCACCCCCATGGCAAAGGGTGGTAGTAGTGGTAGGCATCCATCCCCCTGGATAAGGGTGGTAGTAGTGGTAGGCATCCAGCCCCCTGGCTAAGGGTGGTAGTGGTGGTAGGCATCCAGCCCCCCTGGGTAAGGGTGGTAGTTGTGGTAGGCATCCAGCCCCCTGGCTAAGGGTGGTAGTAGTGGTAGGCATCCAGCCCCCTGGCTAAGGGTGGTAGTAGTGGTAGGCATCCAGTCCCCCTGGGTAAGGGTGGTAGTAGTGGTGGGCATCTGGCACCCCCATGGCTAAGGGTGGTAGTAGTGGCAGGCATCCAGCCCCCTGGATAAGGGTGGTAGTAGTGGTAGGCATCCAGCCCCCTGGCTAAGGGTGGTAGTGGTGGTAGGCATCCAGCCCCCTGGGTAAGGGTGGTAGTTGTGGTAGGCATCCAGCCCCCATGGGTAGAGGTGGTAGTAGTGGTAGGCATCTGGCACCCCCTGGGTAAGGGTGGTAGTAGTGGTAGGCATCCAGCCCCCTGGGTAAGGGTGATAGTGGTGGTGGGCATGTGGCACCCCTGGGTAAGGGTGGTAGTAGTGGTGGGCATCTGGCACCCCCTGGCTAAGGGTGGTAGTAGTGGTAGGCATCCAGCCCCCTGGCTAAGGGTGGTAGTAGTGGTAGGCATCCAGCCCCCTGGGTAAGGGTGGTAGTAGTGGTGGGCATCTGGCACCCCCATGGCTAAGGGTGGTAGTAGTGGTAGGCATCCAGCCCCCCTGGCTAAGGGTGGTAGTAGTGGTAGGCATCCGGCACCCCCTGGGTAAGGGTGGTAGTAGTGGTAGGCATCTGGCACCCCCTGGGTAAGGGTGGTAGTTGTGGTAGGCATTCAGCCCCCCTGGCTAAGGGTGGTAGTAGTGGTGGGCATCTGGCACCCCCTGGCTAAGGGTGGTAGTAGTGGTAGGCATCCAGCCCCCTGGCTAAGGGTGGTAGTAGTGGTAGGCATCCAGCCCCCTGGGTAAGGGTGGTAGTAGTTGTGGGCATCTGGCACCCCCATGGCTAAGGGTGGTAGTAGTGGTAGGCATCCAGCCCCCTGGATAAGGGTGGTAGTAGTGGTAGGCATCCAGCCCCCTGGCTAAGGGTGGTAGTGGTGGTAGGCATCCAGCCCCCTGGGTAAGGGTGGTAGTTGTGGTAGGCATCCAGCCCCCTGGCTAAGGGTGGTAGTAGTGGTAGGCATCCAGCCCCCTGGCTAAGGGTGGTAGTAGTGGTAGGCATCCAGCCCCCTGGGTAAGGGTGGTAGTAGTGGTGGGCATCTGGCACCCCCATGGCTAAGGGTGGTAGTAGTGGCAGGCATCCAGCCCCCTGGATAAGGGTGGTAGTAGTGGTAGGTATCCAGCCCCCTGGCTAAGGGTGGTAGGCATCCAGCCCCCCCTGGGTAAGGGTGGTAGTTGTGGTAGGCATCCAGCCCCCCTGGCTAAGGGTGGTAGTAGTGGTAGGCATATGGCATCCCCATGGCTAAGGGTGGTAGTAGTGGTAGGCATCCAGCCCCCCTGGCTAAGGGTGGTAGTGGTGGTAGGCATCCAGCCCCCCCTGGGTATGGGTGGTAGTTGTGGTAGGCATCCAGCCCCCCTGGCTAAGGGTGGTAGTAGTGGTAGGCATCTGGCACCCCCATGGCTAAGGGTGGTAGTAGTGGTAGGCATCTGGCACCCCCATGGCTAAGGGTGGTAGTAGTGGTAGGCATCTGGCACCCCCATGGCTAAGGGTGGTAGTAGTGGTAGGCATCCAGCCCCCTGGGTAAGGGTGGTAGTGGTGGTGGGCATGTGGCACCCCTGGGTAAGGGAGGTAGTAGTGGTGGGCATCTGGCACCCCCTGGCTAAGGGTGGTAGTAGTGGTAGGCATCCAGCCCCCTGGCTAAGGGTGGTAGTAGTGGTAGGCATCCAGCCCCCCTGGGTAAGGGTGGTAGTAGTGGTGGGCATCTGGCACCCCCATGGCTAAGGGTGGTAGTAGTGGTAGGCATCCAGCCCCCTGGCTAAGGGTGGTAGTAGTGGTAGGCATCCGGCACCCCTGGGTAAGGGTGGTAGTAGTGGTAGGCATCTGGCACCCCCTGGGTAAGGGTGGTAGTTGTGGTAGGCATCCAGCCCCCTGGCTAAGGGTGGTAGTAGTGGTGGGCATCTGGCACCCCCTGGCTAAGGGTGGTAGTAGTGGTAGGCATCCAGCCCCCTGGCTAAGGGTGGTAGTAGTGGTAGGCATCCAGCCCCCCTGGGTAAGGGTGGTAGTAGTGGTGGGCATCTGGCACCCCCATGGCTAAGGGTGGTAGTAGTGGTAGGCATCCAGCCCCCTGGATAAGGGTGGTAGTAGTGGTAGGCATCCAGCCCCCTGGCTAAGGGTGGTAGTGGTGGTAGGCATCCAGCCCCCCTGGGTAAGGGTGGTAGTTGTGGTAGGCATCCAGCCCCCTGGCTAAGGGTGGTAGTAGTGGTAGGCATCTGGCATCCCCATGGCTGAGGGTGGTAGTAGTGGTAGGCATCCAGCCCCCCTGGCTAAGGGTGGTTGTGGTGGTAGGCATCCAGCCCCCTGCGTAAGGGTGGTAGTTGTGGTAGGCATCCAGCCCCCTGGCTAAGGGTGGTAGTAGTGGTAGGCATCTGGCACCCCCATGGCAAAGGGTGGTAGTAGTGGTAGGCATCCAGCCCCCTGGGTAATGGTGGTAGTAGTGGTAGGCATCCAGCCCCCTGGCTAAGGGTGGTAGTAGTGGTAGGCATCTGGCACCCCCATGGCTAAGGGTGGTAGTAGTGGTAGGCATCCAGCCCCCTGGGTAAGGGTGGTAGTGGTGGTGGGCATGTGGCATCCCTGGGTAAGCGTGGTAGTAGTGGTGGGCATCTGGCACCCCCTGGCTAAGGGTGGTAGTAGTGGTAGGCATCCAGCCCCCTGGCTAAGGGTGGTTGTAGTGGTAGGCATCCAGCCCCCTGGGTAAGGGTGGTAGTAGTGGTGGGCATCTGGCACCCCCATGGCTAAGGGTGGTAGTAGTGGTAGGCATCCAGCCCCCTGGGTAAGGGTGGTAGTGGTGGTGGGCATGTGGCACCCCCTGGGTAAGGGTGGTAGTAGTGGTGGGCATGTGGCACCCCCTGGGTAAGGGTGGTAGTAGTGGTGGGCATCTGGCACCCCCCTGGCTAAGGGTGGTAGTAGTGGTGGGCATCTGGCACCCCCATGGCTAAGGGTGGTAGTAGTGGTAGGCATCCAGTCCCCCTGGCTAAGGGTGGTAGTGGTGGTAGGCATCCAGCCCCCCTGGCTAAGGGTGGTAGTAGTGGTAGGCATCTGGCACCCCCATGGCTAAGGGTGGTAGTAGTGGTAGGCATCCACTCCCCCCTGGGTAAGGGTGGTAGTGGTGGTCGGCATGTGGCACCCCCTGGGTAAGGGTGGTATTAGTGGTGGGCATCTGGCACCCCCCTGACTAAGGGTGGTAGTAGTGGTAGGCATCCAGCCCCCCTGGCTAAGGGTGGTAGTAGTGGTAGGCATCCAGCCCCCCCTGGGTAAGGGTGGTAGTAGTGGTGGGCATCTGGCACCCCCATGGCTAAGGGTGGTAGTAGTGGTTGGCATCCAGCCCCCCCTGGGTAGGGGTGGTAGTGGTGGTGCGCATCCAGGCCCCTGTGTACATATGTGGCATTGGTGATGGGCATCCCGCCCCTATGGTGCTGCTGTTGCTGGTGTAAGTAAATTCTGCATCCCTCTGTGTGTGTGTGATGTGTCGTGTACGTGTTGTATGTTTTTGTGGTTGGTGTCTGACTTACCTTCTGCGCCGTACGCGTCCGTGCCTGTTCCGGTAGTAAATGTAGAATATTGGTAGGATCGGAACGAAGGGATTCATGGTTGGTTCGTCTCGTTCGTCTTTCTCGTTGCTTCGCGTCGTCCTCGTCGCTGGCGTGTTCGCCTCCTAGCCGTGGATCGTGTTGTGGCGCGAATCGGAGCTTATGTGCGCCTCTCCCGGAAGCTTTGACGTGCTGGACGTAGCGACGGGTTCGGCGCGTACGGAAGCGCATCGTACTTGTCCGGCCGGACGGGGCTGCATTTTCCCTTCCGTGCGACTCGATTCGCCGTTTCCGGATTCGCCTCGGTCGGAGAACAGGACCTGGATTGGGTGAGTACGACTCGGCCGGATTCTATGCTGTTGTGCGCATCGTACTTACTCGTTCGGAATAATGTACGGATCGGTCGGGAAACAGGCATTCGCATGGCTTTTTCCCGACCGAATGGTATTGGGTGCGCCTCCGACCGAGATCGGAATCGGCCCCTCTGTGTTAATTTTTAACATTTTGATATTATCTGTATATATATTTATATGTGTAGAATTTGTTTAATTAGTATTTTTAGTAAATATATTTTTTAATGTTTTTATTTATTTTCGTGTTTAATTTTTTTTAATGTTTTAAGTGTTTATATATCTATATAAATATATTCACTGGAAAAACCAAAGGTTACATAGACGTTCAAGTTAGGCTCAGATTTCACTCGTACAAAACCAGTGGAATTCAGCAGTTATACTTACCTCAGCTAATTATAACTTATGCCTCTGCAATGCACTGCTTTAAGGCATAAGAAGCGAAGATCGGATGGGCGGGACAACTCCCTAAATTCCTAAGAAAGAATTGAAATAAAGGGAGCCCAGAGTTCTGAGTTGGAGGATCTTCAGGAGTGACCGCTAAGGATAACTTTTCCATTCCCAAAAGGAGCCATAGTTGGTGCAAACAAGCAGTGTGGTCCAGTGGTTTGTCAGTGCCCCAGAGTGAGAGTATTACCCGGTGAGCTGCGTTCAGTGTGAGGGCCATCTGCCTCCCTCGAAGGGAATGCAGAGGGAATGTTAACGCATTTGGGAGCCCAGGAGTAGCATATGCTGGGAATCGTGAAATAGTAGTTTTGAAAGTGATGTCAATGTCATCTAGAACTTGCTCCCAATAGCTAGTAAGATTTGGACAGTGCCATAGAAGATGGAGTAAGGTTCTGGCACTCCTGCAACCTCTCCAGCAGTCTCCTGAATGATCCAGATTCCACTAATGGATGCGACTTGGAGTGTAATACCAATAGGAGGCTCTTTCGATGTTTGTCATCATGTGTGCTGTGTGATGGACTCTATAGCATATGTCCTCAATATGTCCTCCCACTCCTTATCATCAAAGCATCTTTATTCGATTCTTAGAATCATCAAAGCATCAATAAATACAAAAACATTATTATTATTAGTAAAAGAAAGGAAAAAAAAATAAGTATATACAATTCATTAGTCCTCATTTCAGTTGCAATACAGTATATAGGATGTAATTTACAGTTAGCAGCATATACATGAAAATGCAAAGTGCAGAATGTCGGATAGCCTCATATTGGTTGCAGTACAATACATTCAGTAGAATTTTCGCAACTAGCAGCTATTCACTTAATTCCATAAAGTGCAAAGTGCAAAATGCTGAGTAATTAACCCTCAATAGCGCATTAACATATACATTCCGCTATAAAACATAGAAGCTAGTTTTTACAGTCAGCAGCGATGGGATTAATTCCATAAAGTGCAAAGTGCAAGGTGCAATTTCATCAAGATTACTATATCATCACATAAATAGAAGAAGGAATTTCCACACTATAAATTTTAAAATATCATTAACTATATACGACGTCAACATTTGAGTTTCATATGGTTCCCTTAAAAACCCCAAAAAATGTATAATACAAAAGATTAAGATTTAAAAATTTAAGCCCTGTCTTCATCCTAATAAAATTAGCAGTCAATAAAAATCTGCTAGTACCAAATACAATTAGCTTGGAGCTATCAGTTTTCAAAATACGCAGCATTTTAGTGTATTTCCTAGTACACAATTTCCTGCCCAGAGGTTTTATCCATTTCTTTCTGGGATTTTCATATGCAGGGCAGAAAAATAAAACATGCGCAATATCCTCTTCGCTTCCTAAGTGGCACTGGGTACACTTGCAATCATTTCCCTCTAACTGCTTTTGTCCCCACCTGGATGTAAACGACTTTATTTGAAGAGTACCATACCTAAATTTCAGATACAATACCTTCGCAAGTAAAGGTTCAATCTCATCTAAAAATGATTCGAAACAGGGGGTTATTTTAAACATCAGAAACTGGGTTGTGAGTGTACCAGATCTACAATTTGAAATGATATTGTGCCTAATAAAATTCCAGTAAATGGTTTTGATTTCCCGTTTTGAATCAGGAGTCAACAAATTTGGTTGTTCCCAGAACCTGCTCAAACCCAGGTCCGAAAGCCATTTACGGATGTGGATCAACCAAGGAAAAGTTACATGAGTGTCAAGAGCCAATAATTCACTCAATGCTTGTCTATAAGTTTGCAATTCCTCGGTGGTCCATATTCTTATCCAGTATGATAAGGTCATCCAAACTGCCCTTTGCTCAATTCGCTTGATGCCCAGGTCGAGCATTAGGGGGATCACAGGTGTATTTTGGGGTAGAGCAGTAAACCTCCTAAAAGATCTTATTTTCCCCCATAATTAAAGGTGAAAGTGATCCCCCCCAATTCTGAGCCATATAAGGCAGCAGTTTGTGCCCTGGATTTATAAACTTCAAGGGCTGGTGTAACAGCCTTTGTCGTGGTGGCGAAGAGTTTTTATAACTGGTGCTGCGTATTGCGTTAAAATTGATCTAGATTTTATTATCTGGGGGTTCCATGAGAGTTTAGAGTCAATGTTTACCCCAAGATAAACAAAATTAGAGACTCGCTCCAAAATTGCTCCATCCAGCTTTATGTTATTCTTAAAACATTTATGGGGCCTGATAGTTATGTACTTAGTTTTTAGTGGGTTTATTTCCAGCCCCTTTTGTTTACAATATTGATCAAGAGTATTTAAAAGGTTTTGCAAGCCCTTTGGCGTTTGTGACAACAAAATTGTGTCGTCAGCAAAAGTTAGTGCGCAGATGTGGTTCCCTCCTAATTTCGGGGAGTCATGATTGGATTTTTGGAGGAACTCGACCATGTCATTAACATATAAGAGGAATAGAGTTGGCGCCAGGACACAGCCCTGGCGCACACCTCTCTTGACAGGTATCTCTTCTGTGAGTTCCCCCCCTTTACCCCAACGCACTTTTGCAAAGGTATTCTCATGAAGCCTAACCAGCTGGACTATGATATTTTTTGGCACCCCCTGCTGTAATAGGTTTAACCATAGTAGGTCTCTAGGAATTGAATCAAATGCAGCCTTTAAATCTATAAAGGCCACGTATAGATGACCGGATCTTAGCCTTGTATATTTCCAGGCTATAGTTATCAGCCTGAACACTTTATCTATAGTACTTGTCCTCCTTCTAAAACCCGCCTGGCATGGGGAAAGTACATCATTTACAAGCATCCAGTCATTCAACCTATCTAAGATCTGTTTGGCATAAACCTTTTGCAATATATCTATCAAACTGATAGGTCTATAGTTAGCGGGATCGTCCCTACAGCCCTTCTTATATATTGAGACGATCTCCGCGCATTTCCAAGATTCTGGAATGGGCTCGCCTCTAGCGATTGCATTACATAGAAGATTAATATATGGAGCCCACACTTCAGGTGCATGTTTAAAGAGATCGCCGGGATCTTATCCGGGCCAGGGGCTTTCGATGGCTTAATAGCGGCTATGGCCAGTGTGGTATCCTCTACACTAAATTGTAGTGGTACAATCTCGTTTGACGACATAAGGTCCGCAATACTACATGGGAGATCTCTAATCATTGGGGCCGGAAGGGCATATAGCTGAGCAAAATGTCCATGCCAAGTCCAGGGGTCCAAATTATAGTCCTGGGCCAGGTTATTTGCTTTGGTACCATTTGCAATGATCCGCCAAAACAAAAATTGATCGCCTGTCTTTGAAGCTATTATCAATCAATCAATCATGTCACTTATAAAGCGCACTACATACCCGCGAGGGTCTCAAGGCGCTGGGGGAAGAGGGGGTGGTGCTGCTACTGATCGAAGAGCCAGGTCTTGAGGAGTCTTCTGAAGGCCAGTAGGTCTTGGGTCTGCCGAAGGTTGGTGGGGAGGGTGTTCCAGGTCTTGGCGGCGAGGTGGGAGAAGGATCTGCCGCCGGCGGTCGTTTTCCGGATGTGGGGGACTGTGGCGAGGGCGAGGCTGGTGGAGCGGAGCTGGCGGGTGGGGGTGTAGAAGCTGAGTCGTCTGTTGAGGTAGGCTGGTCCGGAGTTGTGGAGTGCTTTGTGTGCGTGGGTGATATTATCAGTTCTTCCCAGCTTGCATCTTCCCAATTTCTGCAGGCTGCTTTCAAAACTTTATTGTATGCATTCCTTAATTGCCTGATCAAGATTATATCCTTGGTTTGCAGGGCCCTGGTTAAACTTTGTTTAGTCAGTGCACATTCGTTATCAAACCATGGGTTGGACAACCCAATCTTCTTAGTACATTTGGTCTTCCCAGTCACCGATTTAGTTAAATGGGGTTTTATACATTCCACCAACTTTTGATGAGTCTGTGTTATACATAAACTTCCAGGGCACTCTTTTAAAAAAGCAATACTAGATCACAAAAAATACTATAAATGCAAGTAAGGGGTTCTACCTTTCCCAGAATAGATGGCCATTTCACTGCCCTCCTATTATTGCTCACTATAGGCTGTGTGACCTCTGAGTCCAATCCCGACTGTATCAGTGGGTGTAGCAGAAAATGTTTCGCTGTAAGATCTAAACACAGAGGAAAATGATCACTTTCTCTTCTGCCATCCACTTTAAAATCCTGCACATAATCCCAATGAGCAGCACTTACCATAATATAATCTATCCGAGAGGAAGAAAGACCTCTCGAAAAGGTGTTAGAACATTTGAGATCAGAGGGGGTTCTACCATTGCATGACCTTAATCCCTTCTCTACAGTAAAATTAAATAACTGCAATGCAGAGACAGAAAATCTCATGGTCTTTTCTATCCCTAAGGACGGGATACCCATTGCTAGATCTTCTTCTTCAAGGATTGTATTTAATCCCAGCAGGGGTTCATAACAACAGTTGAAGTCACCTCCAATTACAATGAGCCCATTGGATCTAATAGAATCAAGGGCTTCTTCTAGGTGCTGGATTATAGGTGATTCTTTTGAGCATTCTCTTGGTCTTATATATATATTGAATAAGTGTAACCAGGATTTGTTTGAAAATTTAAAACTCAGGCCCAAGATGTCATCAGTGGCCGTAGTTACAATATCTTTGGAAGCATTTATATTGTTTTTATCCAAATTAAGAGGCCTCCAGATGGTCTTCCTCTAGTTGGTTTGTGGGCCTCAATACTAAATGTTCTGTAGCCTACTTTAAATAATGGTTCCGTTGCCCACGTCTCTTGGAAGAGGCAGAGTTCAAAAGTTTCAATATAATCCTGCCAATCTGGTTCTTGCAATTTTTTGCAAGGCCAGCTATATTACAAGACACCATCCTTATTCGATTTTCAATTAGACCTGTTGGCAAAGTATCAGGGCAATCACATTCAGATATTATACATGTAGATTTTTTAATAGGGGAACCAGCATTGATGACGCATTTAGGCCCTTCTAACTGGACAATGTTATTTTCTTGTCCTTCATCAGGTCTATAACCTTCATGTTGTATATCCACATTAAATTGGTCATCAAGATCAGTTACCCATCGAACCTGAGCCAAAGGGTGCAGAGTCCCCCTCCCTGGGAGATCCGAATTCCGCTCATGAATCAGTAAATCTATAGCTTCAAGGTTGCTTTGCCCCCAGAGGTGTATGTAACAAAGCTATGATTGACTGTACCGGTTTTGTTTTGCCTGATATTAATTTTGGAGTTGAAAAGTGAGTGAGTTCTTAAATTCATAGTTATTAAGTTCTCAGCAATGAATTTGGAGTAGAATGTTAACCTTATATCATCCAAATTCCCATCATCTTGTGGAATCCTTTCAGCATTTTTTATATCTGATCTTATTATGAAGAGACACTGCCGTTCCCTCCTAATCCAATATATAGCTTTATTTACAAGGGAATCCCTATCTTCTATACTGCCCGGATTTAATCTCGGGACATTGGTGAGAAACACATTGTGCGGATTATGTTCCTCCCAAATTGGGAGGTAAAATGCCTGGCGTTGTCCATATTTCCCTTCGGGACCCCCAAGCCCCCTTCCCAAGCCTTGGGCACTCTGTGGTAGCCTATTTGGGTGCTGGATTTTTAAGTCTGGATTTACGCATTGCATTTGTTGTTGTGATATAAATGGTCTCGAATGATCATGCATATTAGTCACATGTTTCTCCCGAATAAGTTTAGGGTAAGGCTTTGGGATTGGATTATTACTCTGATTTATGGTCTTCTTTGGGGGATAGTTTAAGGTAACTCTAGACGGTGGTTTAGGTACCTGGTTCTCCATGTTAGTGTAATGAGATTTCTTCCCTGTTTGTTTTTGGTCCGCTGGTGCATTGGTTACAACTCCTGGATCTCTGTGTAAGTGACTTGTTAGTGCCTCTATCATTCTTTTAATTGTCAGAACCTCTTCTTGAACTGTGTTGAGTTTTGTGTAGAGGTCCAACACAAGTGTATGGGTATCATGTACCTGTCCCTGCATATATTCCCCAACTAAACTCCAATTAGTTGGACTATTTCCGATCTTTTCCTGATATTTGCTCTGCTTGGACTTCCTTCAGATTATCATCTAGGGGTGAGTATCTATTTGAGCACTCTACATTTATGATCTCATTGTATATTAGATTACCTTGATCCCTATCTATATTATCAGGAACGTTAGAGCTAGGGGAGTGAGTTGTACCAGTACCCAGTCCTGACTTTAATGGTGATGTGGCTGGTAATTGCAATGGCGTTTTGTTATGTGCTTGGTGAACAACAATAGTTGGACTGTTTGGCTTTCCTGGAGCCACTTTTTCTCTTCTGCTATAGTAGGATGAGATTTTACTTTTCCCCTTAGTACTATTCTCTTTTCCGCTGGACAGCATATTTTCTACCTCTTCTATTAAATCGTCGATAGCGGCCAAAGTGCAGTTCTCTGCTGCAGATTTGGCCAATTTTTGCATCCTTGCTATCTTTTTCCTCCCTGTCATTGTTTCTGCTGCTTTCCTCTTCCCCATTACTGCCTTGATGACTTATTGCAAGACTGCTATCTTGGCTATGTAATCAACGTAGTGACTTACGATAAGGTTAAATTGGGAATGCAAAGCAGATATTCCTGTGTCCAATAAAATCAATATAATAAAAAGCAACCCAAAAGTATCACAACTATCTGCCTCTGTTATTTAGTATCCTCAGTTTAGATATTTACATTTAAATATAACGTAAAAATACTTCAAAAAATAATTTGCTAAAAGAACAAAGATGCTTTTAGTTAAATCGGGATAAGAATTGTCCAATGGGTACTAATCATAGTTTGTAGACAATTAGTTCATGTCCCACTTCGGCATATATATAGCCTGTTTAATCTTACCGCTGTAGTGGAGATGCCAGAAAAAAAAACAAGGGATATGGCCCAGCCCGGCCTTCTTCGGGCTTTGACGGGCAAGGACGGGGCCGCCCGCGCGCGTCCCGCGCTGCGTGTTGCGCTTGCCCATTTTGTAGCGCCTCCGGGCGCTAGCTGGCGAGGTCAGAGGTGCGCCGCTGGTCTCAGGGGCCGCTGGGAGTTGTAGGCTTTAGTGCGCGCCGGCCGTTTCCCTCACGGCGTGTAGGAGAGAACACAGCTGCTCCCCTCACGGCGCAATGTCAGGAATGCTGGCCGTTCCCCTCACGGCGTCTGGAGTCAGCAAAGAGGTAGGTCTCACTCGTCCCGCGCTGCGTGGTGCACTTGCCGATTTTGTAGCGCCTCCGGGCGCTAGCTGGCCCGTCAGAGGTGCGCCGCTGGTCTCAGGGGGCCGCTGGGAGTTGTAGGCTTTAGTGCGCAACAGCCATTTCCCTCACGGCGTGTAGGAGAGAACACAGCCGTTCCCCTCACGGCGCGATGTCAGGAATGCTGGCCGTTCCCCTCACTGCGTCTGGAGTCAGCAAAGAGGTAGGTCTCACTCGTCCCCACTCCTTATCCGAAAAGGAAATACCCATCTCAGACTCCCTTCGCCTCTGACCCGGAGTCCGCGTTCAGGGCCCTGTCCTGCCCAAGTGGGCATAAATCTCCAAGACCATACACTTATTGTCTGCTTCAAGAAACAACCATTTTGATAAATGGAGTCATCGGGCGACCCACTTCCGGGCGTGTGTCAGGACCTAATACCCAGTGGCGGAGTTGTAAGAACCGGTCTGCCTCTGTCAGGGAGTAGCTGAGTTTCAGTTGGTCAAATGAGATTAGACCATTTAGATCAAACCGGCAGGCCAGCACCCTTCCAGCCATCTGCGAAAGATGCCCTGCTCCATCCCAGGAGGAAAGTCTGGATTAGCAAAAAGAGGTGTCATGGGTGAAGGGTAAGTGGTTACACCGCCTTTGACTGCCACTATGTGCCATACTCTCAGGGTCTCACTCGTCACAGGTGACGAGTAGAGTCCCCAAGTCCTATGGTGGCAAGGCAGCCACATCTTCTTTCAAATCTGACTGCCAGCCACCGCGTGGTCGATAAAGACCCAGTGCTTCTCAGAGAGGAGTCTATTCCACTCAATGCGTTAGCGGAGCTGGGCGGCTTGGTAATAGCGCAACAGCAAGGGCACTGCCAGCCCCCCATCCTGTTTTTCCCAGTGCAATAAGTGTTTCTGGAGGCTATGCCTCCCCATATGAAATTATTGATGTCGACTTTAAGAAAGCAAATTGCGCCAGCAGGCGGGGCCAGCGGGAGTGCTTGAAAAATATAGAGGGTGCAAGGGAGGATGGACATCTTTATCACTGCGATCCGGCCGAGCCATGAGATAGGCAACCGGTGCCATGTCGCTAGATCCTTGTGAATCTGTGCAGCTAGAGTCACGTAATTTGCCGCCACAGTCCTAGTTAGTATTCATGCCAGTGAAAGGCCAAGATAGGGAGACCCTCAGTCACCCATTTGAAAATGAACTGCGCTTTCAGCACGTGTTCAGTCTCCTCGGTAACTGTAAGATTCAAAATCTAGGACTTCCACATATTGACCCGAAAGCCTGAAATTGGCCGGGAGCAAGGTCAAGGGCTTTGTGACCAAGAAAATAACATTATCGGCATATAGGCTAACGAAATGGTGTCCGGGACCGAACGGGATCCCAGTGGTTATCGGTTTGTCTCTCAGCCTTTGCGCTAACGGCTCCATGTAGAGCGCAAAAAGTAGCAGGGAGAGAGGGCAACCCTGACGAGTGCCACGGTGGATGGAGAAGTGTCTGGACCAGATTCTGTTAACCATGAAGCCGCTCAGGGAGCACTATAAATACACCGAACCTAGTTCCCAAACCTCTCGCCAAGGCAAATCGCTTCAAGGTCTCAAAAAGATAGGGCCAATGAACTCAGTCGAATGCTTTCCCCACATCAATAGAAAGCAGGAACACCTCTTTGCGTGACTGGTATGCTTTGTCTATGAGATGGCAAATGCGTTTGGTATTATCTCTGCATTGGTGAGAGGGAATGAAACCCGATTGATCTGGGTCAATAAGCCAGGGCATAAGGGGATTGAGACAGTGTACCAAGACGCTTGTGAAGAGTTTCACGTCTATGTTCAGCAGCGAGATGGGCCTGTTATACCCGCATTGGGTCGGATCTTTGCCAGGCTTGGGAATCACCAAGATGGAAGCCTCCAGCATGGACTCTGTCAGAGTGCCCGAGTGAGAGAAGAAATTAAAAATTCGCGTAAGCAGAAGGTGGCCGGTCGGAGCAAAAGTTTTTTAAAAACTGCTCCAAAGCCGTCTGGGCCCGGGAGATTTGAAGGGCTTCAATCAAGCAATAGCCGCGATCACCTCCTCCACATGAATTGACCTATCCAGTGAGCCGGCTTCAGTGGGAGGAAAGGTAGTCAAGGCAATGCTATTAAAGTAATCCAGGCAGTCAGCTGTCGGGCTATCCACCGTAGAGTACAAAGAGGCATAAAATGCCTGAAAGGCTGCAGCGATGCTCTCGGAATCCATGACCTTGCCCCCAGAATTCGCAACGATTGTCCATACCGAGCTAGCATATTCCTTACTGTGAAGTTGGTGCGCTACCATGTGCCCCCCAGTTGTTGCCCAGATATAATGTTTAAGGTGCAGCAGCAACTCCACACCCTGGGGGTACCTGATCTCTTGTGGATGGCCTCTAGCTCAGAGACCCTCCTTTCAAGAGCTACCCATTTATCGCGTTGCCTACGATTCTCGGCCTCGGCAAGAGTGATAAGCTCTCCTCTAGTGACCAGCTTCAATGACCCCCACACCAGGCTAGAGATATCACCCCATTATCATTAAGGGCTGGATAATCCTTAACCACCACACGGACTGCATCCACCCTAGCGGGGGACTGAAGCATGGTGTCTCAAAGTCACCAGCTCTGAGACTGGGAGGCAGAAGAAGGCATTCATAGCATCAAAGTGATAGTTGCATGGTCAGAGAGGGAACGGGGTTCAATGGTTGTATTAATCATGCGATCCAGCAATGTAGGAGAAGCCAAGAAGTGATCGATTCAGGCATAAATCTTGTGAGACGCAGAAAAGTGGGTATAGTCCCTGTCCCCTGGATGATACCTATACCACAAATTGCACAAACCACAGTCAGCGAGCCAATGAAGACCCCTGGGTGAAAAGGCTCCGGTCTGGCTGGATCTCTGCCCAGAGCAGTCAAGTCCAGAGTACATGACTGAATTCAGATCTTCTCCCACCACCACAGCCGTGTCCGGCGACTGGAGGACCTGTGTCAAAAGAATCAATCAAGAAGCTCATCTGGTGTTCGTTGGGCACATAAACAGTGGCAAGTGTAAAGTGAAATGTGCCCACCTGCAACCGAAGGGCCAAGAGGCGACCCTTAATCTCTACAACCATGCTCAATGCCGACCCAGGGAAGTGGTAGGCATCCAGCCCCCCCTGGGTAAGGGTGGTAGTGGTGGTGGGCATGTGGCACCCCCTGGGTAAGGGTGGTAGTAGTGGTGGGCATCTGGCACCCCCTGGCTAAGGGTGGTAGTAGTGGTAGGCATCCAGCCCCGCTGGCTAAGGGTGGTAGTAGTGGTAGGCATCCAGCCCCCCCTGGGTAAGGGTGGTAGTAGTGGTGGGCATCTGGCACCCCCATGGCTAAGGGTGGTAGTAGTGGTAGGCATCCAGCCCCCCTGGCTAAGGGTGGTAGTAGTGGTAGGCATCCGGCACCCCTGGGTAAGGGTGGTAGTAGTGGTAGGCATCTGGCACCCCCTGGGTAAGGGTGGTAGTTGTGGTAGGCATCTGGCATCCCCATGGCTGAGGGTGGTAGTAGTGGTAGGCATCCAGCCCCCCTGGCTAAGGGTGGTAGTGGTGGTAGGCATCCAGCCCCCCCTGGGTAAGGGTGGTAGTTGTGGTAGGCATCCAGCCCCCCTGGCTAAGGGTGGTAGTAGTGGTAGGCATCTGGCACCCCCATGGCAAAGGGTGGTAGTAGTGGTAGGCATCCATCCCCCTGGATAAGGGTGGTAGTAGTGGTAGGCATCCAGCCCCCTGGCTAAGGGTGGTAGTGGTGGTAGGCATCCAGCCCCCCTGGGTAAGGGTGGTAGTTGTGGTAGGCATCCAGCCCCCTGGCTAAGGGTGGTAGTAGTGGTAGGCATCCAGCCCCCTGGCTAAGGGTGGTAGTAGTGGTAGGCATCCAGTCCCCCTGGGTAAGGGTGGTAGTAGTGGTGGGCATCTGGCACCCCCATGGCTAAGGGTGGTAGTAGTGGCAGGCATCCAGCCCCCTGGATAAGGGTGGTAGTAGTGGTAGGCATCCAGCCCCCTGGCTAAGGGTGGTAGTGGTGGTAGGCATCCAGCCCCCTGGGTAAGGGTGGTAGTTGTGGTAGGCATCCAGCCCCCATGGGTAGAGGTGGTAGTAGTGGTAGGCATCTGGCACCCCCTGGGTAAGGGTGGTAGTAGTGGTAGGCATCCAGCCCCCTGGGTAAGGGTGATAGTGGTGGTGGGCATGTGGCACCCCTGGGTAAGGGTGGTAGTAGTGGTGGGCATCTGGCACCCCCTGGCTAAGGGTGGTAGTAGTGGTAGGCATCCAGCCCCCTGGCTAAGGGTGGTAGTAGTGGTAGGCATCCAGCCCCCTGGGTAAGGGTGGTAGTAGTGGTGGGCATCTGGCACCCCCATGGCTAAGGGTGGTAGTAGTGGTAGGCATCCAGCCCCCCTGGCAAAGGGTGGTAGTAGTGGTAGGCATCCGGCACCCCCTGGGTAAGGGTGGTAGTTGTGGTAGGCATCTGGCACCCCCTGGGTAAGGGTGGTAGTTGTGGTAGGCATCCAGCCCCCTGGCTAAGGGTGGTAGTAGTGGTGGGCATCTGGCACCCCCTGGCTAAGGGTGGTAGTAGTGGTAGGCATCCAGCCCCCTGGCTAAGGGTGGTAGTAGTGGTAGGCATCCAGCCCCCTGGGTAAGGGTGGTAGTAGTGGTGGGCATCTGGCACCCCCATGGCTAAGGGTGGTAGTAGTGGTAGGCATCCAGCCCCCTGGATAAGGGTGGTAGTAGTGGTAGGCATCCAGCCCCCTGGCTAAGGGTGGTAGTGGTGGTAGGCATCCAGCCCCCTGGGTAAGGGTGGTAGTTGTGGTAGGCATCCAGCCCCCTGGCTAAGGGTGGTAGTAGTGGTAGGCATCCAGCCCCCTGGCTAAGGGTGGTAGTAGTGGTAGGCATCCAGCCCCCTGGGTAAGGGTGGTAGTAGTGGTGGGCATCTGGCACCCCCATGGCTAAGGGTGGTAGTAGTGGCAGGCATCCAGCCCCCTGGATAAGGGTGGTAGTAGTGGTAGGTATCCAGCCCCCTGGCTAAGGGTGGTAGGCATCCAGCCCCCCTGGGTAAGGGTGGTAGTTGTGGTAGGCATCCAGCCCCCTGGCTAAGGGTGGTAGTAGTGGTAGGCATATGGCATCCCCATGGCTAAGGGTGGTAGTAGTGGTAGGCATCCAGCCCCCTGGCTAAGGGTGGTAGTGGTGGTAGGCATCCAGCCCCCCTGGGTATGGGTGGTAGTTGTGGTAGGCATCCAGCCCCCTGGCTAAGGGTGGTAGTAGTGGTAGGCATCTGGCACCCCCATGGCTAAGGGTGGTAGTAGTGGTAGGCATCTGGCACCCCCATGGCTAAGGGTGGTAGTAGTGGTAGGCATCTGGCACCCCCATGGCTAAGGGTGGTAGTAGTGGTAGGCATCCAGCCCCCTGGGTAAGGGTGGTAGTGGTGGTGGGCATGTGGCACCCCTGGGTAAGGGAGGTAGTAGTGGTGGGCATCTGGCACCCCCTGGCTAAGGGTGGTAGTAGTGGTAGGCATCCAGCCCCCTGGCTAAGGGTGGTAGTAGTGGTAGGCATCCAGCCCCCCTGGGTAAGGGTGGTAGTAGTGGTGGGCATCTGGCACCCCCATGGCTAAGGGTGGTAGTAGTGGTAGGCATCCAGCCCCCTGGCTAAGGGTGGTAGTAGTGGTAGGCATCCGGCACCCCTGGGTAAGGGTGGTAGTAGTGGTAGGCATCTGGCACCCCTGGGTAAGGGTGGTAGTTGTGGTAGGCATCCAGCCCCCTGGCTAAGGGTGGTAGTAGTGGTGGGCATCTGGCACCCCCTGGCTAAGGGTGGTAGTAGTGGTAGGCATCCAGCCCCCTGGCTAAGGGTGGTAGTAGTGGTAGGCATCCAGCCCCCTGGGTAAGGGTGGTAGTAGTGGTGGGCATCTGGCACCCCCATGGCTAAGGGTGGTAGTAGTGGTAGGCATCCAGCCCCCTGGATAAGGGTGGTAGTAGTGGTAGGCATCCAGCCCCCTGGCTAAGGGTGGTAGTGGTGGTAGGCATCCAGCCCCCCTGGGTAAGGGTGGTAGTTGTGGTAGGCATCCAGCCCCCTGGCTAAGGGTGGTAGTAGTGGTAGGCATCTGGCATCCCCATGGCTGAGGGTGGTAGTAGTGGTAGGCATCCAGCCCCCCTGGCTAAGGGTGGTTGTGGTGGTAGGCATCCAGCCCCCCCTGGGTAAGGGTGGTAGTTGTGGTAGGCATCCAGCCCCCCTGGCTAAGGGTGGTAGTAGTGGTAGGCATCTGGCACCCCCATGGCAAAGGGTGGTAGTAGTGGTAGGCATCCAGCCCCCCTGGGTAATGGTGGTAGTAGTGGTAGGCATCCAGCCCCCCTGGCTAAGGGTGGTAGTAGTGGTAGGCATCTGGCACCCCCATGGCTAAGGGTGGTAGTAGTGGTAGGCATCCAGCCCCCCTGGGTAAGGGTGGTAGTGGTGGTGGGCATGTGGCATCCCCTGGGTAAGCGTGGTAGTAGTGGTGGGCATCTGGCACCCCCCTGGCTAAGGGTGGTAGTAGTGGTAGGCATCCAGCCCCCCTGGCTAAGGGTGGTTGTAGTGGTAGGCATCCAGCCCCCCCTGGGTAAGGGTGGTAGTAGTGGTGGGCATCTGGCACCCCCATGGCTAAGGGTGGTAGTAGTGGTAGGCATCCAGCCCCCCTGGGTAAGGGTGGTAGTGGTGGTGGGCATGTGGCACCCCCTGGGTAAGGGTGGTAGTAGTGGTGGGCATGTGGCACCCCCTGGGTAAGGGTGGTAGTAGTGGTGGGCATCTGGCACCCCCCTGGCTAAGGGTGGTAGTAGTGGTGGGCATCTGGCACCCCCATGGCTAAGGGTGGTAGTAGTGGTAGGCATCCAGTCCCCTGGCTAAGGGTGGTAGTGGTGGTAGGCATCCAGCCCCCTGGCTAAGGGTGGTAGTAGTGGTAGGCATCTGGCACCCCCATGGCTAAGGGTGGTAGTAGTGGTAGGCATCCACTCCCCCTGGGTAAGGGTGGTAGTGGTGGTCGGCATGTGGCACCCCCTGGGTAAGGGTGGTATTAGTGGTGGGCATCTGGCACCCCCCTGACTAAGGGTGGTAGTAGTGGTAGGCATCCAGCCCCCTGGCTAAGGGTGGTAGTAGTGGTAGGCATCCAGCCCCCCTGGGTAAGGGTGGTAGTAGTGGTGGGCATCTGGCACCCCCATGGCTAAGGGTGGTAGTAGTGGTTGGCATCCAGCCCCCTGGGTAGGGGTGGTAGTGGTGGTGCGCATCCAGGCCCCTGTGTACATATGTGGCATTGGTGATGGGCATCCCGCCCCTATGGTGCTGCTGTTGCTGGTGTAAGTAAATTCTGCATCCCTCTGTGTGTGTGTGATGTGTCGTGTACGTGTTGTATGTTTTTGTGGTTGGTGTCTGACTTACCTTCTGCGCCGTACGCGTCCGTGCCTGTTCCGGTAGTAAATGTAGAATATTGGTAGGATCGGAACGAAGGGATTCATGGTTGGTTCGTCTCGTTCGTCTTTCTCGTTGCTTCGCGTCGTCCTCGTCGCTGGCGTGTTCGCCTCCTAGCCGTGGATCGTGTTGTGGCGCGAATCGGAGCTTATGTGCGCCTCTCCCGGAAGCTTTGACGTGCTGGACGTAGCGACGGGTTCGGCGCGTACGGAAAGCGCATCGTACTTGTCCGGCCGGACGGGGCTGCATTTTCCCTTCCGTGCGACTCGATTCGCCGTTTCCGGATTCGCCTCGGTCGGAGAACAGGACCTGGATTGGGTGAGTACGACTCGGCCGGATTCTATGCTGTTGTGCGCATCGTACTTACTCGTTCGGAATAATGTACGGATCGGTCGGGAAACAGGCATTCGCATGGCTTTTTCCCGACCGAATGGTATTGGGTGCGCCTCCGACCGAGATCGGAATCGGCCCCTCTGTGTTAATTTTTAACATTTTGATATTATCTGTATATATATTTATATGTGTAGAATTTGTTTAATTAGTATTTTTAGTAAATATATTTTTTAATGTTTTTATTTATTTTCGTGTTTAATTTTTTTTAATGTTTTAAGTGTTTATATATCTATATAAATATATTCACTGGAAAAACCAAAGGTTACATAGACGTTCAAGTTAGGCTCAGATTTCACTCGTACAAAACCAGTGGAATTCAGCAGTTATACTTACCTCAGCTAATTATAACTTATGCCTCTGCAATGCACTGCTTTAAGGCATAAGAAGCGAAGATCGGATGGGCGGGACAACTCCCTAAATTCCTAAGAAAGAATTGAAATAAAGGGAGCCCAGAGTTCTGAGTTGGAGGATCTTCAGGAGTGACCGCTAAGGATAACTTTTCCATTCCCAAAAGGAGCCATAGTTGGTGCAAACAAGCAGTGTGGTCCAGTGGTTTGTCAGTGCCCCAGAGTGAGAGTATTACCCGGTGAGCTGCGTTCAGTGTGAGGGCCATCTGCCTCCCTCGAAGGGAATGCAGAGGGAATGTTAACGCATTTGGGAGCCCAGGAGTAGCATATGCTGGGAATCGTGAAATAGTAGTTTTGAAAGTGATGTCAATGTCATCTAGAACTTGCTCCCAATAGCTAGTAAGATTTGGACAGTGCCATAGAAGATGGAGTAAGGTTCTGGCACTCCTGCAACCTCTCCAGCAGTCTCCTGAATGATCCAGATTCCACTAATGGATGCGACTTGGAGTGTAATACCAATAGGAGGCTCTTTCGATGTTTGTCATCATGTGTGCTGTGTGATGGACTCTATAGCATATGTCCTCAATATGTCCTCCCACTCCTTATCATCAAAGCATCTTTATTCGATTCTTAGAATCATCAAAGCATCAATAAATACAAAAACATTATTATTATTAGTAAAAGAAAGGAAAAAAAAATAAGTATATACAATTCATTAGTCCTCATTTCAGTTGCAATACAGTATATAGGATGTAATTTACAGTTAGCAGCATATACATGAAAATGCAAAGTGCAGAATGTCGGATAGCCTCATATTGGTTGCAGTACAATACATTCAGTAGAATTTTCGCAACTAGCAGCTATTCACTTAATTCCATAAAGTGCAAAGTGCAAAATGCTGAGTAATTAACCCTCAATAGCGCATTAACATATACATTCCGCTATAAAACATAGAAGCTAGTTTTTACAGTCAGCAGCGATGGGATTAATTCCATAAAGTGCAAAGTGCAAGGTGCAATTTCATCAAGATTACTATATCATCACATAAATAGAAGAAGGAATTTCCACACTATAAATTTTAAAATATCATTAACTATATACGACGTCAACATTTGAGTTTCATATGGTTCCCTTAAAAAACCCCAAAAAATGTATAATACAAAAGATTAAGATTTAAAAATTTAAGCCCTGTCTTCATCCTAATAAAATTAGCAGTCAATAAAAATCTGCTAGTACCAAATACAATTAGCTTGGAGCTATCAGTTTTCAAAATACGCAGCATTTTAGTGTATTTCCTAGTACACAATTTCCTGCCCAGAGGTTTTATCCATTTCTTTCTGGGATTTTCATATGCAGGGCAGAAAAATAAAACATGCGCAATATCCTCTTCGCTTCCTAAGTGGCACTGGGTACACTTGCAATCATTTCCCTCTAACTGCTTTTGTCCCCACCTGGATGTAAACGACTTTATTTGAAGAGTACCATACCTAAATTTCAGATACAATACCTTCGCAAGTAAAGGTTCAATCTCATCTAAAAATGATTCGAAACAGGGGGTTATTTTAAACATCAGAAACTGGGTTGTGAGTGTACCAGATCTACAATTTGAAATGATATTGTGCCTAATAAAATTCCAGTAAATGGTTTTGATTTCCCGTTTTGAATCAGGAGTCAACAAATTTGGTTGTTCCCAGAACCTGCTCAAACCCAGGTCCGAAAGCCATTTACGGATGTGGATCAACCAAGGAAAAGTTACATGAGTGTCAAGAGCCAATAATTCACTCAATGCTTGTCTATAAGTTTGCAATTCCTCGGTGGTCCATATTCTTATCCAGTATGATAAGGTCATCCAAACTGCCCTTTGCTCAATTCGCTTGATGCCCAGGTCGAGCATTAGGGGGATCACAGGTGTATTTTGGGGTAGAGCAGTAAACCTCCTAAAAGATCTTATTTTCCCCCATAATTAAAGGTGAAAGTGATCCCCCCCCCCCAATTCTGAGCCATATAAGGCAGCAGTTTGTGCCCTGGATTTATAAACTTCAAGGGCTGGTGTAACAGCCTTTGTCGTGGTGGCGAAGAGTTTTTTTATAACTGGTGCTGCGTATTGCGTTAAAATTGATCTAGATTTTATTATCTGGGGGTTCCATGAGAGTTTAGAGTCAATGTTTACCCCAAGATAAACAAAATTAGAGACTCGCTCCAAAATTGCTCCATCCAGCTTTATGTTATTCTTAAAACATTTATGGGGCCTGATAGTTATGTACTTAGTTTTTAGTGGGTTTATTTCCAGCCCCTTTTGTTTACAATATTGATCAAGAGTATTTAAAAGGTTTTGCAAGCCCTTTGGCGTTTGTGACAACAAAATTGTGTCGTCAGCAAAAGTTAGTGCGCAGATGTGGTTCCCTCCTAATTTCGGGGAGTCATGATTGGATTTTTGGAGGAACTCGACCATGTCATTAACATATAAGAGGAATAGAGTTGGCGCCAGGACACAGCCCTGGCGCACACCTCTCTTGACAGGTATCTCTTCTGTGAGTTCCCCCCTTTACCCCAACGCACTTTTGCAAAGGTATTCTCATGAAGCCTAACCAGCTGGACTATGATATTTTTGGCACCCCCTGCTGTAATAGGTTTAACCATAGTAGGTCTCTAGGAATTGAATCAAATGCAGCCTTTAAATCTATAAAGGCCACGTATAGATGACCGGATCTTAGCCTTGTATATTTCCAGGCTATAGTTATCAGCCTGAACACTTTATCTATAGTACTTGTCCTCCTTCTAAAACCCGCCTGGCATGGGGAAAGTACATCATTTACAAGCATCCAGTCATTCAACCTATCTAAGATCTGTTTGGCATAAACCTTTTGCAATATATCTATCAAACTGATAGGTCTATAGTTAGCGGGATCGTCCCTACAGCCCTTCTTATATATTGAGACGATCTCCGCGCATTTCCAAGATTCTGGAATGGGCTCGCCTCTAGCGATTGCATTACATAGAAGATTAATATATGGAGCCCACACTTCAGGTGCATGTTTAAAGAGATCGCCGGGATCTTATCCGGGCCAGGGGCTTTCGATGGCTTAATAGCGGCTATGGCCAGTGTGGTATCCTCTACACTAAATTGTAGTGGTACAATCTCGTTTGACGACATAAGGTCCGCAATACTACATGGGAGATCTCTAATCATTGGGGCCGGAAGGGCATATAGCTGAGCAAAATGTCCATGCCAAGTCCAGGGGTCCAAATTATAGTCCTGGGCCAGGTTATTTGCTTTGGTACCATTTGCAATGATCCGCCAAAACAAAAATTGATCGCCTGTCTTTGAAGCTATTATCAATCAATCAATCATGTCACTTATAAAGCGCACTACATACCCGCGAGGGTCTCAAGGCGCTGGGGGAAGAGGGGGTGGTGCTGCTACTGATCGAAGAGCCAGGTCTTGAGGAGTCTTCTGAAGGCCAGTAGGTCTTGGGTCTGCCGAAGGTTGGTGGGGAGGGTGTTCCAGGTCTTGGCGGCGAGGTGGGAGAAGGATCTGCCGCCGGCGGTCGTTTTCCGGATGTGGGGGACTGTGGCGAGGGCGAGGCTGGTGGAGCGGAGCTGGCGGGTGGGGGTGTAGAAGCTGAGTCGTCTGTTGAGGTAGGCTGGTCCGGAGTTGTGGAGTGCTTTGTGTGCGTGGGTGATATTATCAGTTCTTCCCAGCTTGCATCTTCCCAATTTCTGCAGGCTGCTTTCAAAACTTTATTGTATGCATTCCTTAATTGCCTGATCAAGATTATATCCTTGGTTTGCAGGGCCCTGGTTAAACTTTGTTTAGTCAGTGCACATTCGTTATCAAACCATGGGTTGGACAACCCAATCTTCTTAGTACATTTGGTCTTCCCAGTCACCGATTTAGTTAAATGGGGTTTTATACATTCCACCAACTTTTGATGAGTCTGTGTTATACATAAACTTCCAGGGCACTCTTTTAAAAAAGCAATACTAGATCACAAAAAATACTATAAATGCAAGTAAGGGGTTCTACCTTTCCCAGAATAGATGGCCATTTCACTGCCCTCCTATTATTGCTCACTATAGGCTGTGTGACCTCTGAGTCCAATCCCGACTGTATCAGTGGGTGTAGCAGAAAATGTTTCGCTGTAAGATCTAAACACAGAGGAAAATGATCACTTTCTCTTCTGCCATCCACTTTAAAATCCTGCACATAATCCCAATGAGCAGCACTTACCATAATATAATCTATCCGAGAGGAAGAAAGACCTCTCGAAAAGGTGTTAGAACATTTGAGATCAGAGGGGGTTCTACCATTGCATGACCTTAATCCCTTCTCTACAGTAAAATTAAATAACTGCAATGCAGAGACAGAAAATCTCATGGTCTTTTCTATCCCTAAGGACGGGATACCCATTGCTAGATCTTCTTCTTCAAGGATTGTATTTAATCCCAGCAGGGGTTCATAACAACAGTTGAAGTCACCTCCAATTACAATGAGCCCATTGGATCTAATAGAATCAAGGGCTTCTTCTAGGTGCTGGATTATAGGTGATTCTTTTGAGCATTCTCTTGGTCTTATATATATATTGAATAAGTGTAACCAGGATTTGTTTGAAAATTTAAAACTCAGGCCCAAGATGTCATCAGTGGCCGTAGTTACAATATCTTTGGAAGCATTTATATTGTTTTTTATCCAAATTAAGAGGCCTCCAGATGGTCTTCCTCTAGTTGGTTTGTGGGCCTCAATACTAAATGTTCTGTAGCCTACTTTAAATAATGGTTCCGTTGCCCACGTCTCTTGGAAGAGGCAGAGTTCAAAAGTTTCAATATAATCCTGCCAATCTGGTTCTTGCAATTTTTTTGCAAGGCCAGCTATATTACAAGACACCATCCTTATTCGATTTTCAATTAGACCTGTTGGCAAAGTATCAGGGCAATCACATTCAGATATTATACATGTAGATTTTTTAATAGGGGAACCAGCATTGATGACGCATTTAGGCCCTTCTAACTGGACAATGTTATTTTCTTGTCCTTCATCAGGTCTATAACCTTCATGTTGTATATCCACATTAAATTGGTCATCAAGATCAGTTACCCATCGAACCTGAGCCAAAGGGTGCAGAGTCCCCCTCCCTGGGAGATCCGAATTCCGCTCATGAATCAGTAAATCTATAGCTTCAAGGTTGCTTTGCCCCCCAGAGGTGTATGTAACAAAGCTATGATTGACTGTACCGGTTTTGTTTTGCCTGATATTAATTTTGGAGTTGAAAAGTGAGTGAGTTCTTAAATTCATAGTTATTAAGTTCTCAGCAATGAATTTGGAGTAGAATGTTAACCTTATATCATCCAAATTCCCATCATCTTGTGGAATCCTTTCAGCATTTTTTATATCTGATCTTATTATGAAGAGACACTGCCGTTCCCTCCTAATCCAATATATAGCTTTATTTACAAGGGAATCCCTATCTTCTATACTGCCCGGATTTAATCTCGGGACATTGGTGAGAAACACATTGTGCGGATTATGTTCCTCCCAAATTGGGAGGTAAAATGCCTGGCGTTGTCCATATTTCCCTTCGGGACCCCCAAGCCCCCTTCCCAAGCCTTGGGCACTCTGTGGTAGCCTATTTGGGTGCTGGATTTTTAAGTCTGGATTTACGCATTGCATTTGTTGTTGTGATATAAATGGTCTCGAATGATCATGCATATTAGTCACATGTTTCTCCCGAATAAGTTTAGGGTAAGGCTTTGGGATTGGATTATTACTCTGATTTATGGTCTTCTTTGGGGGATAGTTTAAGGTAACTCTAGACGGTGGTTTAGGTACCTGGTTCTCCATGTTAGTGTAATGAGATTTCTTCCCTGTTTGTTTTTGGTCCGCTGGTGCATTGGTTACAACTCCTGGATCTCTGTGTAAGTGACTTGTTAGTGCCTCTATCATTCTTTTAATTGTCAGAACCTCTTCTTGAACTGTGTTGAGTTTTGTGTAGAGGTCCAACACAAGTGTATGGGTATCATGTACCTGTCCCTGCATATATTCCCCAACTAAACTCCAATTAGTTGGACTATTTCCGTCTTTTCCTGATATTTGCTCTGCTTGGACTTCCTTCAGATTATCATCTAGGGGTGAGTATCTATTTGAGCACTCTACATTTATGATCTCATTGTATATTAGATTACCTTGATCCCTATCTATATTATCAGGAACGTTAGAGCTAGGGGAGTGAGTTGTACCAGTACCCAGTCCTGACTTTAATGGTGATGTGGCTGGTAATTGCAATGGCGTTTTGTTATGTGCTTGGTGAACAACAATAGTTGGACTGTTTGGCTTTCCTGGAGCCACTTTTTCTCTTCTGCTATAGTAGGATGAGATTTTACTTTTCCCCTTAGTACTATTCTCTTTTCCGCTGGACAGCATATTTTCTACCTCTTCTATTAAATCGTCGATAGCGGCCAAAGTGCAGTTCTCTGCTGCAGATTTGGCCAATTTTTGCATCCTTGCTATCTTTTTCCTCCCTGTCATTGTTTCTGCTGCTTTCCTCTTCCCCATTACTGCCTTGATGACTTATTGCAAGACTGCTATCTTGGCTATGTAATCAACGTAGTGACTTACGATAAGGTTAAATTGGGAATGCAAAGCAGATATTCCTGTGTCCAATAAAATCAATATAATAAAAAGCAACCCAAAAGTATCACAACTATCTGCCTCTGTTATTTAGTATCCTCAGTTTAGATATTTACATTTAAATATAACGTAAAAATACTTCAAAAAATAATTTGCTAAAAGAACAAAGATGCTTTTAGTTAAATCGGGATAAGAATTGTCCAATGGGTACTAATCATAGTTTGTAGACAATTAGTTCATGTCCCACTTCGGCATATATATAGCCTGTTTAATCTTACCGCTGTAGTGGAGATGCCAGAAAAAAAAAACAAGGGATATGGCCCAGCCCGGCCTTCTTCGGGCTTTGACGGGCAAGGACGGGGCCGCCCGCGCGCGTCCCGCGCTGCGTGTTGCGCTTGCCCATTTTGTAGCGCCTCCGGGCGCTAGCTGGCGGGTCAGAGGTGCGCCGCTGGTCTCAGGGGGCCGCTGGGAGTTGTAGGCTTTAGTGCGCGCCGGCCGTTTCCCTCACGGCGTGTAGGAGAGAACACAGCTGCTCCCCTCACGGCGCAATGTCAGGAATGCTGGCCGTTCCCCTCACGGCGTCTGGAGTCAGCAAAGAGGTAGGTCTCACTCGTCCCGCGCTGCGTGGTGCACTTGCCGATTTTGTAGCGCCTCCGGGCGCTAGCTGGCCCGTCAGAGGTGCGCCGCTGGTCTCAGGGGGCCGCTGGGAGTTGTAGGCTTTAGTGCGCAACAGCCATTTCCCTCACGGCGTGTAGGAGAGAACACAGCCGTTCCCCTCACGGCGCGATGTCAGGAATGCTGGCCGTTCCCCTCACTGCGTCTGGAGTCAGCAAAGAGGTAGGTCTCACTCGTCCCCACTCCTTATCCGAAAAGGAAATACCCATCTCAGACTCCCTTCGCCTCTGACCCGGAGTCCGCGTTCAGGGCCCTGTCCTGCCCAAGTGGGCATAAATCTCCAAGACCATACACTTATTGTCTGCTTCAAGAAACAACCATTTTGATAAATGGAGTCATCGGGCGACCCACTTCCGGGCGTGTGTCAGGACCTAATACCCAGTGGCGGAGTTGTAAGAACCGGTCTGCCTCTGTCAGGGAGTAGCTGAGTTTCAGTTGGTCAAATGAGATTAGACCATTTAGATCAAACCGGCAGGCCAGCACCCTTCCAGCCATCTGCGAAAGATGCCCTGCTCCATCCCAGGAGGAAAGTCTGGATTAGCAAAAAGAGGTGTCATGGGTGAAGGGTAAGTGGTTACACCGCCTTTGACTGCCACTATGTGCCATACTCTCAGGGTCTCACTCGTCACAGGTGACGAGTAGAGTCCCCAAGTCCTATGGTGGCAAGGCAGCCACATCTTCTTTCAAATCTGACTGCCAGCCACCGCGTGGTCGATAAAGACCCAGTGCTTCTCAGAGAGGAGTCTATTCCACTCAATGCGTTAGCGGAGCTGGGCGGCTTGGTAATAGCGCAACAGCAAGGGCACTGCCAGCCCCCATCCTGTTTTTCCCAGTGCAATAAGTGTTTCTGGAGGCTATGCCTCCCCATATGAAATTATTGATGTCGACTTTAAGAAAGCAAATTGCGCCAGCAGGCGGGGCCAGCGGGAGTGCTTGAAAAATATAGAGGGTGCAAGGGAGGATGGACATCTTTATCACTGCGATCCGGCCGAGCCATGAGATAGGCAACCGGTGCCATGTCGCTAGATCCTTGTGAATCTGTGCAGCTAGAGTCACGTAATTTGCCGCCACAGTCCTAGTTAGTATTCATGCCAGTGAAAGGCCAAGATAGGGAGACCCTCAGTCACCCATTTGAAAATGAACTGCGCTTTCAGCACGTGTTCAGTCTCCTCGGTAACTGTAAGATTCAAAATCTAGGACTTCCACATATTGACCCGAAAGCCTGAAATTGGCCGGGAGCAAGGTCAAGGGCTTTGTGACCAAGAAAATAACATTATCGGCATATAGGCTAACGAAATGGTGTCCGGGACCGAACGGGATCCCAGTGGTTATCGGTTTGTCTCTCAGCCTTTGCGCTAACGGCTCCATGTAGAGCGCAAAAAGTAGCAGGGAGAGAGGGCAACCCTGACGAGTGCCACGGTGGATGGAGAAGTGTCTGGACCAGATTCTGTTAACCATGAAGCCGCTCAGGGAGCACTATAAATACACCGAACCTAGTTCCCAAACCTCTCGCCAAGGCAAATCGCTTCAAGGTCTCAAAAAGATAGGGCCAATGAACTCAGTCGAATGCTTTCCCCACATCAATAGAAAGCAGGAACACCTCTTTGCGTGACTGGTATGCTTTGTCTATGAGATGGCAAATGCGTTTGGTATTATCTCTGCATTGGTGAGAGGGAATGAAACCCGATTGATCTGGGTCAATAAGCCAGGGCATAAGGGGATTGAGACAGTGTACCAAGACGCTTGTGAAGAGTTTCACGTCTATGTTCAGCAGCGAGATGGGCCTGTTATACCCGCATTGGGTCGGATCTTTGCCAGGCTTGGGAATCACCAAGATGGAAGCCTCCAGCATGGACTCTGTCAGAGTGCCCGAGTGAGAGAAGAAATTAAAAATTCGCGTAAGCAGAGGTGGCCGGTCGGAGCAAAAAGTTTTTTTAAAAAACTGCTCCAAAGCCGTCTGGGCCCGGGAGATTTGAAGGGCTTCAATCAAGCAATAGCCGCGATCACCTCCTCCACATGAATTGACCTATCCAGTGAGCCGGCTTCAGTGGGAGGAAAGGTAGTCAAGGCAATGCTATTAAAGTAATCCAGGCAGTCAGCTGTCGGGCTATCCACCGTAGAGTACAAAGAGGCATAAAATGCCTGAAAGGCTGCAGCGATGCTCTCGGAATCCATGACCTTGCCCCCAGAATTCGCAACGATTGTCCATACCGAGCTAGCATATTCCTTACTGTGAAGTTGGTGCGCTACCATGTGCCCCCCCCAGTTGTTGCCCAGATATAATGTTTAAGGTGCAGCAGCAACTCCACACCCTGGGGGTACCTGATCTCTTGTGGATGGCCTCTAGCTCAGAGACCCTCCTTTCAAGAGCTACCCATTTATCGCGTTGCCTACGATTCTCGGCCTCGGCAAGAGTGATAAGCTCTCCTCTAGTGACCAGCTTCAATGACCCCCACACCAGGCTAGAGATATCACCCCATTATCATTAAGGGCTGGATAATCCTTAACCACCACACGGACTGCATCCACCCTAGCGGGGGACTGAAGCATGGTGTCTCAAAGTCACCAGCTCTGAGACTGGGAGGCAGAAGAAGGCATTCATAGCATCAAAGTGATAGTTGCATGGTCAGAGAGGGAACGGGGTTCAATGGTTGTATTAATCATGCGATCCAGCAATGTAGGAGAAGCCAAGAAGTGATCGATTCAGGCATAAATCTTGTGAGACGCAGAAAAGTGGGTATAGTCCCTGTCCCCTGGATGATACCTATACCACAAATTGCACAAACCACAGTCAGCGAGCCAATGAAGACCCCTGGGTGAAAAGGCTCCGGTCTGGCTGGATCTCTGCCCAGAGCAGTCAAGTCCAGAGTACATGACTGAATTCAGATCTTCTCCCACCACCACAGCCGTGTCCGGCGACTGGAGGACCTGTGTCAAAAGAATCAATCAAGAAGCTCATCTGGTGTTCGTTGGGCACATAAACAGTGGCAAGTGTAAAGTGAAATGTGCCCACCTGCAACCGAAGGGCCAAGAGGCGACCCTTAATCTCTACAACCATGCTCAATGCCGACCCAGGGAAGTGTTTAGAAAAGAGAATGGCTACCCTGCCTTTCTTAGTGGGACTGGAGGACGAATATTGCTGTGGGAAGCGCCGGGTTTGCATCCTGTGGATATCTTTAGATAACAAGTGGGTCCCCTGTAGGTGGCAAATGTACCCCCCAGCATTTTCAAGAAGTAAGAGGATGGCTGTTCGCTTTGTGGGATTGTTTAAGCCTCGAACATTGAGGCTTAGCAGTTTAGGCTTGATAAGGAGTGCGTGGAAGGTATTTGCTATGTGCAAGCTTTTCATAAAGGTCAAGGACCACCAAACCAGACATCTCCCATGTGTGTGTTCATGTGTGAAAGAAGAGACCCAAATAAACCCCAACTCCCCAACAATAAAAAACAACAAAAGAGTATAGGTAGACAGTCCATCAGGTGTGGAAACGTAGAAGTGGGGGTGGCACCATTAGGGGCATCCATCAGCTAAACCCACATGAACCCTGTTGCCCGTCCCAGCTTTCTATAGTCCACCCACCACATCCAGGCAAACCTGTTGTCCCCCTAGAGAAAAGACCCAGTGCCATCCCCCTGTCTCCAGACAGGGAGTAAAGCACTGCCGCACTCTCCCGTGCAATGATGTCCGAATCCCCCTCTGGTGAAAAAATGGTGACTTTGTGTGGCCTCAAAAATCTGACTTAAGGTTTGTGTCACTCTTGCGATGCAAAACATGTCACAAATATAACCCATAGGGCCAGATTACTAGTCTGGTGGTCCACGGACCGCCAAACCTTTGGGGGCGCTGCAGTGGTGGTCTCCTAACTGTCTTATTACGATTCGAGTGGTCGGATCACCACAGCCCGCCGCAGGGTTCCCTGGCGGATTTGCGGTGGTCAGGAGGCCGCAATATGCTTGGCAGGACTGAGGTGGTCCTGCCTAGCATATTATGAGTTTCCTCTCTGCCGGAGGTGTCATGGATGTTCTTACTCCATGAACACCGTGGTGGAGAAGAAACAAAAGGGGCCCTGCACGGTCTCCTGTGCCGCCTCTGCATGTGGATGCACACAGGGGGGCACAGCATGTGCCCCCATGTGTGCATGCACACCAGTTCTTGCACGGCATGGACTTTATAGTCCATGCCATGCAGGAACTGTTTTTGGCGTTGACCACCATTGGAACATCAAAAACAAAACCTGCCAGACAGGAGAAAACTCCTAATCTAGTGGGCAGTCTGAGCACAGCTCTGGCGGCACTGCAGCGGGGCAGCCCTGCCGCCGCATTGCCAAAGTCGATATCAGGCCCTGTGAGTTTCCAATAACTAATAGATAGGCTTTTGGTCATCCCCTTGCTCATGAATGGATGGCTTTATTGTTAATCTCAGTTGTATATCCCTAATTCTATTGCTCCCTATTCTTTAGTTTGTCCTATCCAATAGCATTTAGGTGTCACATTATTCTGACTGGGTGAATTGTATCCTTAACTTCAAATTCAAATGGGCTTTTTTATTTTAGATTTAACACTCAATTGTACTTAGCAGTTTTTAAGCCCTGCATGCTGTCTTTGTATCCCTCCCCTGCTGCCCATTTCAGCCTGCCTCGCTCCCCATTGCCTCCTCCATTTATTTTTTGTTTGTTGATTTTCATGGGGGCCCAAAAGTTGCAAATTGCTATTGTGCTACTCACACTTTTATTGTGTGCTATGTGCACTTCATGTGAGTTTTATTTCTATTTAATTTAACGTGTAAGACTGTCTGCCATGTTAGAATGGTAAATATAATTTGCCACCTGCATCATGATGCATACGCCTGCTCGTGTCACAGTGCACATGTGATGTCACAAGCATTGGGGGTTATCTTGACCCATTCTAAGACAGCCAGCCATGCGTGTGCATGCTTCTTGATGCAAGCAATTGCAAAACAACTTTGGCAGCTCCAATGGCTTGGTCTTTTAGGGCTGAGACCTATTGATATTTCCAAAGCTTATTATTTATAAATGTTCATTTTTATGGCTCTAAACTTCATTAATTCAATGAAGTGCTTTGTGGGTTAAGCATTCTGGACTTGGATTAAATGTTGGATGTCTGATAAAACTTGATTTGTGAGTTATTTTTTGAATGCTAGTAGATGGCATTGTTTACTCTGGAGTCAGTTCCAAGCACCAGGAGCATTGCTAGTCAGATGATTTGAGGCTACGGGTTATTTCAAACAGGTTGGTATAGTGTGACAATATATTGTGATAAACTGGTGTTCAAATGCAACTGTGTGTACATGATGTTTAGATGTGACCACCAGTAGCTCTCTTTTGACGCTATTTGGTCTCATCAATCAGTTTCATGGTTATTTTAGACTGAAACTCTCATATATGCACAAACCTGTAATGTATGTAACAAGACAAATGCTCAATGAATTCCAAAAATAAAAAATTCATGGCCACAAAATTAAAGCAGTAAATTCCATAAAAATTTTATAATGTCCCCAAAAAGTCAACTTGTTCTAGAGTAGGGATCTCCAACCTTTTCTGTAATAAGAACTACTTGCGTTAAATACAAATATTCCAGAGTTTCCAATATTATTAGAGATATAATGGTAACCACATCAGACGAGATTACATTAGTAGCCACCATTGCAATATTATCTGCAGCCATCACCTCAACGCATCAGGATTGGCTGCCAACAGTAACGTAAAAACGACTTTATCAATGCAGAATTCTTCTACATAGGTAATGCATAACAGCCATAGCTTATGCCAATATGGAATGTTTTTACATAGGTAATGCATAACAGCCGTAGATGTTATGCCTCTAGAACTGAGTTAATAATATTATTAGTAGTCTCCCCAACATCGTTTGAATTGTATCTTTCAAATATCAGCTTTAAATATATTTTGGAAATTCTACCATTTTTCTCCCAACATCAGCTTATAAATTCTGAAAATACACACATTTTTGGGTTGAATGCATGTGTTTCACTTTGATATGGATATATTCTTTGAACAAATCAAAAGTTTCGAATTTAGTTCACTGGGATGTACAGAGGAGAGCTCCATACAGGTAGCTTAAGAGCTACCAGTAACGCACGAGTTACTCTTCGGTGAAGGCTGTTCTGGATACTAAACGCTTCACTCTCCCATGCATCCTGGCCTGTGTAGAACACAGTGCATAATATGTAGAAAATAACTCACAATATTAAGCAAAGGTGTCGGTGGTCACAATGGAAAACGCTAGACCATCAAACCCTTTGTGCATAGTATGAAGAAAGTGAGGGGCGTACATTAAAACATCAGTAGTCATTATCCAGAGGAGCTTTTACATACTCCCCTGTGGCTGGCTATACCACACGAACCTCTGATCCTTAAAGCCTTCCCACCACAAAGGACATTTCTGTCCTTCTTCTAAGAATTTAAAAACTCAATCAGGTATTCTGTACGAAGCTCGCATGCTGGTAAATTGTTATGTGCTCAGAAGCACAGATGGGAGTAAAACTTTCATAGAAAAGAGATAGCTTAGTTAATCTAACTCGGTGTCACCTGCCTAGCTATTGAAGTTTGGTCAGCTTTGGCTCTTGAAATCATTCAGTGGGTTAATCAGTATTGCGCAATCTGTCTTGATTTTTTTTTATTTTTTTTACATACTAGTGTAATGTTGTATAAGATCCAGTTGGCAAAGGCCGAGCGAGGATGCTATGAATCCTTCTGCTATTGTGTTAACTCCTATTATAGGTCTTACTGTGTCTAATGAGTCAAAAAGATAGAGATGATAAGCAAGTACGACTAGTCAAACGACATGTTATGTAAGATGCCTAGAAAAGCTCTATCTTACACTGGGATGGATGAACGCCTGATTGGGGAAGATGTCTAGGATGCAGATGACTAATGCCCTCTTTAGAGTAGTCTGGTGTGGAATGTGATATTCTTCGCACCGTCTAAATAAGGATACTATGGTATGTGTTATTTATTATGCAGTGAATATCACCGACTACATATTTTCCTCTAAAATGGGGCATCGCATATGAATATTCGTGCTTGCTTCCCCAAAATCCGCATGTCCTAATATTTTCTGGGGCCGTTTCTCCCTTTAAATTGTAGCAAGTTTGAAATGCCAAAATTGAACAGGGGAAGATTTTTTTATCACATTCTACATTTAACGGGTGTGATAAAAAGTGAAGAAACCAAAATTCAGAAGTGCGCTAACAGGAGTTACCTCACTGATCGGAAACTATTAGGTCACTCGGAATGAGGGTCCTATAATTAGGTTTGATGTTGCAGGAGCACTAAAATTTCCAGATTTGCAATACAATGTAGAATAGTTTGTTTAGGATGGAGTTTGTGATAGGGTTAGTTAGTCCAGGGTGTTTTTAATGGCAGGTGCGGTTAATGACTTGATTAGCTAATTGGTATGGTGTGGATTTAGCTGGAGAGGTTGATGAGGCCTTTCATTGGTTGTGCTACATTTTAGGCCTTTTTTTCATCATGGATGGCAGGAGTTATTTGGTAATTATGGTTTCCGTGTTTTTGATGTTTATGTTTTACCATAGGTGACAGCGCGTTGAATGTGCAGTTGGTGGCTATGTACTTTGAAATATGGTGTAAGATTATGTGCTACCTTTCTTACCTTTACTATTTTTATACAATATAACTACAGGTGAAGAAATGTCATATATAATGCATATCAACTTCTGGTGTCTTCGACAAGGATGTTATATCATGTTATATCATGTAAGAACACGGGGCATGATGCATCTAAGGGTTTTCCCGTTATGTGTCTATAGGAAAATGTGTTAGTACATATGGCCCTTATATAGCTATAAGACAGCGGCAGCTCCTCCACTAAGGCAGAGGAGCGTCTCCCCACTGCTCTCAGAACAGTGAAAAAGGAAAAATATAATGATAATAATATTGTTATCATTTTATTTTTAGTACTGGCTACGAGGCCAGGTTAGGGTGGGGCTGGACTGGGGTCACAGGGGGAGGAGTGGTTGGTGCTCCATAGGTACGCATGACAGTGTCGCCGGCCTTCTTGGGCCGTCTTGGGCCGGTCAACAGTCATGGGCATTTCTTCACCCGGCTTTGTTGGACAGCTCGGTGGAGAACAGTCCCAAGACTCCATATCTCTGTCTGAGTGGCCAAACAGCCCACTTAGACCAATGACGTTGCTGCTGTCATGCTGTTGACAGCAGCGTCGTGATTGGCTTAGGGGAGCCTGTGTGATGCCGGGAGCCAGTAAGAGAAGAGGACAGAGGGGAAGAAGCGGCTGTAATCAGGTATGTGATATTTTTTATTTTTGTTATGCCCCACCCCTCTGCCCCAATGTGTAGCAACCGCCTATGCTAATTCGACACAGTATGACAAACAAGACATGCCCATCTTATAATCGGGTCTACTTTCAGTGGTATCACGAGAACGCCATGTTTTATGATTTATCAACCTATTCCCATTGTGAGAAAGTGGATTAGTAATTGGGATGGATGGTAGTCCATCTCAAGTAATAATATCACTATTCTTGTTAGGCCCAGTTAAGGTTTCAGTAATTTAAGCCTGAGCTCCACCCCTGGTATCTATGGCACAGAATAGACAGCTTAACTTAAGAAAATATGTAAATCATTTAGAAGCAACAAAATAGTTACAGACTCGAAACCACAACTTAATAAAATTCCACTCCAATATATAAAAATAGATAATAGCTTGATGAACAAAACAACACAAAATTAGCAAAGATCCAATAGGAGGAAGTGGGATTTGATTTTTTTTTAAGCTTTCAATGAAAATAGTCCCAAGAAACATTAAGCGGAAACCACGATCATCTGTGGCGCTTGACTTGTAACTGCCCAAATTCTAAGGCCGATTGCAATGGAGCACTGGTAGGATACGGGAACCAGGATTGTCCCAATGAAAAAGTTACCTCTCTGCATCAACAGCCTTCAGTAAAGCAGGCAGAGGGGCTGGCGTTGAGGGACATGGTTTGAAGTTAACATTAACGGATACCTATGTTGGGATGGACCCTCGTCAAAACAGTTGGTTTTAGGCAGGAAAAGCTTAGGTGGAGAAGTTTGGGTTTTTGTGCACCAGAGGACTCTGGCATCGATTGGTTCTCCTTTGACGATGGTGCCAATGAAGCTGCGGTTCAGCACAAAAGAGGGATGCCATCAAGAGAAGAACGTAGGAGGAGTTATGGTGAACCCAGCTCTGATGCACACCTGTCAGATCAGCTGGGCAGGTGTCCCTATGGTTCTCCAGGTATAAGGTTTATAGAAAGTTTCTGTGTCCCCAGGTTTTAGGATCAAGCAGGAGAAGTACACTCTGACACCATCCAAGGATTTCAAGACCTTTGAATAGTACTTGGGGGTCGGGACTCACCCCAACAAATCCACTAGCAGGGGCCAGGGCAGGTCCAGTGGAAACTGGTTAGCTGGGTTCTTCCAAGAAGGTGGCATTCTAGCAGCTTGTGTGTCCCTGTAGTTTAACAGGTCAGCTAACTGACCCCTTGAGTCCAATTCTTTGTCCTGCATACAAGTGGGAGCAGGACAAGCCTTTAGGGTTCTTCTCACAGGTCCCAACAGCAGGTGTAGATCTTTTTCTGTTTTCCGCAGGTCCAGTCGTGTTCTGAAGAAGGATCCCAGGAGTGCAGAATTTATGCCTGGCACTAGCCTGTGGGTGAGGGTGACTTCTGTCCCCTCTCAAACCAGTTCAGAATATTTTTTCCAGGTGTAACTGTACCAACCTTAACAGAGTTCCTGTGTGCCCTGCTGCAAATAATCTCACAGTCCCCTCTCCAGCTAAATTCAACTTGGCAGAACCTTTCTATCTCTATGCAGAACTCCTGTACTCACCATAGAGGTGTGACCAGATAAAGGAGCAATCCTTCCTCCCCTCCTCTATGGTCACTCAAAATCGGTTCTGGGTGCAGCTCCTCTCATACTGGTATCAGTGCCTAGCTGTCTAGATGAACAAAGGAGGGGCCACACTCAGGTATTATCTAAATTTGCCTGTGACAAGGTAGTTCTCGTTGAAGTTAATTAAGTTCCTGGGCAATGCCCAGATGGTCATCCGGGTGGAGGAACAGAACATCTCCACACACCAAGGGCCTTTGCTCCAAATATGGAGCAAGTTCACACATCCTCAAGGAGCTATTCAACTTCAGAGTGACAGTTGGAAGCTCGTTAAATGGGGTTTTAGAGTCTTTGGGCAGGCAAAAGGGTGAAAATGTAGATTATTAGTTGTAATGGATGGTAGTGCTCATCATGTAATAATTGCACAATTCTTTACTAGGTCTAGTTAGGTTTTAGTAACTTAAACTTGAGCTCAACCCTTGGTAGCTGAAGCACAGAGCAGGTAGGCTTAACCTAGGAAAAACAAGTGTAAAGCAATTATCAGTACCAAAACAATTCATAAGTAGAAAACACAACAAAATAAAAACCCCACTCCAATTTATAAAAATTGAAAACATGGTAATGAGCAAATAAACAACAAAATGACAAAGGTTCATTGGAGTAAACCAGAGGATATGATTTTTCTAAGTTAGACTGGGTAAAAGTCAAAGGGTAAACTTTCCTGTGGGATAAATCTGGTCCCTGTATCAGACAAGTGGTCCATCACTGTTGGCCTTAAAATTTGACTTTGACCCAGTCTTCTGTAACCAGATACCCATGGCTGGCACTTTGCTCTTTGTGGCTCTAGAAAGATTTAAAACTTAAAAAAATAATATCTCTGGTTCCCAAGTCCGATTCTTTGACATTTTGGTGTCTAACTGGACCTAAAAAAATGATTGTGTCATGATTACGTGAAGATGACTACTTTCTTATGTAAACTATTAAGTACAAAACTGACTTTACCAATAAATTGTGCTTGTACTAAATATTTTAAATCAAAGAATTAACTTCTTACCTGACTCCCAGTCTGAGATAACAATAATATATCTCAATATTATACCCCAATGCATTCCTATGGAACAGCTCTGACCCTGCAGTTAAACAAGGTTTTAGGGTCCTGTCACTATAAGGACATGTTTTACATTACATTTTCAAATGTCCTAGTATTAAATACCATGCACCCTGCCTTATTGGGCATTAAGATCTAAGGGCAACCTAATAATATTAAAAAAGTGTATAGGCCAGTTAATAGGGGTTATTTTACAGGCTGAATTTGCAGTTTCAAAACTGCACAGGTATGCTACAGTAATAAGCCTGCAGACATGTTTTGCGCTGTCACTCTAGTGATGGCACAATGTGTGCTGCAGTCTACTAGGCACATTTAACTTACATCCCTGAATACACTTTTCATCATATACAATGGACTTACGGGCAAGTTAAATATGCCAATTAGGAGTATAGCCGATTTCTAAAGTAACAGTACATGCATTGGGACTCGGTTAGCATAGTGCCATTGGTTAGCATAGTTGCAGTTAACAGAGTCAAAATACCAACAACATCAGTCAAACAAAATGGGATGATCATGCATAAAGAGGCATTTTCTTACACACATCTACTCTTTTTTCTTATAAACCATAGGTTTCTGATTATATTTCCAATGAATTAAATGTGTGTCTTTAGCTACCAACGTGGCTCGATACCAAAATGACTTATATAGATTAGTAAAGGATACACTTAATTGCAACAACATCACTCACAGAAACAGAGATATCCAGCTGAATTTACACTGCAGAGGTCAGAAAGTATTTATAGAGGAGTGGAGTGGCAAGTGCCACAAACAGACAGGATAATGGTACAGTACTGCTAAGGTAAATTGAGAGATGTACTAGGCTGGAAGCCTCAAAAGTAAATGTATTGTAGCCTCAGGCATCAGTGAGATGAATTGAGCTAGAATCAACTAATATATTGAAGCATGTCCTGGGTTGTTTGTGTTCCTGTTCAGAAAAGACCTGGCATGGCAGTTCGGGCTGGACTGTACTCATTGCAGAAGGGTCAAAGCTGATTTGTCTATAGCTGGGTCCAAACTGAGAAGGCATGGTGGGGAAAAATGAAGGATTGGAATGCAACCCAGCTGTGGCTAAGATTAATTCAGGTATTCCATCCACCACATTGTTTTTGATGATCTACGTGTGATGGGTATGTCTAGACATGAGTGAGTCCTGTCCTCACTGTACCTCTGGAACCAAGCTAAATCTAGCTGACGAGCCCTAACAAGGGCTGAACCGGTCCTGGGTTGCTTGTGTTCAGGTTCAGAGAGGACCCAGCCTGGCAGTTTGGACTGGAGTGTTCCTATTGGAGCAGGGTCGAAAATGATTTGCATATTGCTGGGTCCAAACTAAAGTGGCAAAAACGATGGATTAGGTGACTAACAGCGGCTACGATTAATCCAAGCATTCCATCCATCACTTTGCTTCTGATGAACTTCAGGCAGGAAGCATACTGACAGGCTACTCTATTAAGCGTAATATACTATAGCCTTATATCCCACTGCTGAGGCCTGTACCAGTTGATAAAAGCCCTGAACCTATATTATAGGCTTGTGCAGCAAACAACAGCCTTTAAAAAGAGAGAGTGCTATACGATAGTTATAGCACTCTTATGTTATAGCAGCTCTCAAGTCAGGTGTCCCATTCTCTTTTCCGCAGGGCCATAAAGACCTGGCTTTTCTCACAGACCTCGGTATGAGCATGTCTCTTTGTCTGCACCCTCATGTTCGCTTATAGCGCCTTGACGCCCTTGGGCTTAGTTCGCGCTCTACAAATTTCATATTCATTCATTCATTCATAGCCCAAGACAGAAGGGCCTTAGTACTATTAGAACATTCCACCCACTGAGGGCTGATTGGTTTAAATTAAAGTAATGTTCTGAATTATAAAATGCCCTGTCTCCCCCTACCTGATTCATAACCAGTGTCTTCCTTGTGCAGCATTCACCCAGTGTACTGCTCAGTATACTCCGTGCTAAACCTCATGCTACACCATGTCATCTGCAAATGTTCAGTATGTTGAACCTGCCAAATGTTATCACATCATTTACCCTAGACCTTTTGTGCATCACTGAATCATGGTTAAAATATTCTCCAGTTATATCATCAACTCTTTAGTCCCCACGGTTCCACCATCCTTAAAGACAGACAAACCAAGCTTGGGGGTGGCAACGCTGTCATCTTCAAATTATCCATTAAAGACCCCACCTTATCCGTTTCCACATTTGAATGTCACAAAGTAGCAATTCAGACTTCACATCTGTATGTGACTACATTGCTCTCTGTTAAACATCATCCCCTAACAGCATCTAGCATGGTGATATTAATGTGGACAGGGGAAAAGAAAAATGGAAATGCTTTAGATCTCTAAAACCTTTCATTGATTATCAAGATCTCAAATAACTATCGATTGTTCCCACCCACACAAAAGAAAGTTTCCTTTTCCTCATCATTGTTAATACCCATTCTAATTCTTTGCAAATAACCATGGAAGCGGACTGGTTCTACCACTTTCCCCTTACTTTTCTGCTAGCTCTTCATTGCTGCATGCCTTTCTCCATCTAACCAATGAGCAACGTATGAAAGCATTCCTTTAAATTTATCTCAACACAATATTTCAACACCTTCATCTGCCAAAAAGCTCACTCTCTGACTCCTCCTGGCCAACTCAAAGCCTCAAAAATATAAAGAAAAGCCCCTTCCCTGCCAAGTCTAATCACTGCAGCCTCAGTTTTCACAATCTTCAAATTCTGCTAGAACCCTATTTTACATTGGTCACTCCAACAACATGCCCATCTCTACAATTTTGACATGTCCCTGGAGCAGTTCAACATCAAACCTCGATCAGTCTGGTCCTCCTCACCTCCTGTCGGCTCCAGCATTGTGGCACCTTGTAAAACATTGTTTGCAATGAGTTCAAACCAATCCCTTCAGGAGGAATGTAGTGGGTTGCAATTTCTGACCTCCGTCAGTAATATTTATGAGGTAGGTCGAATTGCAACCAACTACAATTCTGCATTCTTTGAACCAACCTATTAATACATAGGTTGGTTTACAAAATACAAATGCATTCGGAAAGAGTCCAAATGCATTTTCAGTACATTATGTCCACTATTACTTGTACAGGGGTACCATCTACTCCAATTAATAATCCACCTTCTCACACTGATATTCAGTAGTGGGATCCAGACTTGTGCAGTACGACTCAGCTATCAAATTGAAAACTAACAATTCCTAAATTAAACTGAAAACAAAAATTGATTCTTGATTTTTAATTGGCAACATGTGTTGATTTGGTCATTTTTGATTTTTCCAAATTATTTTTTATTCTAATGTTTGCATCTTTAAAAGTCTTTAGGAACATGGAGTTGGATCTAGCTACCATGTCAACTCTCACAATGGTGGGTATGAACACCCTATGCAGTGAAAGGGAATTGAAGTTGGGCCAGATTATGAAACAGCCCTTAATCCCTGGGAGAAATCCTGCAGAGCACAGATCCCCTCTGAGGAGGAAACAGAGAATGCAGCTCCAGAAGATGAAGGGCAGGGGCCACCTTGCACAATATTTATTATCTGGGCTGTAGGCTCTGCCAGCATATGCCCTTTTGAACTGGTCATTGCCAGTTGGAGCTCAGAGACATGTAATCAGCAGAAGAGCTGTAGGACAAACAGGCAGCCATAGCACTGTAGGAGTGGAAAATTGCACTGGAGAAAAGGAGACTGGCCTTGGAGGAGAAAAAGGCCAGCTTAGGACTCCTGAGGTCAAACGAAGATGGTGGCAGAAATTATGAGGTGTCTACAAGGGGCCACACACCCATTGTTTCCACATTCGAGGCAATATCACTTATGGTAAACCATAAACATTAAAAACATGGAAAACATAATTATCCAATGACCACTGCCAACCATGATGAAAGAAAGGCCTAAAATCTAGCACAACCACTCAAAGGCCTCATCCACCCCTCCAACTAAATTCACACCATATCAATTAGCTAATCAAGTCATTAACCACACCTGACATTAAAAACACCCTGGACCAATTCACTTTATCACAAAACCCCATCCTAAACAACCTATTCTGCCTCATAATTCTGGAATTTTTGTCTTCCTGCAACATCAGACCTAGCTCTAGGTGCCTATGTTTTTGGTGGGGACGACACTGAGAAATGGTTTGCCTCTTGTAAAGAGCATTAGAATGTGCAAGGTGGGTCAGCAACATTGAGGAGCTATACTGCGGGAGTTAGTACCTACACTAAGGAAGGATCCTCTCCTGACTCTAGAAGAGGGGGAAGCTGACATGTACACTCACATGGAGGATGCCCTAGTGCATACGTTTGGTCTCACACCTGAAGAGTACTGAAAGAAGTTCTGGGAAACACACAAAGACACACAACAAACCTGGGTTGACTTTGTGGATGTCTCAATTAAGCACTAGAGGCTGGTTGGCGACCCTGTATCCACCTTTTTATTGTGAGGTTAGTTCAGTGCACTCTTTATATCAATGTCAAGGTGTAGTAGAGTCACAGTCTAAGTTTGAGAGATATCTCTACCCCCAAAAGAAAAGAAAGATTGTAGGTTTCCCCAAAGGAATTTTACATAAGGATACAATTCTATTTTTCCTTATACTCTTTATACGAGTCAATAACTGCTAACTGAGGGTAATACTGGATTTTATAACAAAGGCTGTCGGTTAATAGCTTCTTGATAACTGCAACCAGATTAACCCTAAAATATATTTCTGGGGTATGGGAAGTTTCTCTTCTGCCTAGTTTAGCCCTTTTCCTAAGCTATCACAAACTTATGCTCTGTTTCTTTCCCTCACCCTCTTTCCCCATTGTTTTTATTTCTCTTTATGTTTTAAAAAATGATAATGCACCTACTGTAGCCACGCTTCTCCTGAAGCGTGGCAGGTACTGAGGTTCTGCCGGCTCGTTGGAGGACTCTCTGTCTCCCAACTCTCTCTTGCTCCTTCTCTGTCACTTGGGAGCCTTCTGCTCCACTGAATGCAACCTGGGCTCTCTCTTCGCATGGAATGTCCCTTCCGGATACTCTGGACTCTCAAACTATGCTCTCCGGCTCCTCTTCGGTCTGGTCTTCTAGCTGCTCCATATTCCCCTGCGTTTCACTTGCTACCGCTCTTTATGAAATTTTCCCAATGTTCTCCTCTAACTCCGCCCACAATTTCCATCTGTCGCGCAGGTCTAATTTATTCCCTGTCTCGCTGAGATCTGCTGTTCCGGTCCTGCAAAACAAGAAGGGCTAATTCGTCTCCAGGGAGGCATGACAGGCTCTCTTCCTCCCCAGGTCGGTGACTCATCCCCCTCCCCGGATTTTTCCGATCAGGGCAAAGGGTAAAACAAGATAAAAAGTCTGCATCAGCAAGTTTCTTTCCGTTTTTATGGCAATATTCAAATTGGTAGGGCTGTAAAGATAGAAACCAGCAAAGGACACAAGAGTTACTCCCTTTGTTCCTACTGAACCAAGTTAAAGGGGCATGATTGGTATATGACAAAAAAAGGCTTACCATCAAGGTAATATCATAGTTTCTCTATAGCCCATTTAATGCCTAAACATTCTTTCTCCATAGTGGAATATTTACTTTCTCTGGGAAACAGCTTTTGACTGGTAAAGAGAATGGGCATTTCTAGACCTTCTTCATTCGGTTGAGATAAGACAGCCCCTATTCCATAATCAGAGGCATCAATTTGAAGTATGAAGGTTTTATTGAAGTTGGGTGAAACTAGTATTGGGCTTGAGGTGATTGCCTTTTTAAGTGTTTGAAAAGCTTTCAGGGCTTTATCTGGCGGATGTAGTATCTTCAGAGTTTTCTTTCTTTAGGAGATCAGTCAAGGGGCAGCTACTGTGGAATATTGAGGGATAAACCTTTCTGTAATATCCAACTAAACCTAGGAAGGCCCTGACTTCATTTTTTGTTCTAGGAAAGGGGCTTCAGTAATAGTTTTGACCTTTTCACATTGGAGTTCAATACCGCCATTTCCTAGATATCCTACATATTTGACTTTATTATAACAAGCCTTTGATTTCTTAGCATTAATGTGTAGATTGGCTCTTGCCAAATCACCCAGGACTTTTGTCAAATGTACCAAATGATCTTCCCATGTAGGGCTGTAAATAATAATGTCACCGAAGCAGGCAGATTAATATTCTTGATGATTTTTCAACACTAAATTCATATGACGTTGGAAGGTAGCAGGGGCTCCATGGAGTCCGAAAGGCAGAACAGTAAAATGAAATAGCCCAAAAGGGGTTGAGAAAGCTGTTTTTCTTTGTCCTCCCCTTGTAAAGGTACCTGCCAATAACCTTTAATAAAGTCTACAGTGGTGATGTATTTGGCTTCCCCTAATTTTTCTATTAGCCCATCTATTCTGGGAAGGGGATAGACATCAGATTTAGAGATTTTATTGACGGCGCGCAAGTCTATAAAAAATCAAATACTTCCATCTGGTTTTGGAACAAGTACTAAAGGAGAAGACCAGTTACTTTGGGAAGGCTCTATGGCTCCTATTTTTAACATGTAACTACTTTTCCTTGTGAGGTGGATATGGCTTTTCCATTAAAGAAGTCTTGCCAGGTATATTGGAAAATGTAGTGGTGAAACATGGTAGTATCTCTTCTAGCTTCTATCTTTGTTCCTTACTTAATTCTTCATTGATGGATAGTTGCTCTAGTGTGGTATTGTTACCTGTTTCACTGATAGACTCTTAATTTTTTTCCCTTTGTCGTAGATCTGTTTGTGTTGACTTTTCTCTAAGTTTTTGTGGGCTAAATCTTGAAGTTTCCCTATACGGGTTTTTAATTGTTGAGTATAGACTAGGGGATTCCCTGCGTCCTGTACCTTATCTTTTTCCCAAGCCTCTCTTGTTATTTCTAGTAAGGTTTGGGGTTTACGACCATATATCAGTTTGAAAGTGGAACAGCCTATGCTACTCTGTAGTTGACTCCAATGCACAAAAAGTGCCAGGGCAACATCTGATCCCAGTTTCTACGTTAAACAGATAACTTCTTCTTTAAAATGAGTTTGAGAGACCCGTTACAACGTTCAACTAAACCGTTGCCTGGGGATGATATACTTAGGTTTTATTATGTTGAATACTTAATTGTTTACAAATTTGTGACATGAGTTTTGACACAAAAGGGGTACCCAGGTCTGTGAGCATCTCTTTTGGGATTCCCACTCGAGAAAAAACTTCTATCAAATGTTGTGTAATAGTTTTTGTATCTGGCATACATATAGAAAAACTCTCTGGATACCAGGTAGCATAATCAACCAACACAAGGGCATGTTGGTGACCTTTGGAAGACTTAGGCAGGTGACCAATTAGATCAATTGCCATTTTCTCAAATGGAGCATCTATTATAGGTAAAGGTTGAAGAGGGGCTTGAGGTGGTAGATAAGGATTCTTCCTGTGACAGTTTTCACACTCTTGACAATTTTCTTTATATTTGCAAGTATACCCGGCCAATAAAATGTTGAAGGATCTCTCGGGTTGTCTTTGTAGGTCCTGAATGACCCGCTAACAATTGGGAATGGTCATAGAAAATAATTTGTTCTTCAAACTCTTTGGGAACTAAGAGTTGAGGTGGCTCGGTGGGTCCTGCGATTCTATATAGAAGTCCATTTAGTGAACGAAAATGAGGATATAATTGCATAGTATTTTGTTTAGCTTGGCCCAAATAGGCTGAGATATATCTTTATTAAGCTTGCAGGAGTTTCTACTCTGATATTGTTTTCTTGCAATTGTCCAACTTCTTCTACTTTATTTTACGTTCCAGGAGGTTTCCGACTGCCAGTAACTTCGATAGAAAGGAGAAGTCAGATACGTCACTGTTATAGTGTCCAAGCCTAACCACCTCTTTATTGTGAGGTTAGTTCAGTGCACTCATTATATCAGCGTCACGGTATAGTTAGCCACAGTCTAAGTTAGAGAGATATCCCTACCCCCAAAAGAAAAGAAAGATTTTATGTGTCCCCAAAGGAAACTTGAATAATGATAAAATAAGGTTTTTCTTTGTACTCTTTATACAAGTCAATAATCACTAACTAAGGGTAGTACTGGATTTTATAGCAAAGGCTGTCGGTTAACAGCTTTTTGATAAATGCAACCAGATTAACCCTAAAATATATTTTGGAGATATTGAAAGTTTCTCTTCCACCTAGTTTAGCCCTTTTCCTAAGCTGTCACAAACGTGTCCTCTGTTTCTTTACCTTCCCCTCTTTTCCCTTTGTTTTATTTTTTAAAGAATGATAATGCACCTGCCATAGCCACGCTCATCCTGAAGTGTGGTGGGTGCTGAAGTTGTGCCGACTCGATGGAGGACTTTTCGTCTCTCCACTCTCTCTCGGCTCATTCTCCCTCACTCAGGAGGCTTCCACTCCACTGAATTCTGCCTGGAGCTTTCTCTTTAGATGCAACGTCCCTTCCAGATTCTCTGGGCTACCGAACTCCACTCTCTGGCTCCTCTTCGGTCTGGTCTTCTAGCAGTTCCACGTTCTCCTGTGTTTCACTTGCTACCACTTTTTCTGGTGTTTTACCAATGTCCTCCTCTAACTCCACACACGATTCCTGTCCATCTCGCAGGTCTAGTTTATTCCCTGTCTTGCTGAGAACTGCCTGGCTTCCTGTTCCTGTCTCATTATTGTTCCGGTCCTGCAAAATGAATAAGGGCGCATTCATCTCCAGGGAGGCATGACAGGCTCTCTCCATCCCCAGATCTGTAACTCTCTCACAAAGGGAACACTGTCCCTGTTGGACAACTTCCCCTTTCAAAATTATGTTGCTGGCTATTGTGGGAATAGGTAGTGGACCACACACACCTCCTCCACCTGATGACGTTCAAAAGAGAAACATTTTTCTTCTAGAAACCACCAGTTCCTTTCAAGGAATAGGCTGCTTTAAAAGTGTTTTTAAGTTTTCATATTGGGATTGCCAAAAACGGCATGGTGGTCTGCTTTTCCTTGGAGTCCATCATCTCTGTCTTTGTAGGGTTACAAACAGTGACCTGCCTAATTAATATTCATTAGGAAATTCATTCTGTGACCACCTGTGAGTGGACACTTTGAGACTCACCCTTTTAGTATATAGGTTGCGTCACAAAATTACAGACCGCTTGCAAATTGTTAGTGCACAATTAGCACACACTATTTGCGCCCTCTCTCTCAGTAGATTAGGTCCATAGAGATTGCCAAACTGCCTTTGCTTTTTAATGTATTCCACCAGAGCATGACTCATATAGTCAAAAGTGATATCATGTAATTTCAAAGCCTTCTCTGCATCACTGTCTGCCTGAAGAAGGCACATGTTGAAGTTTGATGCACATGGATGATTTTCCTCTGTTTTTAGAGAGTGGGTCGCCATCTCACTAGATCGATCATGGAAAGCAGTTGTCCCCTTTATTGTGAACTGATTCATGACCTCACAGTGTAACCCACCACCAACGCTGCTTCCATATACAGTCAAAGTGAACGGCAGAATTGCATGCACTATCAGTGCTGCCCAGTCATTTCTATCTAAAAAAACTAGTGAAAACATGCATTTGATTGGACAGAAAAAAAACTATCTTTTTTCATATTTATATGTATGATTATATTTATTTCATTTGTTGTTTTCATACAGCACTCATGCAGAAAGGAGACAAGGAGACGACTGAGCGCTAAAAACAACAGAATCAGAAACCTTATGTACCATGTCAACTTGAGTTTAAAACTTAAATGATAATCATTTAAGGGTTCATAGCTTCCTAAAACAAGTTCTTCATTCTTTTATTTACATTTTGTTTTGTAAAAGATGTAGCAATTTGTTAATTAAGTTAAACTATGCAATTGACGAAACATATTAAGAAGGGCATTATTCTTTAAACATGGACTTGTGTATTGCCTAAAAAAGCAATAATTTTCATTCACAGAAAAATGATTTAGGTAGACACAAGTTTTATTTTTTAGGACTTGTGTTATCAGGTGAACATAGTGAAATAACTCTTGATGGCCTGGAGCAGGTTATATAATGATCCAAACACTGAGGGGTCTATTACGATCTCAGTCGTAAAGCTTCCGACCTTAGGTCGGAAGCTTTATGACCGAGATCGTCGGTTCACTTCGGACTGGCTGATTACAATACAGCCGGTCGGAATTGAAACTGGCCCGTCATTCCGGCTGGCTTCCGATGGGTGAGGGCAGCGCAGGACCGCACACAGGATTAAGACACAAAGCCCTGTCTACATTGGTTACAATACATAATGAAGCTGTTAACTACACTGATTGGAGTTAAAGCTGTCTGTAGGTGAGGCCTAAATATAAGAGGTGGGTTACTTATAACAGATTAAGCTGTCACAGAATGTGGTTGCATTGTAAATGGTGAGTGTGCTTTAACATTCCCCGCAGTATATATCCAGTTAGCTTCATCCTTTCTATTGTCTACTTTAGCGCCCAAACTGTTTCCCTCCATGATACCATTCTTAACCTGCTCACAAGTGGCCATCTTTAAGTATTTTACTCATCTGATTAAACTGCAATCCTGAAGAACAAAACTATCACTTACCCTAATTAATTAGTTGCTGAAAAGAAGACAAGAGGCCCATAATGCATAAGTAGGAACTCACTTTATTCCCCACTTTCAGCGTTGACTGCCCAGCAGCAACTGTCATCAAAACACCTCAGTGAAACCCATCCTATGTTCCACGCAGGTGACACACAGCACGTTCCCACCCCTCAGTCCACACCTCAGCACATCACAAGACCCCACCTTTCTTTACAACAAAGCAAAAATACTATAAGGAATAAAAGATAAATAACAAAATCAATTGAGGATGCATAGAGGTAAAATTCACCAAGGTACAGGTTAATGAATGACATAATCCATAAACTTGACAGGTCTTGATCTTAGCCTCCAAGAAATTCTCTTGTCACATTGGTTGTTACATTGAGCAGAATCGGATTGAGACCCCATTTTGCTACTTAATAATCATCTCCGGGTTCTAGCCCCACTGAGTCAGATTGAAATTAATTTTCCTACCCACATACTCAGCTTTGGATTCTAGCACTACCGAGACAAAACATTTAGTCCACTTTTTACCATTATCTAACACTGCCACATGTTCATTCACCTCTTTTACATGGATAGGTGCAGAAAAACGTGACACCCCTTTGCAAACAAAACCAGATTTCCCAGTCTTCCACCTGAACCGCCAGTGTCCTGTGTTGTTCACTCTCAGTGCTATATTTACTCTGTACAGCAGATCTCATATCCACCATTCCTGGCATCCTCACATCATCCACAGTTTTTCTAGACATCCACTCCTTGTTCAATTCGGTTCCAGCAATTCTGTCTCTCAGTAATATGAAAGGGGACACCCCAGTACTTATGTGAGGGGTTGTCCTCATGACCCCTAACATGCCATCAATGGCTTCTTTCCAATGCAGCCCATTGATAAGTGCAAGCTGTAACTGGTCTTTATTGACAAGGTTCACCCTCTCAACAATACCATTACTGCAGGATGGTACAAAGAAGTTAAGATATGCTTTATGCCCAATCTATCCAGGAAATTCTTCATTTTCCCGGATAGCAGGTGAGTATCATTGTCAGTCACTAATATTTCCGGTAATCCCTCTCAAAAACACTTCCTTGAAGAATTTGATAACTGTTTCAGAACACCTGCTGTCCACAAATTTCACTTCAGTCAAAACCAAAACATCATTGGGTGTGCTAGCTGCAACCCCAAATAGTCCAGACAAATCAAATGCAACTTTAGACCACAGTGTGTTCTTCACTACTACAGGATTGACAGAAGAAGGGCATGTCATTTGTGACTTTTCACTAAGAACACACATGTAACACTCACACACAAAATGCTCAATAGACTTGTCCATCTCAAGCCACGAAAAATCCTCCTTTTCTCTACGCTTCATGGCGCAAATTCAAGGGTGACCTTCATGGGCCAAATCCAAGACCTTTCCACATAGGATGCCCAGTAAAATCAACTGCCCACTTCTGCACAAAATGCCCCCAAGAATGGATAATTCCTTCACTACAGTCCTGTTGGTAATCATCGCCTTGAGGGTAACTTTGTTAATGGGCCAACCATTTGCAACAAAATATGCAACATCCTGAAATTCTTTGTCATTTGTCACAGCCTCCAACCGCTCTTGCTCAAATAATGCTCCCTTCGTGGTGTCATTGACTAAATTCAAAACACACACCGTCTCCAGTTGATCTGACATTTTGTCCCCATCACCCTTCAGTGGCAATCTAGAGAAACAGTTAGCCACAAACTCCAATCTGTACTGGAATGTATGCAATGTGTTTTGCCATTTAGCAATATGTGGGGTAGCCCTTCCATCACCTCTACGGGTAAACACATCCACAAACGGTTTGTGATCCATCCTTAGAATGAATTTGTTACCCCACAAAACATTCCAAAAGTGCTGTGTACCCCACCATAAAGCCAAAGCTTCTTTTTCATTTGTTGAATTAGTGAATTTGGCTCCCCTCAGAGTCCTGGAAGCACAAGCAACAGTATCATCATGTTCATTGACCCTTTTTTGCATCAGCACAGCACCAAGTCCAACATTATTACCATTGATGAAGATGACACACACATCATTGATGTCAAAAGGTTTAAGAGGGTGCACACTCACAATTTCTTTCTTAATAGACTCCAAGTTTGTCCCATATTTGTCATCTCACACATACCTTGCACTCTTTTTGAGGAGTTTGCGCAAACACATAGTTGTATTTGCAAAGGTGCTAACAAACTTGACATAGTGTTCTACTAAGCCAAGAAATGAGCGAAGTTGCTCCTTGTCTTTCGGTGGAGGTGCACCTTGGATGGCTTCCAAAATCTTCCTTTTGGGCACAACTCCTCTACCCGAGACATGGCGACCCAAACAATCCACCCATTCTTGGGAAAATTTGCATTTTTCTCTTTTTAAAGTTAACCAACTAGTCTTAATGATATCCATCACATCCCTCACTCTCTTGTCATGCTCACTCTCCATTTTACCAAAAACCAAAATGTCATCTTGGAAGAACTTGACCCCTATGGTGTTTTTAAATAAGTTTTAAGTTAAACGTTGGAATATGGCTGATGCAGGCACCAGACCAAATGGCATCCAAATGTATTGATATGCCCCTTCAGCGTAATAGATGTTGTGAGGTGCATGGAATCTCTACTCAGTTAAACCTGGTGATAGGCTGAGGATGTATCCAGAGACGTAAACACACAAGCACCACCGAAAGTTGCAGGCATTTTGTTTATGTTTGGTAGAGGTTGGCGATCCACTCAAATATTAGAATTAAGATCCCTCAAATCTATGCAACGTCTTAAAGACTTGTCCGCTTTGCATGCTAGAACTATGGGGGCCAACTATCCAGACCCCTCAATGGGTTTAATTACCCCCATGGAACACAATTTGTTCAATTCATGCTTCAGTTCGTCGCTCAAACCTAATGGAACTTTGCGCATTTTGTGGGTCACCGCTAGGGCATTGTCCTTAGGCACTATACAATGCTGGAAACCCTTCAGCTTACCTAATTTCTCACCAAAAACCACAAAATATTCTTTGAATCAATCATCAATTCTCAAATGAGAAACCTGGCTAGAATTGGAGAGGTTCTTTGCATGTTGTACAACACAAACCTCACTCACTACTTGTCTAGATATTACCATGTCCAGATGTTTGGGGTCCAAAATAATACAAAGATCCCCTTGTTCATCCCAATCTAGCAAATTTGCCCCATGTTTGACTATATGCACAGGCCCCGCAGCAGATTTTTCATCAAACTCCAAATTGGCCTCAAATTTCGACAACACTTCCACTCTTTTACCCCATATGCAAAAATCTTAGTCCGAGATTGCTGCAGTTGCCTATTCCTCAACACACTGAAATTCTTCAAGTTCATCAGAGTGAATGCTGAACTAGAATCTGCCTTACATTTAACATCACTCTTATTCACAGAGATCACACAAGATGGGGGCTTCCTTTTCCACAAACCCACAATAGATGATATTTCTAATAAACCACTTCCCTCCTGGCTTGAGCCAGATGACATAAGCACTGCATTACTGTCCTCATCAGAGTCAATAAAATGTTCTTCAACGGGAGACCTGGCTTGGCAGTTTGGGCTGGACTATTCCCATGAGGAACAGGGTCAAGACTGATTTGCATATGGCTGGGTCTGAACTGGGGTGGCGAAGTGAGCTAAAGAACGATGAAGGATTCAACAAAGATCTGAGACTGGGGGTGAGTGTCTGAAAAGTTTCAGCGCTCTGTCCATCATCTCTTTGTGTTTGCTTTGTTCACCATAAGTTGGCAGTGTATGCCCAGATGTGGGCCCCTGGCACACTTTGCCACTGGATTCAACCTAGCCTGGCTGATGAGGGGTGTTACCTCGAAACCAGTCCTAGGATGCTTGTTTCGGGTCCAGAGAAGACGTGGCTTGGCAGTTCGGGCTGGACTGTTTCCATGAGGAACAGGGTCAAGACTGATTTGCATATGGCTGGGTCTGAACTGGGGTGGCTAAGTGAGCTAAAGAACGATGATGGATTCCACCCAGATCTGTGACTGGGGGTGAATGTCTGAAAAGTTTCAGCATTCCGTCCATCATCTCTTTGTTCGCCATGAGTTGGCAGGGTATGCCAAGACATGGGTCCCTTGATCACTTTGCCACTGGATTCAAGCTAGCCTGGCTGATGAGGGGTGTTACCCGAAAGTGGTCACAGGATTCTTGTTTCCGGTCCAGGGAAGACCTGGCTTGGCAGTTCAGGCTGGACTGTTCCCATGAGGAAGAGGGTTAAGACTGATTTGCATATGGCTGGGTCTGACCTAGGGTGGCAAAGTGAGCTAAAGATCGATGATGGATTCAACCCAGATCTGTGACTTGGGGTGAGCGTCTGAAAAGTTTCAGCGCTCCATCCATCATCTCTTTGTGTTTGCTTTCTTCAATGGTTTTGACCATCTTTGGAGGAGCAGTTCCTCCGACTATCTCCTGCTCTGCACACACATGCCAAGTGCCCTTTCTTGCCACATTTGAAACAGGTTTGGTTCTCCACAAAGCAGAACCTGGTGTGATTTATGGCCACAGTGGTAACATGACAACTCCTGTTTGTCCCCCTTAGATAGTTTTGAAGAAGATTGCAGAGTCTTGGAATTACGCAAAGTAGTGGCATTAGGTCCCTTCGTAGGTTGCTTATTGTGTTTTAAATTGAGAAGTTTTACTTTGTTGGTCCTACCACTCTCACTCGTCTCTTTCATGCACAATTGTGAGTGCTCAATGCTTCTGGCCAGATTCAGAGATGTCTCTAAATCAGGGTCCTCAGTAGACAAAAGCCTCTCTTGAACTTTTTTGTTGCTGGCTCGTTCAATCAACTGATCATGGATGATCTCATCTTTGAATTCCTTATAATTGCATGAAACAGCAAGAGTTCTAGGTGCGGCTACGAAATAGTCAACAGATTCCCCCGGAATTTGAGAACGTTGAAGAAACGTATGAGGCTCTAACAATATATTTTTCTTGCCATTAAACCTTTTATCCAAAGTCTTGATGATAGACGCGTAATCATCAAACACCATAGCGGAAACTCTGTCTTCCATGAGGACATTAACTTCTTCCAAATGCAAAGTTTTTAGTATGCCCTTCCTTCAGAACCCAAATTGTATATAGGAAGAGTCTTGTTCTTTTTCAAGGTAAGGGTATCCCCATCAATTGCTTCTAAATATACCTCGAAGGTCTCCTTTCACTGTTGGCAATTCAGTGGAGGACTGCCAGGTACTTGAAGGAAAGGTGGTGGTGCTGATATTCTCTGCATGAGGTGACCGTACGAGGGTGAGTTGCTGCCATTCCACACATAAATGATGCACAATTTCTAAACAGTACAAGTTCTAAATAGTATTAGGAATTAAGTAAACTTGAAGGTGTGCCTGTCACCGGTAGTTTATGCAGCCCCCTGCATAAATTGGTAACTGTACTTAAAGGTGTGGAGTAGGCCTAGTATGCTCAGTTATGCCCTTTAAATTAGAAAAAAACTGTAGATAAGCCAATAATGAAATGTATGCAGGCTTCTTCTCATGAAACTCACTGAAATTCACAATGTCTGCCCCAATCCAAGATGGACGCCACGTTGCACGTGAGAATTGTGTGTTTCTTCAGGAATTAGGGCTTGTATTCAGAGTTAGACAAGTCCTGAAAATAACCACTGGGTAACTAGTAGAAACAGAAAGGCAGGGCTAGCGGTGACGCATGCACGAGCTCTTGTTTCTGTATTCAATAGGGAACAATCCTGTCTGCGGTCCTGCGCTGCCCTCATATGGATTATGTGTCACACGTTCAATGGCCCAACGAAGGTGCAGGAATCAGCAGGAACACAGTTCTGGGCTGCTGACGGACCCCAAGAAAGCCATTCCGGGCTGAAGAGCAGCATTTCAGTGAAGGCAGGTGCAGAGAATGAATGGGGCATCAACACTGGATCGTCACCAGTGAAACAAAGACAAGAGGCCCACAACCCGTAAGTAGGAGCTCATTTTATTCCTCTCTTCCAGTGTTGATATCCCTGCAGCAACTTCCATCACAATCCCTCTGTGGAACCCACCCTGTGTTCCACACAGGGAACACACAGTGTGTTCCCACCCCACACTCCACTCCACACTGCCTCAGCACATCCCAACAGTTACACGGTAAGTCCATCCACATACATAAGTAATGGGTGATCATAATTAGATATGATCTCTCAGGTAAAGTGTAATTTTCCTTCTCTTCATCTTTTAATGTACAAAAGTGATCCACATGTACAGAGTGCATCGTAATTACGCCATATGATAAAACTACTATGTAATAGAATATTAATACAATTTTATATAGTATCTGTATATATTATCTTTAATACAGATCATAAGAAACATCATATTTATCAAAAAATGTTGATGGTATTTTATTGAGTTTACTTTCCTAATCCAATCACTACAAGCACATTGTATAACTTAACATTGATGGAAAATATCCTCTATGGAATCTGCAGCGCATGCCTTAAAGTAAATACCATCTGTTAATAGTACATAGTTATGTTAGTTTGGATTGACTTTTACAGTTCAGGCATCAATTCACACAAATCAGAGAATTCCTTCAGAACGAAATATTCCTTTCAGACTCATTATTGACTCCTGTTGCTGTACATCTTAAAAATGTTCACAATATCTATGTCAATACATGCCCTTGGGATAATATTAGCTTCTCCACATTACAGAATTACATGTCGTCCCAGTACTAAAGCAGTATTTATCAAAACAGTTAGTTACAGAATGTTATTTAAAACCTATGGGCTGAAAAGAAAATTGGCCACCATCTTGGAACCATCAACCATCTTGAATCTACACCTGGACCTAGTCTGAGTGAGTCCTAACCCTCCAAGGTGTGTCCTTCCAGTCCTGGGCCTTTGGAAGTGGTGCCAAAGGTGCCCAGATCGCACAAATCCAAAATTTGGGACTCACAAAAGTTTCAACCAAAAAGTCCTCTGAGAACCAAGAGAAGACTGGGAACAACCTGCTTGTTGATCCGCCTAAGGTGCAATGATGGTCGGCCTGACTTTGCGGCAGCTTTCTCTATGACCTTCTCCACAAGAGCAAATCCTGTTCAGTGGCTCCTCACGGAAGGGTTTACCCGTCTCATGGCGCACTGCCTGCAGCTTCATCCTGCTGGAAATCTTTGATTTCCAAAAAGAGACTATGTTCGAACGAAGGATTCTTCACCTGCGACTTTGACCTACCCAGACATCATCAGTTGACTTGCTCTGCTGAACTTCACCCTCTCAGACATTTTTCTACAGAAACTTTTCTAAGTCCGAAGGTGAGCTGAGACTGGGCCCAATCCACTTTGTGTATCCAAACCACTCTCTATTGTTGCAGGCCATAACTTTCAGCTCAATTTCACCATAAAGTAAAAAAATTCATAACTCCAGTTCTACTGATTGGATTTTTGTCATTTTAGTGTCAAGTAATTCATTGAAATGTATTCTATTTTTCTACATTTGTGTGTGATTCTTCTTGTGTTTTCACTTTATTGCTGTTTGTGGGCTGCATAAATACTTTACATATTGTGTCTATGTTAAGCCCAGCTGCTTTTGTTCCAAGCTACCAGAGAGTTAGAAACAGGTTCATTTTGTGACTGTAGTGGGTCACCCCAATGCGGGATGATGGCTGTTCCTTGAAGAGTGCTCTCCTCAACTAATAGCCCAATGTCTCACTTTGGAGTAGGGAAGGAAATTGATGTCATGAGAGTGGAAGATGCTGGCTAGAGGCCTCACGCATGCATTAAAGATTGTCAGGCTCAGGGAGGATTCTTGCAGAACTCTGCAGATGAGGTTGCAGGTGTCTGAGGTATATGTTGTCAGGATGACTGACTGGGTGCATCCAGTTAGAGAGGAGCAGATCCACTGGAGTTTGTGTCCTTGGATTCTAATGTTGATTAGGCTTTGGATTAGGATAGGGTGGGAGACTTTGTCAAATACTGCAGAGAGGTCCAGTGAGATAAGGGCTGCCATTTCTCCTCTGTCCAGTGTCAAGCGGATATTATCCATGTCATCCATGTCAACATGTAAAGGGGGCTTGAATCTGTATCAGCTGAGCCTTATATTAAGATACTAGACTTTTTGACAGATGGTTTTGCAGTGGGTGTGGCTCCCTCTACCATATGGGCCCAGTGGGCATCATGAAGGTATTTAGAAGTCCACTGTTAGATAATTTGAAACATTTAGTAGCTAGACTGATGAAGAGTTTTTTCTAAAGATGCCAAGAGTTGTGTGCCCTGCTCTATCTTGCGACCATCCTTTAGTTTTTAGAGCTCTTCATCTTCCACCATTTGAGCCCATGCAGGACGTAGATATCAAATTCTACACTCTTAAGGTTGTTCTTCTGGCTGCAAGTTCAGCAACTAAAAGAATAGGGGCATTGGGATCATTTCTCAAACCCGAGCCTTTTCTAAATGTGATTTCAGACAGAATTGTTTTGAGATTGGATCAAACGTTTTTACCTAAAATTCCTTCCACAGCAAATAGATCAAGGGAAGTGGTTCTACAAGTTTTCTTTCCAGATCCCAAATCAGACGAGGAACCATCTTTACATCTGCTAGATGTGAAGAGGGTAGTCTTAATCTATTTGGAAAGGATGGAGGTCTTTAGAGAACAGATAACCTTTTTATTACGTTCTGTCCAGGTAAAGGTAAACTTAAGCCATCCAATTTGACTTTGAGAAGATGAATTAAGCAAACTATTCTTCTAGCCTATAAAACCCAAGGTGCAGATCTGGGGAGCCAGGGGCAGGGAAGATCAACAAGGAACATATGTATCTCATATCTATCTCCCCTCCTTTTGGGTGGCAGTTTTGAATGCCATAGACTTGTGACACGGTGATACCTGTAATGTTATGTTATGTTATTAGTTTTGTAAAGCGCATAGCTGCCCCAGCGCTGATCTCAAAACAAACAAAGTGCAAAGAGGGTTGCAGAAGAGAGATGCAGGTAACTTAGGAAAGAGATATGGATCCTGATCCCCACCCTGCTGGAACTCATCAATAAACAGACTTAACCTGTGCATCCCTTAAGGGGTAGACAGATCTTGCTGGTATTGCACAGCAAAACAAACAATCACAGCATAATGGGACAAATCCAGGCCCCCAGAGGTGGAGGAAAACAAATCATCCTACCAGATATATGACAATTCTCACATCTGGCTACAGAAGAGATCACTGATGATTAGGAGACTTCGGTACATGAATGAAGAGCAACATATGATTCTGTAAAAGCTGCTGACAAGGGTGGATTTGATGAGGTTGGAAGGAAATGGGGTCTTTGGGAGACCGAGCTATACTTGTTATAAGTGGGGCTTTAGCTATTGCTTGGAACACGAATCTGAATACAAATGTGCCACTGTGTTTTTTTGTATGTTCTAATCTTGCCAAATATTCAATGAAAATATTTGATCCTAAAAGCAAACTCTTGCTTTGGGAAATTGTTTTTAAAAAGCAGAACACTTTTCTGTGCCATCTCTTTGTACATGGGGCCCACAGGGCAGAGCTCCCCTGAATGCACAGAGCTCTCCATCTGCCTGAGTTCGAGTGTTCATATTTCTTGATGTCTCATTAGCTTTGCCTTTAGTGTTGCTGGGCATCAGTGATATAAGAGTGGGACGACGTTTAAGAATATGCAGTCCTAGGAAGTCTTCGTACAAGTGTTTGTGGGTAATATTTTGGGGATTTGCTGAACTATTTGCGAAAGGGCTCCAGGAATGAAGTTCAAGAAAGCAATGGTCGGTGGGGGTAAAGATCGGTACATGTGCGTGGCTGTGCGTTTCATTCTGTACACTTTGCTTCGTGTAATTTGATGTGCTGGAATATTTGTGGATGTGGTGATGTTAGGCACCTGCGTTTGCGAGTTTGTATGTGAGAGAAACATGGGTAAGTGTATGAGTACGTGCGTGCTGCGTTTGTACGTGAGTGTGCACGCCTGGAGGTGGTATGTGTAGTTTTGTAAGTGACAATTTAGAACTGATAAATGCAAAAGATAAGAAGGCGAGAACACAACGATGATGGAATCCAATAATTCAGCCCATTTAACTGTGTACGGCCTAATTTCGAAATATTATTTTCTTTGCATTTGTTCAAGTGGATTTCAACGATTCGCTAAAGCTATCCTTTGGTGCCTGGGGAATAAAGCTGCATTATCTCTCAGGCCCAGAGCTGATGACTGCAGAGATATTGATTTTGTTCTGATCTTAAAGTGCACCCTTGAACAAAAATCTCTGGGAGGTGGATAAATGCTCCATGACCTGCCACGTTTATCTTGATCCTGATTGTTAAGTATTTCCTCATTCTCTTGCCCTCAATGAACCCTATTCACTGGCACTGAATGCCAGCCCAGGTCACGTTTGAAGAAACCTCCTATAGAATGGTTCTTAAGAAATGTGTGCTTGGTTGCATACACAGATATATCTACACATTCGGGGGCAGATTTACAAGCCCCTTGCGCCACCCGTACGTCACTTTTCCCATATTAAAAATGACGCAAAATTGGCGCAAGGGGCTTGTAAATAAGCCCCTCGGTATGTTGAGGGACATCTGTTAACGGGGTTCTAATTATTGGTAAATGTTAGCTGTGAAAGCTAACTAAATCTGATTTTTACTGGTGGCTTAAATACATTGCGGTTTGATATCAGTGTTGAGATGTTTAATATATTTGAGCATTTAGGAAAAGACCATTTTAAATCCTGACCCAAAAATAACCCTATCAATTGATGTATTTCCCATATTGATTTGTCGGCTGTATTCTTAAACATAATTTATATACGTGTTTCTTTATTGCCTCTATCCTTTAGGTGATATTGCAGCATACTGAAACACGATTAACTAATGTCTTGCATCAGAATGCTTCAATACCTCACTCGGGTAACAGAACAGGTCTGTCGTATGAACAATCTTTCATGTGTATATGTCTATAAGATGTACCCGTTCAAGAAAACTACAGTATTTCTACATTCTTGCTACACTGTAATAAAGAATAGAAAATATATTTGTTGCACCGTGACGAAACACGGAGACAATGAAGTTCAAACTATTTTACATTGTATATATGACACAGGGAAAACACATTTAGCAACTGTTTTGATGTAAATATGGGACTACGTTTGCGGCAAAAACAGTTTGTTCCACTTTTTGTTTCTTAAGAAGCAAAAATAGCGAAAGATCACATTGATATCATTTCAAACTCTACTACACTATTAAAGTAAATTATTTAGCGTAACAGAAGTGTCACGATATGTTTTATTTCTGTTGCTGTTGTATAGTGTTAATACGGTGTCGTTTTAATTGCCACTACACATACCAAGGGCCTCATTTATGAAAAGTGATGCACCGGTGGCACAAAAGTGACGCAAGGGCTCATAAATAAGCCCCCAAAAATTTAAAGAAGTGACATTTTGGCTGAGAAACCCAAATGGATTTCTCTATTTCGAAATATATTAGAAGTGAAGATTTTTGTTAGTCCTAATTCTGACAAGAAAAAATATTTCTAAATGAAAGCCAAAATAATATCGATTACAGTAATGTTGCAAACACCTGTTACATACCTAGCAGGTGGAATAATTGGATATCTCCGATTACAAACTTCTAGCTTTAAATAGGTTAAGACAAATTCTCGAACTTGCGTCACAAGCTTTATGAATATTGTAAAAAAAAAAAAAAGAATTATTGATTTTGTATTCTAAAGCTTGCTACGAGGAATGCAAGCATTTGCAATAATTTTGACCGGGTCGCACAACAGGTACACCTAGGTTTTCCATCAGCCATAAGGACACTTGAAACCTTAGCGCGCTTCACAATTGGAAACAAATTTACACATTGAGTGACTTCATCTTTTGATTCAATCGATTCACTTACTACCGAATGGTGGAAACCACCATGCTCCTTTGCATTGAACAAGTGAACTCTGAATGGGAGAATAACCAAAATATCTGATTAAAAATATCATGTGACATGAATAGTATGTCAAAAATATTGTGACTACCATAATATTGTGGAACGAATGAATATGATTTTGGTATATAATATCTTTTTAAGAATATTATTATATTTATTATAGTTCACTTTAATATAGTTGTAATAAATATTAGGGCATATTTACACGGGCATTGCACCACCGGAATGTCACTTTTTTGAACGTTCCAGAGGAGTAATGCCCTGCTTCATATTCACACAGAAATTGCGCAGCGCGGCAAGCAATGTAGATGCGCGGCATCATTTAAAAAATGCAGGAATGTGCTGTATTTATAGGAATTTGGCCCACCCCTGTGTTTTCCCTTGCGCTTAAAAAAGCTGCCTAGTGCTAACACAGACACCCTTGTGCCATGGTGCAAGGGTGTCTGCGTTGCAGGGATGATTGTTTATGTGCAGGAAGGTACATAAACAATTTTTAAAGGCGATTTGCTCCTTCTATGTGTGCTGCAGAATACTGCACACATAGGGGCATATTTACGTTCCCTGGCGCAACCCTGCGTATCAGCAGGGATGCGCCAGGGAAAATGCGTCACGCAAGTTTACCCTTGCGCCACGTCCGATGCGCCGCATTTACAATGCGGCACATCGTGGTGCAAGGATAAGCAGATGCATGACGCATCTGCCGGCGGAAGGTTGGCGCAGTGCTGAAGTTGTGTCGCAAGCGCGACGCAACTCCAGCACTGTTCCAACCTTCCCTATCCCTAACATGGTGCGTCAATCCTTATGCCTGCTTGAAGCAGGCGTAAGGATTTGACGCACTAGCGTCGGAAAAGTGACTGCGTGAAATCTTGTAGATTTCACGACGTCACTTTTCCGAGCCGTTCCTGCGCCGGAACGCCCCCTTCTGCGCCGGTACGCCCACATGAAACCTGATGCAGGTTTCATGTGGCGCAGGGGTTTACTACGTGACGCATCTCCCTAGATGCGCCACGTTGTAAATATAGCGCAACGCGGCGCATGGTTTGCGTCGCCGCTGCGTCACATGCGTGACGCAACGGCGGCGCAAAAGTGGCGCAAGGGGCTTGTAAATATGCCCCATAGAAAGTACAAAAGCAAGGAGAAATAAAAGTAATTCTCCTCGTTGCACCAATCTAACGCCTTCTATTCAGTGGCGTTAGTTTTTGGGGCCGCTTCAGATTTACACATCCTTGTAAATCTGGGGCAGCGTCAGAAAACAACTGGTTCTGTCCGTCTCAAGGCCAAGACTACAAAGCAAATCCCTCTCATTGTCCCAGTCTCTGCCCCCTTGCTCAAACTCCCATAAGGTTGTCAACAATTGAATATCACCAATGCTAAGATTGTCAAAAGTAGAGTCTTGTGTGCCCTTTCCCAACACTCCAGTTGTCGTCGTACACCTTTCCTTTTGTTGCATGAATACCAGTGGTATAAGCAACTTACGGAGATTGCCATGGGAAGTTGCTTTGCCCCAAGTTCTGCAGGCATTTTCATGGGGTGGTGGGAGGCACAGTGAACCTGGACGTAAGCAAACACAGAATGGACACAGCACCTGACCTTTTTAACATTGATGACCTGTTCATAATATGGGAGGGGCCACATGAAGGCTTGGACAATTTTCTGAATTGGATTTATACCAATGAGTTGAACCTTATGTTCACTTGGAAATCACACAAGACCATCATGGAATTCCTAGACACCCTGGTCACGGCGGAGGAGGGTACCATCCACACAATCCTTTTTAAGAAGGACTCTGCTGGAAACAGCATTTTGCATGCCCGTAGTCACCATCCACACAACCTCAAGTGAAGTATCCAGTATGGGGAAATGCTCAGGGCAAAGAGAAATAACAATACCCCTGAGGCTTTTGAGGCAGAGCAAACCAGGATGATTGGTAGGTTCAGAACTAGGGGGAAGCCAAGAAACTCGACCGTGCCTGTGCCACCAAAATCCCTATCTGCCTACAGGAAACAAAGCACAGCACCAGGGAAGCACAGCGCTAGCACCACCGGGAGAGGAGCGAGGAGCAAGGACTCCAATTCCCAGTCTCCCCGGCGCCACCGTCATCGTCGCAGCGCCCGGAGGCGCATAAATTTTATTGCGGCTCCCGCGGCGCGGGAAGCCCAGAAACTCGACCGTGCCTGAGCCACCAAAATCCCTATCTGCCTACAGGAAACAAAGCATAGCACCAGGGAAGCACAGCGCTAGAGCCACCGGGAGAGGAGCAAGGACCTCAATTCCCAGTCTCCCCGGCGCCACCGTCATCGTCGCAGCACCCAGAGGCGCATAAATTACATCTGCGGCTCCTGCGGCGCGGGAAGCCAAGAAACTCGACCGTGCCTGTGCCACCAAAATCCCTATCTGCCTACAGGAAACAAAGCACAGCACCAGGGAAGCACAGCGCTAGCGCCACCGGGAGAGGAGCAAGGAGCAAGGACTCCAATTCTCAGTCTCCCCGGCGCCACCGTCATCGTCGCAGCGCCCGTAGGCGCATAAATTACATCTGCGGCTCCCGCGGCGCGGACCTTTCGCCCGGGCCAGGCCCGTCCTGTGCCCGTCGGCCACAGGAGGAGGCGGGGCGAGGCCACTCCCCTTGTCTTTGGGTTTTTGTATTCCTTTTTTCGACAACCTGTGGTCACTTTAAAGGACGTCCATTCTCCTAACCCTAGAGCGAGTAAATTTGCCCCCAGGGTGAACAGCTAATCATAGAAGCTTACAGTAGAAGAGAGTCGACCCCTTACATCGACCAGCGAAGCCTTCTCCAGGTCATCCAAGTAAGCTGTGATATCGGGACCTTTCATATCTAGGTACTTTTATCAACTTCTTTTCCTTTATTTTAATCTAATTGACTTTGCCGCTAAGACCTTACTTCGCTGCTTAAGGTGGCTACGTAGTGTCAACTTGAGAGACATTGACCCTGATATGACTGTTTGCACATATATGATATTGTGTGTTTAAAGATATCGCACAGGAAGTGGGGGTAAGCGCAGCAACATCTAGGCAAACAATTTATAGGTAGGTGGCTGGATACTGGGCGGGTGGCAGACCATCTGAGTTACACTGTGATAATCCTATAACTATACCCTCCCCCATTAAAAGCACTAATTATTATTGGGTTGTAATGTTTTTTGAGATTACCACAGAAACAAGGGTACTCCTGAGAGATTTGAGACATTTAACGATAACATGGGCAAAAGGAAGCATTTTGCCACTGTTGGAAAAACATCCCCCCCTGACAAGTCACAAACAACCTTATTAAAATACATCAGTGGAGCAATGGGAGCCATTGAGAAGCAGATCTCTACTGTCCAGGAATCTTTATTATTAGGGGGGGGGTGAAATGGCCGGAATAACAAAAGCTCAGGCCTTTACTATTGACCCTGAGACCAGTAGCGACCCGTGGTGGGAGTGCTGCCGGGCGCTGATGTGGGGCGGGGGAGGGGCAGGGTGGGGTGTAGTAAACTACGGATTATGGCCGATTAGAGGTAAGTAAATATATAAATAAATAAAACGAATTTCGTTGCGAGTGCTGCATCGCCAAATGCGATGCAACGCGCGCAACGAAATTCGTTTTATTTATTTATATGTTTACTTACCTCTAATCGGCCATAATCTGTAGTTTACTACCCCCCACCCTGCCCCTCCCCTGCCCCACGTCAGCGCCCGGCAGCACTCCCACCACGGGCCGCTACTGCCTGAGACCCGTGGACGTACGACACTAGGGAGGGGTCCTAGTAAGGAGATTGTGGGAGAAGTGCCTATTAAGACTACTAGTATAGTAGAAGGGAAACATGCTAATGTTATCACCCCTACGAGAGATAGACAAACAGGAAAGTGAGAATGGAGGGGAAGGGGTTAACAAGACAAATGGGTGTATACAATACATAAATGATAGTATCTCCCCAACCAAATCCAACTCTCCACCACTTAAACGGCTCAAAAAAAAAAATCCCGACTCCATTGCGCAGGTACGCTCCCTAGTAGAGACCTGACTAGTGATGGAGCAAGGTAAATGAGAACATTTTGAACCTCCCAATATTAACAATAATAATTAATAAAATTGTTTGTTTAGTGAAATAACCAACAACGTATGTCTTCTTTATAAGTGTTTGGGGTAACATGCAGTATCTGTGCAAACTAATTTACTTACAATTGTTAATGTAAATAACGATAACATAACGATATGCGTATTAATTAGAATAATATTGCATGATTTGTGCTATGTAGAAAATTATATGGTGGCAAAAGAAAGTGGTTGGTAAGTAAGAAATAGCTTTATGTGTCGCTTTTGCTAGGTAACTCCTAATTGGGGTACGTAGAATGATGGGAGGGAAACAAAAAGGTTTATTTTCTTTATTCTTAACTATTTTCTATTTACTTCTATGATAGTTCGCTCAGGCCTGCTAAGCCGTGCTGTAAAAATGGCTGCTGAGGCAAATAAGCTAGAGTACGCCTGCGCAAGATGGCTTCCAAACAAAAAAGAAAAGCCGTGAATAAAAGCACCACGTGATTGTTTCCAAGAGACTAAGATGGAAGAAAGATCAAGGTTGTGATGACCTTATTACCCGAGCGTGTGCCAAAGGGGGACGTAGCGAACAAGTGTGAGAAACAGCAGTGCATCCGTGAATGAACAATGAACTGTTTAAAATAAAGTATCGGAAAGAAGAAACAAATAAGGACTAAAAAATTTGATTAGTAATGTCCTGAACCCGTGAGAAAGGACAGAGTCATGAACATTTTGAGGAAAAACTGGTTTGAACAAGGAGAATAATAATGAGATGCGTGCCACCCCTCAAATGGACCAATTGGAGTAAATCTTGCCCCCAAAATGTAACATTTCTGATTAGTAAGCTAGTATTAGGGTATAAGAGGGTCTGTTCTGAAGTAGAAGCTGCTGCCGCTTTTTACATACTTTTATTGAGCACAGGACGCTGACGAAGCTATTGCTATTTTTCTTATAGGCCTTTATATTTTAAAACGATTAAGGGGCATATTAGCAAGACCGGAGATAAAATTATCGCCGTTTTAGCGGCAGGAAACTGCAGCTAAAACGGCGATAATGGGCTTGCTAATAAGCGTTATAGAATTCCAATAGAAGCCCAGGTTAGATGTCCTGCACATCTAACCTGGGCTTCTATTGGAATTCTATAACGCATATTAGCAAGCCCTTTATCGCCGTTTTAGCGGCAGTTTCCTGCCGCTAAAACGGCGATAATTTTATCGCCGGTCTTGCTAATATGCCCCTAAATCTTTTACTCTTAAACTTCTTTGAAAAAGAACGAGATTGAGGAGGCCTGTCTAGCAAGACAGACAGTCAGTTTTGGGGAATTCTATGCTGGGACCTGAATTTAACAGCTGTGACGAATTTTATTTCTCCATCTAAAGGGTATGCATTGCAATTTCAATTTATTCTTATAAAGATAATAAATGTATTGATTTGATTAATAACACTGAATTTAGTCATGCTTATAATAATTAGATAAACTTTATTATTACTATAAAATTTACGAGTCTGTGGTTCTTTAGCTCAATAATGATTGTAAAAGTAATAAGAGTTTATAGTTATTGAGCTGGTCTTAATCACCTTCAACTGATTCCTACTAGTTGGTCCATCGACCAATGAGCGGAATACCTTAGAAGATTGAGAATTATTATGTTGATTTAAAAGGTATCCCGTCTTCTTCCAGCATCTCATTTTAACTTTTTCTCCTGAGTAAAGGCGGACGAGTTTCAGGGAATATATAAGTGAGTGAATGTCTATGCGGTGTTATGGGCCCCACCGTCATATTGGTATAGTTGTGAAGGAGAGTGTTTCCCAACCTGGATGTCAATGCCTGGAGGAGAAGAAATTTTATTGTTAGCGCTGGATCAGATTTCTTGGTAGCAGAGTTATGGTTACTATAGATTAGTTTGGTGATTATTGATTATTATTTATTGATTATTACATGTCTAACACTTTATGGTGAGTCGCGTTATGTTATATGTAAGTCAGAAATTTTGAAGCTTCCAGGAAGTAGGAAGTGGACACGTGTGGCAAGAGAAGTCACATGGAATAGTGCATTGTCTAGGTTTTCAAATTGGTGATAACACAGGTTGTGTTATGATAGGGACAATTTCTGTATAAGAGGTGTGTGAATGAAATAGCAACCGGTTTTCTTGTGAAACTCTGGCCTTAATTCTCAGGAGCAGTGTAGTCTCCACATGTGTTTTATCCCCAGAGAAACGGGTTTACCCCTTGCTTAAAAGAAGGGTAAGGTAGAGGGAAGTGCTACACTTATCGAACAAAACTGTATTCTTGTATGATAGAATCAAACTATCACTTTTGTTTAGCGAAAACAGACAATGGAAATGTGTTTTATGTTGTAACTAATAAGATTTAGCCAAGAAAAGAATTGCCGATAAATTTTGTAAAGGATGGGTCAGGAGCAAAACTGACGTAGACAAAAGGCCGCGCTGGGATTGGACAGTGCAATAGAAACACGGAAAACGTTCTAATTGGTACGTTGATGTGAGACGTGCTGGGATAGGTCTGAATAGTAGTGACGTAGAGAATTCGGATTGGTACGTTGGTGTGAGACGCGCTGGGATAAGTTTGAATAGCACATAGAGATCAGAGCAGAGTCACGAACTTGCAGAAGAGAAAGAAATCATGAAAAATGGCTTATTATGAATATTGTAGAGAGAAACCGTCATGGATGGCGAAAATTAAGAACTTCTTTAAGAAATACAAGAAGATAGTGACTAGAGAAGGACAGGTAATTCCTCCGTCGAAAACACCAGCTTCGCATATGATGCTGAAATATGGTTATCATCCTTGCATTTGGTTAGAGAATTGGACTAAGTATACTCAAAATGACGGAGTATTAGCCTTTCCCGAGAATGGTTCATTTAGCGTCGCTGTACTTCGGAATTTAAGAGAGAAAATGACAAAGCTTGAGCCAAGACCTAGACCAACACAGTTTGAAGCGTTAAGTGAATGGGAAGATGAGATGTATGAACGAGAGAGATTCAGAGGAGTTAAGAATCATGAGTTTGTACCTGGAAGACTATGGGGAGTGAATCATGAGGATAGAATAAAGCGTTGGAGATGTGCTAATATGACAGGAAATTTGTTTCCGGCTTTCACAGTTGAAAAGGAAGCGAGAGGAAAGTGTAGCGAGAAAAGAAAACATATGGCTACAGGAAGAGATGGGTATGGTGGTAGCGAGACTGAGGATGAATTGCTGGAAGATATTTTAAACAGAAACCCACCTCCATACCAACAGAACTCTGCGGTGGTGACACCTAATGCACTGCCAATGGAAACTGGGAGGAATAAAAGTCCAGAACGAAGATAAGAAATAAATAGGTCACAAGAACAGATGAAAAACCCACAAAGTGAAAAAGTTGAAAGTGACAATACAACCGAATTAGCAAAAACCACGAGAGAATTGACTGAGAAAATAAGAGAATTAACAATGAATATGGAAGCCGTAACTGTACCAGTTACAATAGGTCCAGTAATACCAGTTTTTGAGAATCAGAAAATAGATGAACATTCTTTAGTCATTCCCATGAATTCAAATTTACAAAGAAAGAAAGAAGGAATGGAACGAGAAAATGAAGGAATGAGAAATTTGGTCAGCTCATATAGACCGAGCCCACCAACAAATTTGACAATAAATGAAAATGAGTTCAGAATGATTCCTATGGGAACCGAGTCAGCATCAGAGACACCAGAGAGGAATAGAAATTGGGTAGAAATAAATAGTACACCTGTAGGTCCAACTCCAGATGAATTAAATGAATGGATGAAAACCTTGCAAAAGAAGGAGACAGAACCAAAACCACTAGATGTAATTAGGCTAAAAATAGACATGGAAGAGTTAATCTTAGGGACTATAGGTACGGAAAGATTAAAAACTTATCAGGATGATGAGGTTATGTTTTTGTGTAAAAGTATTACATGGAGAGCTAGAAATTTGCATGACAAGTTAGAAGAGGTGGCAAATGAACTAGGAGTAGAATTTGTAAAGGTAAGGAGTTTACAGAAACCATATAGGGTAGATTTTTGTGAGAAAGATATAGAAAATTTGAACACATCAGGACGGTTAACCCAAATAAAAGAATTGATTGTTTTGTTGAGAAAATGGGGTGATGTGGATAGGTGGAGAAGCAGGTGGACTAAAAGGAATGAGAAAACGACCGATAAAGCGTCTTTGGCTTTTGCGGTGACAGATAAGGAACCAGTTGTAAGGGAGTATCCCATGAGAGAAACTCCAGGAGGTAGTTATGTGCATGTCCCTTGGTCCAGACAAGATATACTGTCATTTACTAATGACTTCCCAAAATTGGATGAAAAGCCTGTAGAATGGTACAGACAAGTGGAAAGATTTGTTAAGGTTTCAAAGGTGTTGTGGATAGATTTGGATGGATTATTTGACATCGTAGTACCAGCTGATTTATGGACAGAATGTAAGATTACTATTGATTGGCCAACTGTAGAATACCCAAGAGATGTAAAAACAGGAGCGCCAGGACCAGAAGTTATGAGGAAATACGACCAAGTTATTACCTGTTTGAAGAACAAAATTCCACCCAAAGAAACCGATTGGGTAAAAATTGATAGAACCACACAGGAAAGTAAAGAATCTGTACACGCCTATTATGAAAGGCTACTTCTGGTTTTCAAACAGTATAGTGGTTATGAGACCTTAACTGAAAAGGATATGAGTCATTTTGTATATAGATTTGTTTATGGGTTAAAACCAGAGATAAGTGAAATGATCAAGCAACATATGATTTGCTGGCAAAACAACACCGTAGATGAGGTGTTGAGGTATGCTAAATATTGCAGTGATGACATTGAGTGTAGACAGCGTAAATTAAAAGAGAAAGCGATGTGGGCACAAGTGAAAGTTGCAGAGAAACAAGAAGCTCAACTGAACAATCCGACTAATGAGGCAGGACAAACTAAATCCAAACCGAATATAGGTAAAGGAAAAGGCCAAATGAGTATAGAAGAGGCAAAGAAAAAGTGGCCATGCCACAATTACGGAAAATTAGGGCATTGGAGAAACGAGTGTAAATTCCCTCCAAAAACTAACGTAGAAAATCAATCATTAAATCCACAGGTGCAGAGTGAGGTGAGTTACCAACCGCTGCAGCAACCGCAGGTAGTTACTCGGCAGAGTCAGGTGCCTCAACCACCACTTCCCAAGAGTGTAAATCCACAAAGATACAGTGCAGAGACAGGATTCTACGGAGGAGAGCAGGTAACACAATTGCTGCACGCAGCTGCGATAGCGCAGTATTGGTTACTGCAGGATGGGAATGAGTCGGATGGAAGTTTATGACGGTGCCTAGGAGAGGAGGAAGAGTGCGTGCTTGGCGCAACTCTAGAGGTAGATCAAGCAGGTCCATTTGTGGATGGAGAAGTGAATGGTGCAAATGTAACATTCCTTGTGGACACTGGAGCTACCCGTTCTACTGTAGGTCAGTGGAAATTCCAAACCTTCCTCTCTCAGGTGAACATATCCAAGTCGTTGGTGTCTCAAATCAGCAGATTAAGGCGCCTCTTACTAAATTAGTAGAGGTAAAAATTGGACCATTCAGAGAAATGCACCGATTCGTGGTATGTGATTGCAGTCCTGTGAACTTATTAGGACGCGATCTACTCTGCAAAATGAACTGCACCATCTATTGTACTCCAGATGGAATTGCATTTCAGACCCCAGATGAAGATGTATTGTATAAAATGACGATGGTGAATTTAGAATCAGAAGTGAATGATCTATTTCCAGTATTTGATGTAGAGAAAATCCCAATTGAACTAAAAGAAATAGTAGATCAAGAAGTGTGGGATTTTACGGGTGAAGATATAGGGTTAATGAAAGGAGTACACCCTGTTAAAATTTCTGTTAAAGAAGGAACAAATTACCCAAATACTCCACAGTACAAATTAACGCCAGAAATAATTGAAGGAATAATACCTGTAATAGACAAAATGATTGAACAGGGAATTCTGAGAGAAATAATGAGCAGTCCATGTAATTCGCCTATAATGGGACTGAAAAAGCCGAACGGAACATATAGAATAGTACAAGATTTGAGAAAGGTCAATAAAATCGTTGTACCTTGTTGTCCAATTGTACCGAACCCTGCTGTAATTCTGTATCAGATTCCACATGAAGCGGAATGGTATACTGTCATTGATTTATGCCATGCATTTTTCTCTATCCCATTACATTCAGATAGCCAGCCATTATTTGCATTTAGGTTTGGAGAGCGTATTTTGGCATGGTGCCGAATTCCTCAGGGGTATACAGAAAGCCCCTCGATCTTTAATCAGATCCTAAAGAAATCATTGGAAGATTTGAAAATGCCCGAAAAATCTGTGATGGTTCAGTACATTGATGACTTATTGGTGGCATCAAAAACAAAGGAAGCATGTGTTACAGACACGATTGCTTTGCTGAACCATTTAGCAAGAGGAGGACATAAAGTGTCCCCATCAAAGTTACAGTTTTGTCAACAGGAGGTTCAATACTTAGGCCATAAGATTGAAAAGGGAGTGCGAAAAGTAACAACCGAAAGAATAAAAATAATTCAAGGAATGAAAGCTCCAATGACACAAAGAGAGGTAAGAATGTTCCTGGGAATGGTTGGATATTGTCGACAATGGATAAGTGGATTTTCATTAATTGCAAAACCATTACAGCGTTTGACAAAAAAGGATGTTAAAGATCCATTTGAATTGAATGATGAAGAGATGAAGGCGTTTAAAGAGTTAAAAAGAAACTATGTGTAGCTCCGGCACTGGGAATGCCTGACTATGAAAAAGATTTTGAACTGTATTGTAGTGAGAGAGAAGGATGTGCGTTTTCAGTCTTAGTACAAAGACATGGAAATATGAAAAGACCTATTGCATATTTTTCAGCTGTTTTAGACCCGGTAGCCAAAGCGTTGCCTGGGTGTTTGAAAGCTGTAGCTGCTACTTGTGTGAGTCTGGAACAGAGTGAAGGCATTGTGATGGGTTATCCATTGAGAGTATATGTTCCTCATTCTGTGGAAATTCTTTTGACAAGAACCAAAACTCAATACATGACACATAGTCGGCTGACCAGGTATGAAAAGGTGATTTTAAGTGCAGACAATGTAACCATTGACAGATGCACAAATGTAAATCATTCAACATCATTACCGGATGAGGAGAATATGACAGATATGGATGAAGTTGACCATGATTGTCTAAATGTACTAGAATATTGTACAAAACCAAGACCTGATATTAAAGATGAGCCTTTAAAAGAATCAGATTTTGTACTGTTTGTGGATGGCTCATGTTTAAGAACAAGTGAAGGAGTTTTGAATGCAGCATATGCAGTATGTACAGTAGCTGCCATAATGGAAGCATCTTGTTTGAAAGGAATACGTTCCTCCCAAGTGGCTGAACTAGTTGCTTTAATTCAAGCATGCAAATTGGGAAAGAATGTCCGAATCACAGTAATCACTGATAGCCAATATGGCTTCGGGGTGGTTCATGATTTTGGGCAGATCTGGGAGAGGTTTCTTGACATCTGCAGGAACTCCAATTAGAAATGGTGAGTTTGTGAAAAGATTGCTTGAGGCGATACAGCTGCCTAAACAGATTGCGGTGGTAAAGTGCAATGCACACAAAAATGGGGAAGACTACATAACAGTGGGCAACAAGTTTGCTGGTGAGATAGCACAGTATTGTGCCAAAAATGTGGTCTCATTGAACCGAGGCAGGGAAAGAGAGCATGTTTCATGTCCTTTGCTTTTTACTAACCCTGTCGAGACATGGGATGAAGTGAGACAGTTACAGGAAGCAGCAGATGATGAAGAAAAAGATAGCTGGATAAAAGCAGGATGCAGGAAAAGGGAGGAAAATGATGTTTGGGTTTACAGAGACGAAAGACCAGTTATGCCTGATAGCATGATTTCTGACATGGCACGGATGTACCATGGACAGGCACATATCGGAAGGGATGCAATGATCAGACTTTTCAGACAAACCTGGTATAACCCAAAATTCAGAGCCATAGCTGAGAGCCTTTGTCAAAGATGTTTAGTTTGTCAACAAATAAATCCAGGAAGGAAGACAGTCGTGAGTTTAGGAACAATAGGTCGAGAAGGAGGTCCTTTCACAAGAATGCAGATGGATTTTATTGAGATGCCCCCAAGCAATAGATTAAGATATGTTCTGGTAGTCGTTTGTTTGTTTTCTCGTTGGGTGGAAGCCTATCCGACCAGAAGGAATGATGGAATTACAGTAGCAAAACTCATGTTAAGAGAATTAATTCCAAGGTATGGTTTTCCAGTAACGATTGAAACAGATAGAGGAACGCATTTTCAGAATGAACTAATTCAATTGATATGTGAAGCACTTGGCATTAAACAGAAACTGCATTGTGCGTACAGACCAGAGGCTTCTGGAGTAGTAGAACAAGTGAATGGAACAATAAAGAACAGGTTAGGGAAAATGTGTCAAGCCACAGGACTCAAATGGCCAGATGCTTTGCCATTGGTTTTAATGACTATCAGAAGCATACCTGAAAGACAGGTCTGAGTCCCCACAAAATAATCATGGGACGAGCAGTGAGACAAGCACATGTACCTGTCAACAAACTACTGACTATAACTGATGATCTCGTGTTGGATTATTGCAAAGGATTGGCTGATGTGGTACGTTCTGTGTTTCTTCAGGTTGGACCGGATGCGACCACTCTCGAAAGAAAACCAGCTCATGATTTGAATCCAGGAGACTGGGTCCGCATAAAAGTCCACAGAAGAAGAAACTGTTTGGTTCCCCGCTGGGACCGACCACGACAAGTGATCCTGGTAACAACAACTGCAGTTAAATGTGCAGGAGTGAAACACTGGGTACATGCCAGCCACACCATCAGAGTCCCGGATCCTGAAATTCGACCTGTAAGTCGACATCTGGAAATATCTGATACCAGTTCAGCATCTGATGCAGAAGAAGAATCGAACAGGATTCCAGAACTTGAAGATCGACCTGTAAGTCGACATCTGGAAGACCTAAGTACAAGTTCAACGACTGAAGGAGATAGTAATATTGCAAAAGTTCCAGAACTTGAAGATCGACCTGTAAGTCGACATCTGGAAATATCAGACACCAGTTCAGCGTCTGATACAGATCACTCAGACGGTGATGAAAGTCTGAAAAGGGATTGGAAGACTGAGATCATAAATGAAGAAATTGAGCAAAAAGACCGCAATAGTGAACAACCAAGTACAAGTTATGGTAAAGATCCTTCAGAAATTATTTTAATAGATGAAGAAGGGATAGTTTCAACTAGAAAGATAGAAGAATCGGAAGAATCCCGAGGAGTAATAGGGACAGATCGGCAAGAAAAGAAACAGGGAAACATAGAAACAGATAGAGAGGTCGACGCAAATTCGGAAGAACCTCGAGGAGGGACAGAAGTAGGTGAACAAAGAAGAAAAACACAAAAAGAATCAGAACCAGTTGAAAGGAGTGAAATAATAAAGTTCAAGATAAGAAACAATAAAGAAAGGTCTGAAACAGAATCAGAAGAGAGTGGAGAAGAGAGAAAAGAGGTATTAGAAACAAGGAAGAGAACTTGGAAAGCAGAAAGGGAAGAAAAAGAAAGTGAACCAAAAAGGCTGAGAAAAGGAGATAATTGGCCCCACGAAGAAAGAAGGTTGAGATACAAGATCATAAACTTAAATGGAAAGAAGGCAGAACAAGTAAATGAAATAACAAGTCAAGAGGAACAAGAAAAACAAGGTGGAAAACATTTGCAGAAAACAAAAAGAGTGAAGAAAGCAAATCTGAAATATAAGTCACCTGAGTGGTTATACATTGCGTTAACTGACATCAAAGAAGAAGAGATCACTCACGAGAACCCTGAACAAAGCTACAACCTAAATGGGTGAAGGTGAAGTGCAACAAGTTTAAAAGAAATTTGAAAGAAATCTCTATCGAACTGGACAAACCCTAAAATTTGACAGGAAAGAGTTCTGAAATGAACTAAAGAAAGTATCAAAACGAGACAAAGTGAGAACGTAGGGTGGCTAAAAACGCCATTCCTGAGGTGTGGTGACACATTTTCTGTATAATATATATATATATAGACAAGATGGTAGATACCCAAAATAGAACATGTAGATGTGCGTTCTTACGTAGATGGTGTAAAATGTGCTTCTTTTGTACAGGATTATTAATGACCGTATGGTTTATATTAGCAATCACTATTCCAATTAGATTAACTGTAGAGGAAACGTCCATATTAGGAAATAACACAGAAAAAGAAAAGGAAGCTAACGTGCAGAAAAACGACATATTAAAAGATAGTGTAGAATTACATAAAGATAGATCAATAAATGATTTTTCAAAAAATATTTTAACCAAATTATTATATGAATACGTAGAAACAATGGATGTGAGAGATTGCTATGTTTGTATGCAATTGATTGCGTCTGTTACAGAAGGTGTGACTTATCATCACCTTCCTTTGACGTAATGGGATAACATGTAGTGTTTTAGCTAGTCTATTTTATAGAACAGGAAGGCTAGAATATTATTATACTGATATAGATACGATTTTTGCAAAGATTCCTATAATATCTGAACTAAATAGGGTGAAAGAAGCAAAGATGTTTGGAGAGTTTTTTTTAGAAAACAAGGTTCTTTCATTAGATGACATAGTAAAATACAACCTTACCTGTGAATTAAGAAAGGAGGAAAAGGTGTTTTTAGAAATGGTTGAAACCAGAAGGATAAAATTCCAAAGAAAAGTGATAGAGGGAAAAGAGGCAAAGACACCTGAGTGGGAATTTGAAGAAGAAAATAATGATAAAAAGAAGACAAAGGTAGCTATGACTTTAGATTGGCCCCAACAGGGAAGGTTGTGCATTAGTAGAAATAGAACAAGGTATGATAACTATTTCGTGGGTTCCAGTAATTGTCAAGACAATTATAAAATTTTAGGAGGTTGGGGATTCAAAGGGGAAAAGATCCAATATTTCCTGGGATCTATTATATTTGCGGAAACAAAGCTTATTACAGGTTGCCGGACCATTGGTATGGGTCGTGCTACTTAGGCCTGGTCTTTCCAAAGATTTTTCATGTAGATAGAGAAGAAAAAGAACACACGAGATGGGAAAAACATACACGCGAAGAAAGAGGGAAAGTTTTTCAGAAATAGTGGGTGATATTTTTGGAGCATTGATACCAGCAGTGGGAATATCTTTGAATGCTTTCAAAATTCGAAACTTATCAACAGTAGTAGATCGCTTATCTACAGATACTGCTGGAGGGTTCTTGATGGTAAATACCGAAATGGTTGCCATGAGAGCTATGGTGATGAAAAATCGACTTGCCCTTAACATTCTTTTGGCAAAAGAGGGTGGAGTCTGTGGAATGCTGAAAGTTCAACATTGTTGCACTTACATTCCGGATAGAAGTGAAAATATACAAAGGTATATAAAGAATATTACAAATTTGCACAAAGAACTTGTTCCACTGGAGGTTGAAAATGCCTGGGAGAGACTTGGTAAGAGTTTTTCCTCTGTATCAAATTGGTTTACTAAAATAGGTAGTTTGATTATAGGGAAAGTTATGATAGCAGCAACAATAATAGTATTTGTAGTATTAATCGTGAGATTTGTCATTATATGTATCAAAAGAAGAAAAAGACAAAACAAAATAGAAAGAGAAAATAAGATAAATAAAGAAAGAGAGCGAGAAATAGGTGAAATAGAACTGGAAGAACTGAAAGAAAGCATGTATAAGAAAACAAAAAGACAAGATGAAAGGGATACAGTTGTGTAAACTAACAAAAGGCAAAAGGACACGAAATATGCTATCTGACAAATTGGTATGACCTGGGTTTTTGTGGTGATATTAAAAATCACCAAAGGGGGATTGATGGAGCAAGGCAAATGAGAAAATGTTGAACCTCCCAATATTAACAATAATAATTAACAAAATTGTTTGTTTAGTGAAATAACCAACAACGTATGTCTTCTTTATAAGTGTTTGGGGTAACATGCAGTATCTGTGCAAACTAATTTACTTACAATTGTTAATGTAAATAACGATAACATAACGATATGCGTATTAATTAGAATAATATTGCATGATTTGTGCTATGTAGAAAATTATATGGTGGCAAAAGAAAGTGGTTGGTAAGTAAGAAATAGCTTTAGGTGTCGCTTTTGCTAGGTAACTCCTAATTGGGGTACGTAGAATAATGGGAGGGAAACGAAAATGTTTATTTTCTTTATTCTTAACTATTTTCTGTTTACTTCTATGATAGTTCGCTCAGGCCTGCTAAGCCGTGCTGTAAAAATGGCTGCTGAGGCAAATAAGCTAGAGTACGCCTGCGCAAGATGGCTTCCAAACAAAAAAGAAATGCCGTGAATAAAAGCACCACGTGATTGTTTCCAAGAGACTAAGATGGAAGAAAGATCAAGGTTGTGATGACCTTATTACCCGAGCGTGTGCCAAAGGGGGACGTAGCGAACAAGTGTGAGAAACAGCAGTGCATCCGTGAATGAACAATGAACTGTTTAAAATAAAGTATCGGAAAGAAGAAACAAATAAGGACTAAAAAATGTGATTAGTAATGTCCTGAACCCGTGAGAAAGGACAGAGTCATGAACATTTTGAGGAAAAACTGGTTTGAACAAGGAGAATAATAATGAGATGCGTGCCACCCCTCAAATGGACCAATTGGAGTAAATCTTGCCCCCAAAATGTAACATTTCTGATTAGTAAGCTAGTATTAGGGTATAAGAGGGTCTGTTCTGAAGTAGAAGCTGCTGCCGCTTTTTACATACTTTTATTGAGCACAGGACGCTGACGAAGCTATTGCTATTTTTCTTATAGGCCTTTATATTTTAAAACGATTAAATCTTTTACTCTTAAACTTCCTTGAAAAAGAACGAGATTGAGGAGGCCTGTCTAGCAAGACAGACAGTCAGTTTTGGGGAATTCTATGCTGGGACCTGAATTTAACAGCTGTGACGAATTTTATTTCTCTATCTAAAGGGTATGCATTGCAATTTCAATTTATTCTTATAAAGATAATAAATGTATTGATTCGATTAATAAAACTGAATTTAGTCATGCTTATAATAATTAGATAAACTTTATTATTACTATAAAATGTACGAGTCTGTGGTTCTTTAGCTCAATAATGATTGTAAAATTAATAAGAGTTTATAGTGATTGAGCTGGTCTTAATCACCATCAACTGATTCCTACTAGTTGGTCCATCGACCAATGAGCGGAATACCTTAGAAGATTGAGAATTATTATGTTGATTTAAAAGGTATACCGTCTTCTTCCAGCATCTCATTTTAACTTTTTCTCCTGAGCAAAGGCGGACAGTTCCAGGGAATATATAAGTGAGTGAATGTCTATGCGGTGTTATGGGTCCCACCGTCATATTGGTATAGTTGTGAAGGAGAGTGTTTCCCAACCTGGATATCAATGCCTGGAGGAGAAGACATTTTATTGTTAGCGCTGGATCACTAGGAACAAGAAGGGTAGCTCCCATACTCACGGATTGGTCCAAACAGAAACAAGTGCATCAGCTATGTTCTCAGTCCCCAACTTTAACACAATCATTGGAAAATTAGATGCCTTGACTGAGGCCTTTCAAACTCTCGATCAGCGTGTGAAAGATACTATGGGGACAATACAATCTAGACTAACGAAAGTCGAAGTAAGAACTAATTCTTGTCTGGAACTTTTGACGATTTTCTCTACAGGTCAAAAGTATATGGCACCTCATAGTGCAGACCGCCTTCCAGCACCTGAAGTACCAACTGAACCTCCAACTGAGCGTATACTTGATAATACTACAGTAATAGGAATAACCACACACTCCTCTAGTAGTATAGGCACTAAAAATACAAGAGGGCAGCGGGGGATAGGAGAAGGCCAGGAGATGGGGACAGGAATAGCAACGAAAATAGAATTACTGCGCCCATTTCAGATGTTAGCAACCAAGATAAAGAGCTAGCTGAATACACATCTGATCATTTGGACCTTCCGCCAGCAGCTGCCCCATATGTTGTAGTATTGACCAATGTGCCTCTTCTCCCCATTAATGATAAGGAGCATTGGATCTCCCTGAGAAATAAGTCCTTAAACTGGTTGGGTGTCAGAACAGGTTTAACCGACCATCTATTTAATGAATTCAAGATGGTAGGGAGAGTCAAGTGGGTTGGGAGCGGGAATAAAACCCAGGGTGGCGATTGTGTGGTACTGACTTTTGGATCTCCCCAGCTGGTGGACTCTGTCCTGACTAGGACTGAGACCTCCGGCACTTATGGAAATGGCATCTTTTCTCGCCCTCTGGGTTATTTTTATCACCCCCTAAACCCAAGAAACAGTTCCCTCCCACAGCCCAGGTACGAACAGAGATGGAAGCTTCGAAATGTTATAATTCCAACGTATAACAGATTTCAATGTTTATCTTCGTTGGATGGCCTTGATTGACTGAAGGGGGGGTGCAACTAATTGAGGAAGAGAAGTTACAGAAAAGCCCTGACACTGAAACTTTAGTTGGCATTCCTACTATCACCACGCCATCAATATTACACGAAGACACCTTACAGAGACAACAACTAGTGCCCCATTCCGTTAACATCAATGTGCAAGCCCCCACGTTAGATACTCATTTGCAGAATGTCGTACAAAGCGAAACCAAATCTTTTTTATGCATGTTCTGGAATGTAGCGGTTCTATGTGGTAAAATACAGACCACAGAATGGTTAGACTTTATAGGAAAATATCAAATTATTTGTATCCAAGAGACATGACTCATAGAGGCCTTTCACATAAATGGTTATAGGACATACTTTACTCGGGAAAAACCATCAACCCATGGTAGGGCAAAGGGGGGTCTGTGCACTTATGTAGCAAACACCCTACAATTTATTAATATTGACTTTACTACCGATAATCCATATTATCAAGTATTAGTATGTAACTCGAAAGGACGTTCCAGTCTAGTAATTATCAACTTCTATAACAACGCCACTATGAGAGTGATAACGGAGGCCCTACAGGAAATAAATAATGACTTTGAGCGTATTACTGTTGGGAATAAAAAGTATATTACAATCTTATGGGGGGATTTTAATAAATGTCAGTGTAATGATCAGTCGGGAAAAATGTGCGGAATGACAAACAGATGATATATATCAACCACACTTTATACATAGCATATACGGCAATGAGTGAATCAAATTAATATGCAAATTCAACTTGTCATTCGCAAATGAAATTTCAACTCCATATGCGTACCCGGAGAAAACCTTTAATGGGTCAACAAACAACAGTATCATTGACCATGTTTTATTGTCAAACCATTGTGCTGGTTGTATTTTTAATTTTTGTACACATTCGATATCATTAAGTGACCATTTCCCATTGAGTCTTCAACTATCGATTGCACCCTTTTTTAAACAAAGACACAATAATGTTATACCACAGGTAGAGGGGATCGAATTAGTACGGCGCAATGGATATACTCTGAGCTGGTCACAGATTAACCCAAAAGATCTCCTCAAACAGTTAATAACTAACAATAAAGGTGACTTTGACTTGTGTCTAAACGAAAACGCAACCCCAAATGAAATCATTGGGGCCTTTCTGGCTATCTCAAAGAGCGTAAAAGAAAATCTCTTTGCTACCAGAGGGTAGACAAAAAATGGAGAAAAAGGGTGGTTTGACTCTCTCTGTAGTAAAGCCCACAAGCGCCTGAAGGAGGCACTACATAAAACATCAAGGTGTCATAGCGAGGTTCATCAATGCAGAGTAGAATTCAAACAGGCAGTAAAGAAGAGGAAATCGCATTTAAGAGAGACTGCCTGGGACGCCCTACAGGAGGCTGGTGCAAGTATAGATGAGAGAACATTCTGGAAGAGAATTAACTCCTCCCCATGGAATACAGAGGTGTCCCCTAAAATCAAGACCGCTATCCTGGAGGAGGAATGGATTAAGCACTTTGCCGGTATTTACTCTGCACCCGCTATAATAAATCTACAAGACCAGGGACAAACGGTCATTGAGAATGCACCTATCTCCCAAACCCCCTCTATTTCTCAGTTCTCATTGGAGGAAGTAAATAAAGTGATTCAAGCTAGCAAAAACAGGAAAGCACCAGGGCCAGGCGCAATCCCAGCGGATTTATATAAGGATAACATTAGCCTATGGGGACCACTGCTAAAACAAGTATTGAGGGCTTGTTGTACACCAGGTTTTATACCCTCATGGGGAGAATCAATCATTGTACCTATTTATAAAAAGGGAAAGCGCTTAAACCCAGCGTACTATAGACCAATCTCCCTGATTGACTCCCTAGCGAAAATAGCGGGATTAATAATCCTGGAAAGATTACAACAGTGAGCGGATACTCACGGTAAATTTTCTGACCTGCAATATGGCTTTCGACCCGGGATTGGGACAATAGAGCAGAGTCTCAATCTAAACATGCTCATTGGTAAATACATCAGTATCAAAAAGGGGAAGATCTACTGAGCCTTCGTCGATCTTACATCGGCGTTTGATTGTGTAATACACGCTAAGTTATGGCTAAAATTGAAAGACATGGGGGTGGAAAGCCCAATGTTCAGTTTTTTAAGGGTTTTATACACGGGGTGTAGAACCAAGGTTAGATATGGTGTCGGTGGAGAATGTACTGGAGCCTTCGGCGTGGAGAGAGGGGTGAGACAGGGATGCGTTTGGGCCCCCTTCCTGTTTTCTTTATACATAAACATTGTGGAGGAGGAGCTGGTGGTTGTCTGTAAAGACCTTCCCCAAATAGGTACGTGCCCTGTCCCGGCCCTCCTCTATGCCGATGACGCAGTCCTTATGGCCCGCACCCCAGTGGCCCTAGAGACGCTCCTTACTAACTTTGTCGAATATATGAACAAACTGGGTCTCCAAGTTAATCAATCTAAAACCTTCATAATGAAGTGTGGTAAGAATAGTGAGAATTGCAGAAACATAACAATAGGTGGAATAAAAATCAGCTCCACCAACACTTTTTCTTATCTCGGAGTCCTATTGGACAAAGATGGGTCATTGAATAGGGCTATTGAGAATAGAAAAATTCTTTTTAGTAAGGCCTGTTAGGCCCTAAGAGGCTTTGCAAGACTTTTGGGCACTAGCCCCCCAGATATGATGATGAAGATATATAAAGCGAAATGTATTAGCATAGCACTTTACAGGGCAGGCATATGGGGACATACGAAATGCGCAGAGATGCAACTAACAGAGAATTATTTTTTTTAGACAACTTTTAGCAGTCCCCAAAAGCACGTCAGTATATGTACTACACTCTGAACTCGGTGCCCCTTTCCTTACAAATTTAATTAAGCTAGAACCAATCCTGCTGTGGCACAAAATCTGGACCTCAGAATTCACAGATCTCAATCGTGGAAAAATAGCCGACTGTCTTAAATCAACTGCATATATGAGCATTCCATGGTTAGCGTATGTTCAGCGGTTCTTTGGTGACATAGCTCACCCTGAATACTTTGAGAATCCTGACACGTTATTTACCATCAGTAGAAAAGCTTTGAAAAGGGAGGCAATTACTCATTTGGAAAACTTTAACTTGATAACTGAACTTCCAAAACCTTCTGTTTTACATAACCAACTGATATTAACCACTTTTTATATGCAGCCTTATCTGATAACTGTCTTAAACTCAAGGCATAGGTTCGTTCTTACACGCCTAAGACTGGACATATTTCATAGACTATGCATCTTCCCTACCACAAATGATTGGTCAATAGATTTGGTAAACTGTCCCTGCGACAACAAGATGCCCCAGAACACAATGCATGTGGTTCTTCTGTGTAAATTTTACTCCCATTACAGGAAGCGGTACATTTTACAAATAATAAGACAGTTAAGTTTTATACAATGTCACCCTGCATATTTGTATCTCCAATCACTGCCATCGCTAGAAATTTGCTGCAGAATGTCATCCTTCTTATGGGCTGTTTTTTATGCGAGAAAGAGGATGACACCAGGTACCACCGAGGACAGGATTTAGGGATTACGGGGCATATTAGCAAGACCCACGTTAAAATTATCGCCGTTTTAGCGGCAGGAAACTGCCGCTAAAACGGCGATAATGGGCTTGCTAATATGCGTTATAGAATTCAATAGAAGCCCAGGTTAGATGTCCTGCACATCTAACCTGGGCTTCTATTGAATTCTATAACGCATATTAGCAAGCCCATTATCGCGTTTTAGCGGCAGTTTCCTGCCGCTAAAACGGCGATAATTTTAACGTGGGTCTTGCTAATATGCCCCTACACATTTAAGGTGGCATGGAAATAAGTGGCGTGGGGAAGAACTGAACCTGGAAGCTGACTCGAAAAATAATTGCACTAAAGCACTTTAAATATCTTAGGATTATATCGGTACAAACGCCAAATGTAACCCTTGGTAGTCAGGTGTTTTTTTAGTAATATGTTCACATGTCTATAATGTCTATTTAATGAAATTGATTATACCCAATTAGATACTTTTTTAATACTGTGAGTTCATGATCAATTTGTTTTTAAAGTATCGGATTGTACTCTTTCTTTTTAGATGTAATGAAATGAAACTGACGTATGTTGCTTTTTTGTCTATGAAAATGCTTTTATGGTTGTTTGTCATGACTCCGAATAAAGCTATATATGATTAACTAGGGGGTATACGGCCAAGGTTATCAGGACGGCGTGCACTAGAGTGGCAGGAGAAAACATAGAAGGACTACTGACACTCAGACACAAGGAACAGCAGGTGGACAGAGTTATGAGACTCATAATCACATCTAACAATGAATCTGATTATGTAAGAAGTCTATTGAGTAGGCAATGAAATTTAATTAAATCTGACCAGGTTATAAGATATCTGATAAATTCCCACCCACTTGTGACATATAGGAAGAATAGATCCCTTAAGGACATACTGGTGCACAGTTAACCCAACAGCCAGAAAGGGGGAGCAGGGTCCTGGCTCAAGGAGCAACAAGGGTTCTATAGATGCGGTAACTGCAAAGCGTGCACACACTGCACGAACAGAAAAACGTTCACACTACCCACAGATAGGGAGATGAAGATAAAAAGATTCATTAACTGTAACAGCAACTTTGTAGTCTATGTTTAAGCGTGTCTTTGTGGGTTACAATATGTGGGGAGTACCCGTCTTCTCTGTGAAGAAGAGAATCCCTGAGCACTTGCAGGCAGTCAGAAACAGGGACCCCACTTATCCATTTGCACAACACTGTCAGCAACACCACTCCTTGGGCACTCATGAGATTTCATTTTTTGGAATTTCCAGAGTGATACTGAATAAGAGAAGCGGACACAGGAAATGCACCCTGAGGAGGTTGGAATCCGAATATATCATCCGTCTGAACAGCCGTCACCCTGGTGGTCTGATTTAGGATGATGAGATGTATGTACACCTGGGCTGACTGTAAGAGTAGTATTTATATAGTTTTTATATTCGTTGGTTCCACCCCCAGCCTGCATTCTGAGAGCTGCTCTATAGTCTTTTTGATCATAAAGAGTAATGCTGCTTGCATTTTTCTTTCCTTCTGCATATTCCCTCATTCTTTCTTATTATCTTCCTTTTTAGGTCTCACGCCTAGAGTTGCAGTGCGCAGCACTGCTCGCGCAGCGAGAGACCTCATGTAGGGGGTTTAGAAGCGGACCTCGGAATCGCACACGCTCGTGCGTGTGCTTTTCGTTTTTCCCCCGGCTATTGGGCTTTGCGTGCGTCTTTATAAGAAAGACAGCACGCAATTGGGCAAAGGCTGGCGCATGTCCCGCCTTTGCCGCGCCCATTCCCACCGGTGTCTAGCACGCGCAGCAGCGCGCGTTCGCCTCGCTGCCGCGCTCCCTTTCCCCCCGCTCCTCTGTGGTGTGCGCGCACCACTGGTTTTAAAACAATGCTTCTATCGACATAGATGCAGCTACACGCTGCACTCCGTGCGGTGCCCTCCCCCAGCATTAACTCACGTCGCTGTTTTTTTTTTCTCCAAAAAATGCTATTCTCGACATAGCTGCAACTACGTGCTGCACTCACTGCTCAATTATATAGCTGCTTGGTTAAGCAATTTCTTAAAAACGATGTGCCATGCCGTGATCAGGCACAACATTTACGTGACTATTCTGTGCAAAAGAGGAACACTGTAATATTGGCTGACTCAGCATATTGTACGGGCCATCTCTACATGTAGGATGTAGCTTAACGGCTAGGGCGGGCGATTCTGAAGCTGGGGAAGCGGGTTCGAGTCTGGTGGGAGGCTCAATCATCCTGGGATTCTGGGCAAATCAATTCCGGTTGCTAATGTAAAGACATGTGTGTGATCAGCATTTAATTACTTATATAACTATATTTGGAGAAGGTATGCGCATTACTATTTGGAAACACTTCTGGAGTGATAAAAGTAAAAAGGCTGTTATGGATTACTTCCGAGTGACTATGGTACGTTTTCGGTGCCAATGTAAAAAATTGACTTCTGGTCAGACAGAGGGCAGAAGAAGAGGGAAGGTGAAGTGCTCCTTATACTGGGAAGCCTTTATTACATGTAGGCTTTTTTAAGTTTTAATTTTTACTTTACCTTTTAAAATATTAATTGTCTCAACGCACCCAACAGCCACTTTGGTCCCGTTGTGGCATAACATTACCTCATGTGTGGAACTTCTCATGACCAAAACAAGGGTTGTGGTTGTCTAGTTGCGGACGTGTGGGGCAGGGTGGGAACAGAGAAGCACTGACACCGCCAAAAGATTGTTCAATGTAAAAAAATGGTACGTTTTAGGATACCCGTTACTTGAAACTATGCTATAAAAGCGAGTTTCTTTGGTATTTGCAGAGATCCCTGGCAGAAGTGCAACGTAGGATAGAGTGGGGTCATGCACGTCTTTCTGTCGCAGAGCCCAACAGGCAACAATTGCACAAGTTCCAAAATTAGAAGCAACTGAATATAAAGCTGCCTCTATATCTTGCGCACAAAATAATATCTAAAAATGCAAAGAAACAGAACTACTCCTAATAAGGTACCAGAGCAGTTCAGTGAGTTCATTTGGTTTACAATACATTCATATTTCAGTTTTTTAATTTAAATAACCTGATCCTTGCACTGTTTGTATTATGTCCGTTCGTTCAGCAGCACCCGGGAGTGCACAGAAGAAAGTACTGGCCTGTGTCTGGTAGTGCTGGTGCTGGCACTGTCCTCCCTGCTGCCCATGCAGGTATGCGCAAACAGCGGTTCTTAACTATCAAGAGGGCAGGATGGGGACCATTGGTGCTCAGAGACATGAGGAGCCCCGTTCAACCACTGCATGTGTTTTTTAACTACCCAACCAGGGTAAGGAGCATTTATTGATAAAATACGGCGAGTGTTATGTGCACATATAAAATGGACAAAGCACTGCCTATATTAACTGAATTAAAGGATCACAGGCATCAAATTCAGCGAATCGTTGGCCAGGCTGGCACCAGGGGTCTGATTTATTTATATGTACACCTATATAGTGCTGCCCCATCTGCCAATACATCTTCAAGGTGCGGAAATTATAGCTCACCTTCCCATTTTTAATAAAGAGGCTATTTATTTCTATTTATTTTAGAACATTTGTAAAACTCTAAATTCCAACATATGAACCAATTCATTTTCAGACAATTTATGAGAAAGTATCAGAAAAGGAATAACAGATTAATCTGGAAGAGGAGAATCAGCAGGACGAGTTGGTGATAAAAAAATATTCTCAGGTGTCAATTTCATTGGTTTTCCGCATATGCTGCATAGGATTCTACCATAATTTGTCGAAAATACATTACCATTGGCAAAACCAATAGTTCTCTCATTGCCAATACCTATTGGCTATGCCTTCTACCAGACCTGCCCCTTAGGTGCTGCTAATGTGCGGCTTGCGACAGACTTTATTCATAACCACATCATGCCACAAAATTCAACTGCACACCACATGATTAAACTCCACTGCATACCACTTACAACACAAAATACCATTCTAACTAATTACACTCCATAACACACAATCCCACTTCACATATTTCCATTACACTCAATACCACATAATTAATATCCACATAATTCCACAGCACACCATGCCACATAATTCAGCTACACAAATCCACTCCACACCACACAATTACACAAATAAATAATACAATCGAACCCACATAATTCCACTACACACCTCATACACACACTCCATAACACAAAGGTAATAGAGATTGCCATTTATAATGCCACTAGCTCTAACTTAAACAAATGCGAGACCTATTGCATTTCCAATGCTTGTTCACATTTGAGGTTGCTCGAGTCTGATGTGCGTGTGGGATATTTTTCCATAGATTGTTGTTGTTTTCTTGGCAAATATTTTGTCGAGTAGGGGCTGCTGCCTACTTTTAATCTCTTCTCTATTTTGGAGTGATTGTTCACATTATCAAGATGCATTCATATTGAAGCCTAGATCAGGATAAATACATAGAAAATTAGTTGTTTTTGATTTTGTGAACACGGATTTTTTCACCTATGGACACTTTGGTTTTTAGAATATGCACAAGGGTCTTTTGGAGCTTACATTTATGCTTTGAAGGGTTATGCCATTTGGCATCTAAGTGACTGTGATTGCGTTAAAATGACAAATTCTGTGTTTTTCATAAATAATACTGTTTAATATTTTGTGTGTGAACCCAGATTCCCCTTGAAACTAAAACAGAATGAGGAATCACACGAGTGTACCCAAAATAATCTTCAGCCACTTGTCGTCTAAGTGACAGATCTTTCATTAATTTTCTGTGCGCATAACCCGGATTTCTTTTTATTCAAGGAGGGGTCACTAGAGTGCATACGGAATGTTGAGCAGCTTTCTGGTGATGAAATACGAAACAAGAGTCACAACTATAAATGCATGTGTGCCTTTGTATCTATATTTTGGAATGATCATGCTTTGCTAAAATCATGTTAAGTTCTGGGGCATACCTAACATATTGTTTACTTATAACCCCCGTAGATGTGCACTTTACATTGTTAGCTAATTTTTAACACTTGTAAATATGAAGCACAGCTTTTCTTTCTTTACTTATGGCATTGTCTGTATGCTCATTGTAGAGTCTAAGTATTTTCACTGTTTCTGTTGTTGGGATGAAATGTCACTGTTTTTTATTTTGGTACAAGGCTTTGACAAAGACTGCAAGGTCAAAACGCGTCAGCCGATTGAATAAACAGTAACTGGTAAAATTGCATCCATGGAGTGCCAGCTTTTTCTTTTGTGGTGTCCGTCAAAGGTGATATTTGCGTGCGCATACATATATATATTCACTGAAAAAACCGTAGGTTTCAGACATGTTATAGTTAGGAATTAGCATTTAAAAAACCTTTGAAATTCACTGAAAAAACCATAGGTTTCAGATATGTTATAGTTAGAAATTAGCATTTAAAAAACCTTTGAAATTCACTGAAAAAACCATAGGTTTTAGGGACAGTTATAGTTACTTGGACATTGCACTCGTACAAAACCCGTGAAATTCCCCGTTATAGTTAGTTCAGCTAACTATAACTCGCGCCCGCAATGCACTGCTGATGACGTCACATATTACATCACTCATGACATGGTCAGTGACATCACTGATGACATCACTGATGACATCTCAAATGACATCACTGATGACATCATCCAGTGACTGTGTGTTTCTGTAAAGTTTAAATATTTTTAATATATATATAGGAAAAGACGTATTGAAGAATGAGTGGGTGTGTAAGTGTCTGTATGGATGATTTAGTAGGTGCGTGACTGACTCTATAAGTGAGTGATTTAACGTATCTTACTGAATGCATGGGTTAGTGACTAAACTGGGTGAATGTCTGTATCCGTCTGTCTGTTGCTGTGTAAGTGGCTGCATGTGTTTGTGAATAGCTACATGAGTGTCTATATGAGTTATTGAATGGTTGTCTGAGTATCTGTATGGGTGCCTGAGTGTTTGTGTGGGAGGGGTGTGTGCGACTCTGTGCATAGATGTGTGAGTGGGTGATTCACTGGGTGGATGGTTTCAAGAGTGTATCTGTGATAGACTGTATGGGTGGGTAAGTGTGTGTAAGAGTGTGTTAGTGAGTGAATGTATGTCCCAGTGGTACATGTGTGAGTAACTACATATGTGAAAGGCAGTATATATGTGTGTTGGAGTATATAAATAGCTATAAGCGAGAGTGAGTGATTGTGATAGTGGCTGTATGGATGAGTGTGTGCTTGTATCAGTGATTGTATAAGAGCGTAAGAATGTGCTAGTATTTGTATGAGTAAGTGAGCTGGTGTGTGTATAACTGTATAGGTGAGTAAATGGCAGTGTGTTTAATTATTTGCATGACTGACTAGGTGTGTGAGTACCTCTATGGATGAGTGGCGGTGTTTGAGTGTCTATATAGGAGTATGAGTGCATATGATAGTCCTGTACTGAGTGACCGTAAGTATGAGTGACTGTACGGGTGAGTGAGTGGATGTGTGCGTAGACCTATGAATCAGTGAGTGGGTATGTAGTTATTGGTGTTGGAGTGTCTATGGTTTTGCGAATGGCAGTCTGTAATTTAGAGTGGGTGTATCAAAGGTTATATTAGGGTGTGAGGAGGTGCATCAGATTATCACGTGGATGATGTCATCAGTGATGTCATTTGAGATGTCATCAGTGATGTCATCAGTGATGTCACTGACCATGTCATGAGTGATGTAATATGTGACGTCATCAGCAGTGCATTGTGGGGCGCGAGTTATAGTTAGCTGAACTAACTATAACGGGGAATTTCACGGGTTTTGTACGAGTGCAATGTCCAAGTAACTATAACTGTCCCTAAAACCTATGGTTTTTTCAGTGAATTTCAAAGGTTTTTAAATGCTAATTTCTAACTATAACATATCTGAAACCTATGGTTTTTTCAGTGAATTTCAAAGGTTTTTTAAATGCTAATTCCTAACTATAACATGTCTGAAACCTACGTTTTTTTCAGTGAATTTCAAAGGTTTTGTAAATGACAATTTTTAAATGTATTAATTGTTATATTCATTTTTTTCATACTGATTTACTACATTTTTAGAAACAATTTTTTTTACATATTTTATTTTTAAATTACATTGTAATTACATTATACATTACATTACAAAAATACTTTCTGAGAATGAATTACTTTAGTTTAAATACTTTGCACATAGGCAATAGACTTTTAAGTACAGTAGTTACAGTTGTTGCAATGGGCAACACATTTTCAAACACAATGCAACATTCAGCTCAATGTGAATTTCTAGTTAAATGCAATTAGTTACTTTATGGATTACTTTTCTAACCACAGAACTGGATCCTAGATTCAGTCCTGGGACATCTCCTGTAAACAGTTGAGTAAAAGCATTTTGGTTACAGTCGTGATTTTTAAGGAATATTATTGTATTTTAAAAGTTGACACTTTGAAACTTTTTCTCATAGAATCACCAATGTTATCCTATGGAAGGAAATTCACTTAGCAGGTAAAAACTGTTATCATTACTTTTTCTTACTCAGTGTTGGATCCTGGATCCAGCACTGGTGCATCTCCTGTAAACAGTTGAAAGAATGCGTTTAAGTCATACAGGCGATTTTTAAGGAATATTTGTAGTTTGTGAAAATCGACACTTTGAAACTTTTCTGCTGAAAACCAGACAATGGATTCCTATGGAAGAAAATATAAGTTACTGGTAAGTACGGTTAAAATTACTTTTCAGGGTCAGTGCTGGGCTAAAAGATGCAGCACTGAGGTCTCTCTTGATAACAGGTGAGTAAATCGGAATTCGTATTTCGGCTGATTTTAGAGGAATATTTTAAAGTTCCAAAACTCCACACTTAGAAGAATTTCCAAGTGAAACCAGTCAATGTTAGCCTATGGAAGGAAATTCAAGTTACTGGTAAGTACGGTTAAAATTACTTTTCAGGACCAGTACTGGGCTGAAAGATGCAGCACTGAGGTCTCTCCTGATAACAGGTGAGTAAATCAGAATTCGGATTTCGGCTGATTTTAGAGGAATATTTGTATGTTTCAAAAATCAACACTTAGAAACTTTTTCAGCAAAAAGCAGGCAATGATATCCTATGGAAGGAAATTCAAGTTACTGGTAAGTAGGGTTAAAATTACTTTTGAGGATCAGTACTGGGCTGAAAGATGCAGTACTGAGGTCTCTCCTGATAACAGGTGAGTAAATCGGAATTGGTATTTCGGCTGATTTTAGAGGAATATTTTAAAGTTCCAAAACTCCACACTTAGAAGAATTTCCAAGTGAAACCAGTCAATGTTAGCCTATGGAAGGAAATTCAAATTACTGGTAAGTACGGTTAAAATTACTTTTCAGGACCAGTACTGGGCTGAAAGATACAGCACTGAGGTCTCTCCTTATAACAGGTGAGTAAATCGGAATTCGTATTTCGGCTGATTTTAGAGGAATATTTGTATGTTTCAAAAATCAACACTTAGAAACTTTTTCAGCAAAAAGCAGGCAATGATATCCTATGGAAGGAAATTCAAGTTACTGGTAAGTACGGTTAAAATTACTTTTCAGGATTAGTACTGGGCTGAAAGATGCAGCACTGAGGTCTCTCCTGATAACAGGTGAGTAAATCGGAATTCGTAGTTCGGCAGATTTTAGAGGAATATTTGCACAATGGTGAAGGGAGGGGGCGGGGCCTGAGGTGACATCTGTGCAAACGCGCCCCGTGGCGCGTTTTAAGTTGGGGATTAAGTCCCCTTGAATCATGAGGGTCCCTAGGGGCCAACTAGCCCACCAGGAACCTCCAGTATGCGCCAGGGGCTGCGTTGCAGAGACGTGTAGAGAGGCCACACCCCTTTACACCTCTCTGCAACGCAGCTCTGTGGCGCTTTCTGGATGTACCTGTTGGGCTAGTTGGCCCCAGGGACCCTCAGGATTGAAGGGGATTTAATTCCCATCTTAAGACGCGCCACGGGGCCTGTTTGCACACATGTCACCTGAAGCACCGCCCCCTCCCTTCACCACTGTGCAAACGCGCCCCGGGCGCGTTTTAAGTTGGGGGATTAAGTCCCCTTGAATCCTGAGGGTCTCTGGAGTCCAACTAGCCCACCATGTACCTCCAAAAAGCGCCACAGAGCTGCGTTGCAGAGAGGTGTAAAAGGGAGTGGCCTCTGTACACCTCTCTGCAACGCAGCCCCTGACGCATACTGGAGATTCCTGGTGGGCTAGTTGGCCTCAGGGACCCCCAGTATTCAAAGGGAATTACTTCCCCATCTGCAAACGCGCCAGGGGCGCGTTTGCAGAGTGGTGAAGGAAGGGGCGGGGCCTGCGGGCCGATCGTTTTTTTTCCCTGAAGGGGGCTGTGTGGCCCTCTTCCTTTTCTTATTTTTGGGCCCTGGGGACCCCATCCCCCAGGGCCTTACCCCCTTTTTTTTTTTTTAATTTAAAAAAAAATTATTTCTGGGGAGGGGGCCACGTGGCCCCCTCCCGAGCCCTACTTGCCCCGGGGACACCATCCCCCGGGGCCTGGCCTCTGGTTGGGGACTGTGGGGGTCCCCAAACCCCCACAGTCCCGCCGGCTCCCCATGTCCTACGGGAGCCGGCATTGCTTACACATGGGGAGCAGCTAACATGCTGCTCCCCGTGTGGAAAGCAATTGTCTTGGATATTGGAGCGAGAGCAGGTTTCCCTGCTCTCTCTTCCAATATCCAAAGCAGCTTGCAATGACAGGACGGGAGCCGCGAGGCTCCCGTCCTGTCATTGCAAGCAGCAGTGTCCCGGGGTAGGCACCCGGGACACTGCAGGAGCCGGCCCTGGGGGTGGCGGTCCCCAGGGCCACCACAGGCTCCAGGAGGGGCCGCGCGGCCCCCTCCCCACATCAGCACAGCCCCGGGAGGTGGTGGTCCCCGGGGCTTCGGGGTCAATTTCAATTTATTTATTTATTGCATGATTAATTAAGATCTTACAATTCAAAAAAATCACCAATACACAATCATTAAAACATGTCTACACAAGCACAGTCATAAAAATACATTAAATAGACAAATTCAATTCATCGTTATTATAAATCAATTATTACAAATATTAAAATAACAATTATTTACAGATATAAGTTCTTTACGTTTGTGCAATGTCTCATGTGCAAATGCTCTCAACTACCAGCGACTTCCATTCCTGTTAGGCTTGAGTCATTGACTTCCAACTTCTCTTTTACAAGGGCCAAAAATTTAGTAAAATTTGCAATCATTACTATATCCATAGGCTTAAAACACGCTAACATAGCTTGTCTGCATGATCGGATCCCTCTTTCATTAAAACAGATCTTTAAGAGCCTCTTTCTTTCAACCTTCAATGATGTACATATGCAAACCAAATGTATAATATTTTCTTCCCATTGGTTACATAATCTACAGGGGATTGGCTTAGTTGGTCTCAGCCAAGGCTTTGTGTGCATTATCCCCGGCAGGTTTCAAATCTTGCAGACATAAATAAATTCTTTGTTTGTATAGTCCACGGAATTTCTAGATATGGTTGCACTTTGATGGTCGTATATTCATTCACAATCATCCAGGCATGAGACCTTTTAATGAACAACTCTTTATCCTTTAAAAGTGATAATTGTTTTGTTAATCTATTTATTAATTTTTTAAAAGATAATGGTGTTATTGACATCACCCAAATCTCGTGTGCAGACAATTCCTCCAGTGCTGTTTGAAGGTATGTATAAAATCGGGAAGTTTGATTCTGTTGCAATTCTTGCCAGAGTAGACAGCTCATCGGATTAAAATTATTGGTTTTAATTTGTTTCCATACCTTTACGTAGTGGCCCATCCTCACAACTTGCTGATTAAAACCGAATTCCAGTCGGATCTGGGCCGGTGATGCATTAACCGGAAGTCGGAACAGGCTTTTAAACGTTTTTGTTATAGCATTGTTCAAAAGTGCAAAGTCCGTACCGCAAAGAGCTTCGCTTCCATAAGTGAGACTGGGCATTAGCTTCGCTTTTATAACCTTTAATAATGGAGCATAAGTTGGACCACCCAAAGAGCTATGTAATGAACGAAAAGCCATAATCAAGCTGTTACTTCTTTTTTTCAACTCTGTTTTATGCTGTGAAAATGAACCCTTCTCGTCAAACCATAAGCCCAAATATTTGTAATGTTTTACTTGTTCAAGCTGCCGACTCAGAGCCCTCCCGCACCATTTTAAAAAGAAAGCCCCGGGGGGTGGCGGTCCCCGGGGCTTGGGGGGCCCTTAGAGGCCCCCCATACATAAAATAAACACCCCCCAGCATGCCCCCGGGACTTGGCCCACCCGGGGCAAGTTAACTATCGAGCGCGGGAGACCGCGCTCGATTTTTATCGGCAGGATCCGCACACCCTGAGCGCATCCTGCCGATTTAAAAAAAAAAATGCTTTCTGCCCAGGGGTCCTTATGGGACCCCTGAGCAGACCTAGGGGTCAGGGTGTTTCTACCCTGCCCCCTTTGTGCGCTTTGCGCACTTGTTTCTGTCCCTCGGTTCTACCGAGGGACAAAATGGCTGCCAACATTTCCTGAATCGGAATGTTGACAGCCAGCTGACAGCCAATTAACATGCAGCTCGTGATCGGGACGGGGCGCGCAGGGTGCGCTTAGGGTGCGCGGATCCTCCGTGCCCATAGATATATATGTACTTTTACTTTTGATTTTCTCAGCAACTACTGAACGGATTTACACCATTTAACAAAAAGGGTTCTTTCTGAACCAAGAACTACCTCTTTGCCAAATTTGGTGTAATTCCGTTCAGCAGTTCGGGCTGTAGCCGTGTCTAAAGTTTCCTATGGAAAAATGAATGGGGAAAACGCGTTTTGGGACCCCCCTTTTTCTCGGCCCCCGCTTGACGAATCACCCGAGACTTTCAGGGTAGGAGCGGACCGGAGCGCCCCACAAAGTTTGAAAATTTTGCGAAGATACGTCAACCGGCAAGAGAGTTATTTCAAATAGAATGTCGCGGATTTCCTATGGAAAATAGGTTCTAACTATAACTATCTACTGGCGACCGCCAGTAGATAATATATATATATATATATATATTCAAGGACTGGCAGCATGCCGTCATTTTTTACGAAATAGATCTCTCTCTTACTTACTACACACAGAGATGTTAATTGATATGATGAGTACATGTCTTACCCAAAACTATTTTACATTCAATGGCAACATCTATAGGCAAACAGTCGGGGCGCGATGGGGACTTGCTTCGCCCCCAGTTTTGCAGGTCTTTAACTCGGTGGTGGGAGGAGCAGGTCGTCAATAAGCTGGACCAATTTTTGACACATGCAGGGATGTGGTCACGCTATATTGACGACATATTCTGAATCTGGAAGGGAAGTGAAATAGAAGCTACATAGTTTTTCAACCTTTTAAATAATAACACACTCAATTTAAAGTTTACAAGCCAGATTGACAGCAAAAGAATTGAATTTCTTGACCTCCAGTTACAAGTGAATGGGAAAAGATTAGAAAGTATGTTGTACCGTAAAGATACTGCGGGTAACAGTTTACTTCATGCCCACAGTTGTCACCCCAATAATCTCATCCGAAGTATACTACTGGGTGAACTACTCCGTGCCAAACGGAATTGTAGCTCAGAGGAAAGTTACATGAAGGAAGAAACCTGTATGACCAGACGTTTTCTAGAAAGGGGTTACACTAAATCCATGATTAGAAAAGCAAGTATGGAAGTTGCAAGTCGGACGAGATCCGACCTATTGAGATTAAAGACTGACAGCACAAATGAATCCGAGCAGAAGATAAGATTCATTACCAACTATCATGGCCAATCATGGTCAGTAAGAAAGTGTCTTAGTAAATTTTGGCAGGTATTGAAAACAGATGAAGATCTTGCCAACTGTGTAGAGGAATTTCCTCAAGTCATCTTTAGAAGGGCATGATCATTGAAAGATACAATCTGTAAATCTCTCATCACACTGGAATCCCAAAAAAGCAGAATTCAAGGGTTTTATATCTGTGGATGCTGTAAAGCCTGTAAATTTAGCAGTAACTGTAAGGAGGTGAGACTGTCACCAAACTGTAAACCGTTTAAGATCACAAAGCATGTGTCATGCACCACCGACCATGCGGTTTATGCCTTGAAATGTCCGTGTGACAAATATTACATCGGCAGTACAATTCATAAGGCCAAAAAACGGATATTGGAACATCTCTGTGCCATTAAAAACAATGATAAGCTCTACCCGGTAGCACGACATTTCAAGGCGTTCCATAATCAGAACAGTAACCACCTCTCATTTTGTGTGTTAGACATGATTCCAGTCCGTGAACGAGGGGGTGACCGTGTTCAGGAATTGAGACGTTTGGAGTCCAAGTTGATAATACAGTACCACACTATGACACCTGTAGGCCATAATGGGGACGAGGAGCTGTCAGTTTATTTAGGGTAACTCATTCACCCAATGTAAGATATAGAAACATCAAAATGATCTGCTTAAGACTTGCTCACAATTTGCTTTAAATGTAAGATATGATCAGTAACCAGTTTTTAACCTCACTGTTTAGCTTTACATTTTTGTAAGTATGTTATGCACTTTTTTGATTATTGATTATGCATTTGTTAATCAGACGGTTTATAATTTATATTTTACAGATCAAGCAATATATAAGATGACAAGTGGAAGGCAAGAAAGCTAAATATCTAAATTGGGAGAGATGGACGGTATTTTGAATTTAGAAATTGTAATGTGCAATGTTATATATGAGAATGATAATGGTAAAATCGGACATTCTGAATTTAGAATTCGCCCACTGGGGCTGAATCTAGTGAATTCAGAACTGTGGCCGATAGGTCTCTAGTACACCAAGATGGTGTAATGGGCCCACTTGGGCACAATAAAGCTAGAATCTAAACATCGTTTGGGACATATACCCACTGTGGCCAAAAATTGTGGAAATGTCGATGTCTAAGATTCAGGGCGGTTGTCACGTTACGGCAGTAGCAGATTGACTAATGCAGCCCCCTATTTCTGTTAGTGTATCGAAAGGTTCACACAATGCCAATTTTGCAAAGAAATAATGTCCGGTGTCTGGGAACCAATAAAGGTGGTTCAAAAACTTTATTGAAAATTGACAGTTATGCACCCAGCATTATTGTGGGAAAACATAAATACGTTAATGAAAATAAGTTTTTGTTCCCCACTTGTCTTTATTATTGTACAATATATATAAGCACAGTTTATATTATTTAATCTATACCGCTATTTGTTTGAGTGGCGAAGTTATAACTCAAAACCAATTGCGGAAGTCTGTTTATAGTGTTTATTGTAATGTCACATGATTGGTTTAAAAAATGTGTGGTATCACAACATGGGTCACTCGTGAGCAAGGAGCGTGGGCTCCGAAACGCGTTGAGTGTTGTGTAGGCCTGGGCATTGAACTCCGGTCTGTTTCCGGAGTTTGCGGTGTTTTCTGCACTCCACACTCCGCTGAGCTCGCAGAGTGCAAAAAAACCCCGCTTTGCGTAGTACAGCGGAGTTTTTTCCCCGCTCGCGCTCGCGAACGGTAAGTTCGCGAGCGCAAGCTGCTGCTCGGGTAGAATTTTTACCCAAGCTGCAGAAAGACCAGTGCGAACAGCAGTTCGCACTACACTCCGCCACTCGCGAAACTTCGCGGAGTTTTTTGTAACTTCGCGAAGTTCCGTGTAGCAAAACTCTGCGAACTACGCCCAGGCTTAGTGTTGTGCCAGTAAAATGAATTAATTTCTTTGCAATAAACTTAGTCCGCGGCATGCTGTTCTTTGGTGGATTGACTGCAGCATTTGGAAACGATTCGTTGGGATTCGCCGCCCCGCCACGTGAACGCCGTCATTCAAGAGGCTTTGGTAAGGCGAACTCTCTTGTTGGTATATATATATATATATATATACATATATATATGTATATATATTTTGCTTAACCAGTGTAAATTCCCGCAAGTCTTACTTTCATGTTGCTTCTGTTTGAAACTTGTGTTTAAAGGGGTTTGGGCACCACACAGTCCCTCATGGCTTCGACAAAGACCGAGCAGGTCGAAACACCATGATATTTTGGAAACAATATTTTTGCTGTTCCCTGTTTAAGAATGAGAACACAATATTATGATGAACAATATTTTGGACACGTTATATGTGTCTCTCAATATTTTTGGGCACAATATTCTATCAGACAACCCTCTGAGTGACATTATATTCACTGAGCTCCCTTTGGAGTCATTGAACACAGCGTCTTGCTAAACCAGATGAGGTAGATGCAATGCATAGAATTGGAGCCCCTCTGTTTATTTACAAACTCGGGTTGGCTGCACCCACCAGATTAATTATGTCTCCCTCTCAGATCACAAATCCTCATTTGGAGTGCCTTAAGTATCATCCATTTGAGAAATCCTGTTCAATGTGTATACAACACCACTTGAGCTCATCGTTGCCCCCAATAAAATCATTGAGGAAACATCAAAAGGCTCACAAAATGTGCTTCCCACACAGCACTCAGGCTACAAAATGTGCAGACCACATTATCCAAGCATTTGAAGCTCTATACAATGCTAGGATAGAAATTACCCAGGTCAAGGTATTCTGCATCCCCAATAAATTGCAGCATATTTACAGCTCTAGCAACCAATGACCATCTGGGGTGCTGCCTGACACATGTCACCCTGTAACAGTATGTCATGCCAGCTTGTTGTAGGTAGCCACACAAGATGTAGGTGGTGTAGTTACTGGATAATCTGTGTTTGGTCAGGCTCCCATTACTGTGTTGCAGTGAGTCTGCTGCCAGGACCTTCTTTGAAACATCCAGAGGGGTCAATGGACACGCACAAATATGTGTAACAAATCAAAGAGATGTCTGACACCCTGCAGATGACCAACTCAGCAGATGCTGAAATGGCATAAATGTTAGTGAATCCATTTTGATCACTAATGCTAGGCCCCATCCACTCAGACTTGGCACACAGTGGCACTGATCATAATGCTGAGGTCCTGACATCTAAAAGTAATATACAGTGCTAACTGCCATCCACATGCTAGTGTAACAGTTGTACCATGAATCAATGGAGAACAGAAATTTTGATGTCATGCACTTTGTTTGTCAACTGATTAAAACCATGTCAACATGTAGCAGACAGCAACAAAAGCATTTCCAATTTACTTTGCAGAGGATGAACACTTACCTCCTGGCCAGCACCCTGTCCCAGATATCATCGATGAGGGAGATGATGACAACCTTTGAACCATCGACCACAACACCCTCCAAGAGCTCCTGGACTCCATTTGGGACACCATCTCCGGACACAGGGAGAGTCAGAAGCATTGTGGCATCTCCACATACCCTGCCTAACAATCAACAGGAACCACCTCCCACCACATCCATGCCCCTGGACTCCGAGGACCCGCAGATCACCTTCCAACGGACTGCGGTAGGAGTCCAGCAGGAGTTGGCAGATCAGGTGCGGGCGGGGATGTAGACCCTGGCACCCACCTTAGAGGGAGCACGTGGGTGCCTCAGTCCCAATAGGGACAACTCTGCCACCATCAGAGGCACCTATTCACTGCTCCGTGGACTACAACAGTCCCTGGCTGATATCGCTGGTGTCATGAGGCAGAGACATCAACAACTACCCTGCCAAAGTGCCACCAGCGATGAGGCCATACTATCTTGGACACCATGTAGCGGAAGCCACACTCCTACATGGCTGCCATTGCTGCCTACCAGTGTGTTGCAAAACCATCAGTTCCCCCTTGCTGCAATGATGCCTCATGTTTTAGCACAGATGAATGATGCTGCAGGCACAGGATCCACATCTTCCGACCCTGATGTGTGTGTGCCTCCCTTGTCTGCTGCATCTACAATACCTACTTCACGGGAGACACCACACACATCAGAAGAGGAAGATGTGGACGGTATATCTTTCCAAAGAAAAAGTCTATGGTAGCATTCATCTGTGTCATATGTTCTGTTCCTACTTAGCCGTGTGCTGACCAATATGCCAGGGAACATCTGCTGTCACTGTCCTCGTTTTGACTTTGCCCTGTTCACCTTGTACATTTGTGGACTGACAATGTCGCCTATCATCCCTAATGACACTTCGGTCATCCTCCTGACTGATGCATTCTTAATCATCTTATTTAGAAAAAAGGGGGTCCCCTGCATAAGGATGGCTTGCCAAGAGCAGGGGAGGGAAATATAACTTAAAAAAATATCTTAAGCAATAACTATTACATTTGAGTTACTTGCATATGACTGCACATGAATAACTTAAACCAAAAAATGCATGAATGATAAATTGCATACAAACTTAGACAGAATCCGGTATATTTTATATTCAAAATAGAAAAAATATTTATTTGATGTACAATTAATGAAAAAACTAAAATATCATTAGGAGACTATCCATACAGCTGTTCAAAATCATCTTTTGTGCAGTAGCGGCTTGTGGAGGGAGTGCCGCAGGCGGTGGGGTGGGGCGGGGGAGGAGCAGGGTGGGGGTAGCAAACTACGGCATACGGCCGAACAGTGGTAAGTAAACAAATAAATAAATAAAACGAATTTCATTGCGTGCGCTGCATTGCCAAATGCGATGCAGCGCTCAACGAAATTCGTTTTATTTATTTATTTGTTTACTTACCTCTGTTCGGCCGTATGCCGTAGCCTACTACCTGCTCCTCCCCGCCCGGCCCACCGCCCGCGGCACTCCCTCCACGAGCCGCTACTGCTTTTGTGACAAATCAGAGTTTCACATCATGAACATACAATGAGACATTTTGATATAAATACAATCAGCTGAACATATTCTCAAGTAAACAAGATATTCTCTATGACTAAAAATGCTAATTCATTGATAATAGTCGATAGATGATAACAATGTAGCATATCATATTATGGAGGGCTTGACGATGTAATTACTACGTGCGTTTCGGCGAAATGCCTTCATCAGGAAGCCGTCACATTAATATCTGCAAAAGGACAGAGAAATTAGGGATAATCTACATATGTTATATGCCGGCAAAAAGATGATTGAGCTGTCAACAAATCGCTGAAAATAAAATAATAAACAGTTGGTGTGCTTTCCACCAAGTTAACCACCATGGTAAACGTGTTATGTGACAAAAAATAAGAATAATTTGTGAATAGAAAAGGGGAAGAAAAACGAGCCATTAGTACCCAGTGCATAGGTAGCGAAATATATCCTTTAAAAGTAGTGGATAAAAGTTAATTATGCAAACCTCAAGCCAAAGTCACGTTAGACCCTTAACGTACTGTTGCATAAGTGAGGGGTATATCCAGTACCCTAGAATGATAAAGGGATACCTTTACCTAAGCATAGGGGTTATGCAAGGTGGCCCGATGCCTCTGACGAGCAAACTGCGGATGCAACCTGGAAATAGATGGAAGTGAGCCCAGCATAATGAACATGACATGAGATATCAAGAGGCACACTATAAAAAAATGTAATGGAGAAATAACGTAATTGCTAAGTGCTAGCACCATAATGTACAGAACCTATGTGCTCTACCCCTTACTGGGGCTTATTACCAAATTGTGTAACATTTGTGGGGCAGCCCTCTACTCAGTTTCTTACTGCAATATATTTATGTGCTCACTAGATTATGTAGAGGTTCCGGTAGGGGAAGCTTGCAGCCGATAAGGTGGTTCCTGAAACAGAATGGAATTTAATGTAAGCCCAAGAGATAAAAAAATAAAGGGTGTATATGCTTGGCGCATTTTGTACTGAAATACTCCACTTACTGGATCTTTGTAGAGAGAAATTAACTTCTTGGGTAATGTTGTTAGCGAGAAAAGGTGTGTCACCATAGGATGATTTACATTTCATGAATAAATCAGGAGGTTTCTTAAAAATGTTTTGACTTCAATACATGATTTTTAAACGCGATAACTGACCGCACTCAGGGGTACCTTTGTAGTGCAGCAATCTGCAATAGAGAAGGGTATGTAAATATAAACACTGTCTGTATCTGGAATGATGCATTTAAACGAAGTATCTACGTAGCTTACCGAAGGTCTCTCTGTAGCTGAGAAAAATACGATAAAAAATCCAGGGATGCAATGATACGGGGTCCTGGTTGAGGGAAAATAAAGGACTACCTAATTCAGAGTGGAACAAGAAAATAAACGTTAACAATGGGGTGGGTTCTAATACAGAGGTGAGGACACTTACTCACTTGTTCCTAAATTAGGGACAGGAACTGTGTGGGTGCTGGAGCCCTCAGCATGCCGCAAACCCGGGTATCATAAAATGGCGGTAAGCTGCATGGTAAAAAATGAATACAGATATAACTACTGCCTGTATGTGTGATAGGCTAACGCCATGATCACCCCCGTCAGGCTTACCGGTAAACGGGGTGGGGCTGTTGTCGTCCCTGCAGGTGATCCGGTTGTTTGCCTGTTCTTGCGCATAGCATGGCCTAACGCGCGGCAGAAATATCCTCGCCGGGGCCATGGCCCGGAAATAGAAAGCCGGATGAAATGATCTAGAACGTCCGCACCATCTTGAAATGAGCGCTACTTTGCTAGAAAGTGTGGGAAAAATGGGATCTAATCATAAAAAGATGCAGCAGGTCGAGGATATGAGGGGGGTTTATTGTAAATAATATGTGAATAACTTGTTCCATGTAAAATCATGTATACATATCGGTGTCCAAGTGGTTAATAGATACAACCAATGATGAACAAGGGCAGTAATATCCAGAATGAATGGCAAGCGTGGAAGAGGGGGGTTCCTCTATGGTGGACAGCTGACAAAACTCCTAATGTGAATAACCTGCTGACTGCCTCACATACCTTGAACAACACTCATAGGGCCCTCTCGCCACCAATCCTAGGCTCTTCAGACTCACACACCGTGCCCTGACCACCCAGACCTGACCAACCCCATTCCCATAATGCCGGAGCAATGGTTATCCCCAGCCCCGATCACCTCTCCTACACCGCCTCCACTCCCTTTCCCCCTAGCTCTCTCCTACATAATTCCCTCTCTCCAATGCTGGCTCGCCCACCCTACACCAGGATAGCAGCTCCCCCTAACCTCCCTTCTAGCGTCCACTTACCTTGCTCTCCTGCACATCAGAGACTGAAATCCTCCCCAGGGGCTGTACCCCTCCCTTTCGTCCCCTTTCCCTGAACTCGCCTACGCCCACCCTAGTGAACAACACTCCTCCTCCCCTTCGTCACCTTTCCTTGAACTCGCCTACTTCTACCCTAGTGTACAACACTCCTCCTCCCCTCCACAAGAGCCATGATCTACAAGCGGATCCTGCTGCTAAGCTCAAGGAAATAAAACAGGAACTTCTAAATCTCAAAACTGTCATTCAAAATCTCATTAACACCACCGCGGAGCTGGCCCTTGATCTCTCTTCCAACAAGACCTCGCAGGAGAACCGGCATTTGATCCAACACCACCACAATCTACCATCTCCTTCCACTTTGTTACCGATTGACCCCGGGCAGAAACCCCCAGGCCAGAACTGGAATACCACTCCCTACCCTAACGCCCCATCTAGACCCGCCAGATCCAAAAATCATTTATCTGAACCAGATATTCTCTCCCTCCTCCGAGCTTACAACGCTCCTTTAAATGCCCCTGGGATGACCAATGTCAAGCATGGCAACACGGAGGCTATACAAAGCATCACATACATCACATCTAACCCGCATAGAGCTCCCAGACTCAACGACAATGCCTTAAACATTAATAACCTCATGCAGATCCCCATTACGCAGCCCTCGTTCACTGACCACAAATCACACCTGAAATGCATGTTACTCAATTGTAGATCAGCTGTGAAACATGCCACGGACCTTGCAGATCTTATCCTGGTTCAGGAACTTGACCTCCTTATCCTCACCGAAACTTGGCTCACCAACTCCTCAGGCCCCATCCTTGACATTCTAGTCCCTCCCAACCAGAACATTATCAGACTCGATCGAGTTAAGAAAACAGGAGGTGGCATAGCCTGTATCTACCACAACTCTCTCTCAGCAAAACAGTCCCCCTCAGCTAATCTCTCAGCCTGTGAATATCTATGCATAGACATCATTAGCAAGCAGAGATCCTTATGCAGCCTGCACATTTTCTACCACCCTCCAGGAGACAATCTCCCTCTAATTGAACAAACTATGGAAATCATCTCCTCCAACCTGGGCCGACACTGACCCCAGATCTTCCTTGGTGACTTCAATCTCCATTGGAATGACCCGCATGATCAGGTGGTTAATACTCTCAAAAACTTCCTAACTGACCTCTCCCTGACCCAATTCTGTGACAGTCCCACGCACAACATATGCTCGACCCTAGATCTAATCATCTCCAATCCCAACTTCATCCGGCTTGAATCCATTCTCCCCTGTGACTGGTCGGACCATCACTATATCACCTTCCGTATCCTTGAAAGCTGGAACTTCAAAAGATCACAACCACTAAAACTAAAACAGTGGAAAAGATCGCTCCATAATACAAACGTAAATGAGTTCATATCTCACTGCAATATCTCCCTACTGCCGCCTGCTAACATGGCCGACGTTCACGACCTCACTGAGCACTATAACAACGCCATGTTGTCTGCCCTGAATGTAACTGCCCCCCTTCAACTAAAAAGAAAACCCATCAAAGACTCCAAACCTTGGTTCAATGACAACCTAAATGCTGACAGATGCAGCCTGAGATTAGCAGAATGTGCTTGGAGATCCCCTCCATCCACTGGTCTACTAAAAACTCTAAGACTAAAAAGGAGTAGATACAACAAACTCATCAGAACGGCGAAAGCAACCTTCTTCAAATCCCAACTTGACAAAGCCAAAAATCGCCCGAAAAGGCTATTTGGGTTGATTAAGCTACAATCCAATAACACTTCGGGCCAATCCGTACACATCTCCTGCCCTCAGCCAAACTGCCATGCCATTGCTGACTTCTTCCGCGAAAAGGAGAGTAAGATCGAATCTGACCTAAAGTCTGCTCTAATCGAACTCTCACCCTCTCCTGACTCCTCCTTACCCTCGTCCCCTCTTACGCCGCCCTGTCTCTCTCCCAAAAACAATGCCTCTTGGACTCAATTCACACTCCTCAACAACACTGACATCCTCAGCACACTCTCATCCCTGAAACCCTCAAATCACTTCAATGACCCCCTCCCCCCCAACTTCTTTAAAGAAATGATAGGATCACTAGTCCCCATCTGGTCCAAGATCATCAACGCTTCTCTTCTTCAAGGTGAGATCCCGGACTGCCTGAAGGCAGGCCTAGTTCTCCCTATTCTCAAAAAACCCACGGCTGACCCTGATGACCTGAATAACTATCGACCAATCACAAACATCCCTACCCTGGCAAAACTCCTCGAGAAATGTGTACATGAACAACTGCGCAAACACATCGAGCAATTCCAACTTCTCGACCAATTCCAATCAGGCTTCCACTCTGGCCACAGCACTGAAACGGCCATCACTCATATTGTGGATGATGCTCTCACTCTGCTGGACCAGAATGAAGCCTGCCTACTAATACTACTCGATCTCTCCTCTGAATTCGACACGGTCAAACATGACAACCTACTTAACCTCTTGGAATGCAGGATGGGGCTCTCAGGCACTGTCCTAAAATGGCTTGCCTCTTTTCTCAACAACAGAACGCAAAGAGTCGAATCTAATCAAAATCTATCCAACTCCAGTCCCTGCACGCTTGGTGTCCCCAAAGGGTCCTCACTCTCCCCCACGCTCTTCAACCTTTTCATTGAACCTCTGACTGTAATCCTCAAAGCCTCCAACATCCAATATCACATGTATGCGGATGACACCCAACTGTACATGAAAATATCTTCTCCCGAAGATATCAAGTCACTCAACGGTACCCTACTCAAAACCTTAAATTGGCTAACCTCCAACCATCTCAAACTAAACGCCCTTAAAACAGAATTCCTCCTCATCTCACCTACTAAGCAAACCCCCACTGTGGTGAAATATCTAAGAAACCTCACCGCTCTCAACTGCACACCACACATCATTGACTCCACGAAATCACTGGGAGTTGTGCTACATAAGAACCTAAACATGCAAGACCATATCAGAGCATCTACCAAAGGTGCGAACTTCCAACTAAGCATCCTAAGAAAACTTAAACCCTACCTTCCACAAGATGACTTCAAATCGGCGGTGCAAGCACTAGTCATCTCAAGACTTGAATACGGCAGTGCTACTCTCTGCGGACTTCCGAAACTCAGTATAGCCCCCCAGAGCATCCCTGAATGCTGCGACTAGACTCGTCACTGGTTCCAAGAAATCCAACCACATCTCGCCGAACCTGAAATCGCTCAACTGGCTTCCATTTGAGGCAAGGATCCAGTTAAAAATTGCTTGTATGACACATAGAGCACTCCACTTCAATACCCCTCTCTACCTTACTAATAAGCTAGAACTTTCAGGTGGCTCCCGGCCATCAAGGAGCACCAGCACACTGCTCCTGAAACCGAAGAAATTTAAAAAACTGAAAACCTACAAGCGCACATTTTCTGACATTGCCCCGAGAATCTGGAACTCCCTACCTGTGGAAACAAGACTGATTCCCTCAACAGTGGCCTTCAAAAGGGAAGTGAAAGCTCTACTGATGAACACTGCACTGAACTAGATGCTTCTCTCCTTTTGTCGCCTATCCTGTTTAGCTGATTTAGCTACTACTTGGCCTCCTTTACGGCCCAGTGTCGCCCGCCAATATGTCATTTTTGTTCCTGATGTATATTGCTTTACTTTTCTCCCGCAACTATCTACCTATGTCTTTCGCAAACATTTTTGTTCCTGATGTAGATTGCTTTACTTTTCTCCCGCAACTATCTGCCTATGTCTTCCAAAACCCTTATGTAAAGCGCTCTGATACCCGCTTGGGTCATGTTCGCGCTATACAAAACTTTAAATAAATAAATAAAAGAAGAAAAACTAAAGATTATATGAAGTGTCCGAAATCGACAGATAACGGTCATCACAATGGGCCTAATCACTCGCATATGGAATAGCAAAACTGTATGTTTGCATAAGTGCATCATGAATAAATTATATAGAGAATGATCTGAACAGAGAAATAAGATCAGAAGTGGAGGACTGTTAAAATGCTAATTATGCTGAAGTGAATATGATAGCAAATTTTGAAATAGTGAAATGAACTCAGGAATTGCAACACAGCCAGTGTGAAGTCCAGACTATGGTGACTCTGAGGGATCGACCTAATAAAATGTAATTGTCAGGGGTTAAAGTGTTATATGCAGAAAAACCACATGGATATGGACAAATGCTCCAGTAGTTGAAGAAAGGTATGGCAGGAGTCTGCGCAGGAGATTACTATTGACGCCAACAGAGACTGAAACCTCTGGTGTCAGGGAGGCTTGAATGTGGACCCGCATATGGTTGTGGCCCAACATAGTAATGTGTCTAGTAATTAAACCGAATTGCTTGATCCCACAGGATCTCGTTATTGAGGCCCTGTGTATATGTGTTCAAACTGAAAATCCAGAAAACTTCCCTGCGTTTGCGAATAGCTTCGGGATCTATGCCTGGACGAGCTTGTATTTTCTCCAGGATGATCCAGTGAATATCATCAGGTGTGTGGTTATGGTCCACATAATGTTAGACTAGAGGGGCTGAAAACGTCTTCGTGCGTATGGCTGATCTGTGTTCAGTATGTATAGTGGCTAGGGAACGTGATGTTTCTCCCACATAGCCTAACTTGCAATCGCAGAGAATAATGTCTTTAGCTTTACAGTTAGTGAAGACATTAAGTTTGATTTTTATAGCCATTGAAGCACATATTGTCTGTTTCTAATGCTGAGTCACATGCTTTGCATTTGGTGCATTTAAAGTTTCCAACCACAGGTTTGTTACTATCTATGGTCTTTTGGATGAATCCTTTACTTGATGGCAGTCTAGAACTTACCACATGATCTTTCAGATTTTTATTGCGTCGATGCGCAAACATGGGTCTTGGAATTCGTTGAGTCTTTTCTTTTTCAGCATTGAGGATATGCCAATTTGAACACACAAACTGGCATATCTTTTCATTGAGGTTGGAATGTCGGGTTACAAAAACTAGCTTAGGTGTCACTTTGGGTCTAGTGTTGGTAAGTAGGTGTTGACGGTCATAAAAGCGTGCCCTTTTGTATGAATCTCTGACTAATTTCTTAGGGTAGCCTCTGAGGATGAATTTCTGTTTCATCTCGACGGCTCTTACGTCGTAATCCTCCAGATTAGTACAATTACGGCGTAGCCTAAGGAATTGTCCAAAGGGTATGTTCTTGTTCTGTGTGGTGGGATGAAAGCTCTCAAAATGTAAAAGGGTGTTGCGGGCTGTGGGTTTTATGTACAAATCAACCTCAAGTTGGCCGGCTGTGTGTTTGATAACTTTGTCAAGGAATTCCACCTGGGCGTTGCTAGAGCTAGATGTAAAATGCATGTTGTGATCACATAGATTGAGCCAAGCTAAAAATTCAGATAAAATCTCGGGGAGACCAGTCCATATGAAAAAAATATCATCAATATAGCGGGACCATCTGGTGATCAATTTTGAAAATGGGGCCACTTCATTGTAGATGAATGAGTTCTCAAATTTAGCCATCAAGATATTGGCTATGGTTGGTGCACATGATGCTCCCATACTTATACCTTTTATTTGCTTGTATAAATTGCCATTAAATTTGTAAGGCATTCAAGAATGAAAGTGGCTGCACACTCAATATTGAAGGTGTTAATGAACCAGAGTACAGCGTCTAAGGCTACTTGTTGAGGTATATTACTATAAAGAGCCTCAATGTCAAGAGTGACCATGAGGTCTGACACTGGATTAAATCGATGTCCTTCGACAATTTTGATGATGTGTCTGGTGTCTTGAACATGGCATGGGATTTGAGATACATGAGGTCTTAGGATCATATCAATGTATTTTGAAAGTGGCTCCGTAATTGACCCTAATGTGGTGACTATAGGTTGATAAGGGGGATTGTCTTGATTCTTGTGAATTTTTGGTACTCCATATATACTGGCCATCTTGAGATATTTAGTGTTTAAATAGGCATGTTCTTTCTCACTTATATATTTGTTACGGAGAGCTCTAGCTGTTAGACGTTCTATTTTGATTTTAACTTTGGTCATAGGGTCAGTAGTGAGTGGCATGTAGTAAATGGTATCTTGTAAAAGTTCCATCATTTTAGATACATAGTTGTTCGTATCTAATACTACAATGTCACCACCTTTGTCAAAATTCTTAATTGTGATATCAGTGGTCTTGTTCAGCTCAGAAAGTGCAGCAAATTCATGGCGATCAAGATTAAAAGGTGTTTTTGGGATATATTTGGTAGCTGCGAGAAGTGTTTTGTATACTACCTGTTCAAAGATGGTGACCTCGGGTCCGACCTTGTCTAAAGTCGGGATGAAATTCGATGTAGGGGCAAGGCCCGATCTATTAGTGGTAACTGGGGTAACTTGTTGATCTGAGAAAAATACTCTGAGATGTACTTTTCTGAAAAATGCCATGAGATCTGAAAAAAGCTCAAAGGTATTGATGCCAGTGTGGGGCACGAATGAGAGACCTTTGGAGAGAAAGGAATATACAGAAGCATCCAAACATGATGTTGAAATTTTGCATATTGGGATTTGGTTCATTCCCCCCAATATTGGGCATTCCTTGTCACATGATATTGTTTGTGATCTACTTGTTGGTTGCCTCGATATCTGGGTTGGTATTGCGACCTCCAATGGCCCCTGGGGTTGTTGCGCCTAGTTAAAAAAGGCTGGCCATTGTACTGTCCTCTCGTAGTCTGTCTATTGCCTCTCATGTCTGTCTATTGCCTCTCATGTCAAATTGATTTTAACTACCTTCATTCTCAGAATCTGCGGTATCTGAGAATGTAGTGATCTTGCGATTGTGTTGTCTGGTGGGATATTGATCATTGGTTTGATACTCATGTATAACAATGTAGCATGTCATATTATGGAGGGCTTGAAGATGTAATTACCTCACGCGTTTCAGGCGAAATGCCTTCACCAGGAAGCCATCACATGAATATCTGTAAAAGGACAGAGAAATGGGGGATAGTCTATATATGTAATATGCCCACAAAAAGATGATTGAGTTGTCGTCAAATTGCTGAAAATAAAATAAAAAATAGTTGGCGTGCTTACCACCAAGTTAACCACCATGGTAAACTTGTTATGTGACAAAAAATAATTATAATTTGTGAATAGAAAAGGGGAAGAAAAGCGAGCCATTAGTACCCAGTGCATAGGTAGCGAAATATATCCTTTAGAAGTAGTGGATATAAGTTAATCATGCAAACCTTTAAGCCAAAGTCACGTTAGACCTTTAACGTGCTGTTGCATAAGTGAGGGGTATATCCAGTACCCTAGAATGATAAAGGGATACATTACCTAAGCATAGGAGTTCTGTTTGTATGCAATTTATCATTCATGCATTTTTTGGTTTAAGTAATTCATGTGCAGTCCTATGCCCGTAGCTCAAATGTAATAGTTATTGCTTAAGATATTTTATTTAAGTTGCATTCAACTCAGTGGACATCCACTGGGTTGAAACATCCTTTGAGGTTGTAATCCTGTGAACTGTCCTTGTGAGAGCAAACTAAAATTCCATATGTAAATAAATACACCAAAAAGTACTGGCTGTTGTCAGTCTCTATGTGTCAGGACAAGGGTAACCATTGGCTAATCAGTGTGACCACTACATCAAATACTATTAAAAGGGACTTCATTGTGTCAACGGAGTGTGGGACAATGCTAGGTAGTGCGACTTTGACAAATGTTGGAAGCACCTATTGTGTGATGAGAATTAAGTGCATACTCAAGGTGGAAACATTAACGTGCAACTGGTGCCATGCAGTCTATGTGAATGGTAAGATCAGTCACCCCACAAGTGTCATGTCCATCAATGGTTACTAGCATAGAGTACCACATAGGGTTGACAAGTACACGTAGCAAGTGTAAGAGTTTAAGGCAGCCATCAGTGTATCAGTTCATACACCAACTATATGTGCAGAAGTCATAGGGCACAACATCCCTCAAAGACATGTTGTGTTGGCTACACTCATTGATCCTGTATGTGACTACAAAATGAGCACTCTGTCATCATGCCTCGATGTAAGCCATGTTCCTTGGTCAACAATGTCAGCATGTTAGATCATGTGAAGTAATGGCCAGTATGACAGAGCCCTGTCCACAGATCAGATACCCACTCACACAAGTTGGCAGACATTGCAAGCTAAGACTAGTACAAGTAAACAACTTCAGACGTGCACAATAGATCACGGATGCACAGTAAATCATGCCATACACATATATGTATCAAACCTATAGATGAATAGAAATGGAAAAGTAACTAGTTCCATGCCTATCTATCCTATGCTAAAGACCTACCCTAACCTATCCTACACTACTGTATCCTAACTAAATTTAACACTACCTAAACTTAACTTAACTTAACCTACACACTTAGCATGACCTTTAAAACATCAACCCCCCACCCTCCTTGATTCATCTTAACACAGGCCAAAACTAACTATGGCTAAACATAAACTACCTACACATGTAACCTAAGCAAATATACATATATATATATATATATTTGGATTTTTTAAATGAATATATATATTTGTTTTTACATAAAACACACATCAACCCCCACCCCATAAACAACCCAAAATAATCCTATACAACTACAATGAAACGCACCCTTAAGAAACCCCTATCTACACTATCATAACACTATACTGACTAAACTCTAACCTAACCTATCCTAACAACTACATTAATAATATGGGTGCCTCTCAAGCTGGCTGAAATAGATGGAGGTGACATGGTGTGTCATAACACTTGCCCTGTCCTCCTGCCTGCTTCATGTTTTCAACTACTGCCATGCGTAGTTTAATGTCAGACATTTCCTTGCACATGTCTGTCTCAAAATTTGACTGCCCTCCTGTGGGCTACTGTGTGGGTGGCATTGCCTGTGAGGGTCCACGCCTAGATGTGCTGGGTGTTGTCGCCTGTGACAGTCCTGCAGTCTGTTGGGATTGTCTGGCCAAACTTCCTGTGCTGGTGGTTGGTGGGCCCCTGGGGGGACCAGGGCCTTTTCGGTCTGGTACCAACGCTTTATGGCCCTGTACGATTTTGCAACCCACTTGATGTGCTGGTAGCGCACTAGGCACTTCTGGAAATTGTGCAATCCTCTGGGATCATATTGTCTGTGGAAACAGGTTAACACCACATGCCAATCATAGGCTGACTAGGTACAGGTAACAACATTTTGAACTGTCAGTCAGTTTAAGCTTTATTTCATTCATAGACCATAAAAGTCAAGGATCAGAAAGAAAAACACAGTACATGAGCCAACTAAGAGTACAATTAATAATAAAGAACGTTTTTTTTTTTAAAGTAGATACGAAAATGATGTGGCTCACTTAAGTGACAGAAGGATTAATACCATACATTTTAAAACCATATTAAAATATTAATATAAAAACAGAAAAGAGAAGATTTCACATTTTTTTAAATCAGAGATAAAATTAGCACATATACTACAATTGAACCACTGTACAAAAAAGAGGAATGGTTTAATTCGGTATAGTTGTGGGACAAAATATTTATTTCAGCCCTGGTGATTAGTGTGATGTGACATTGCACCAGATCGGCCAAACACTCTTTGAAAACTTGGCGATTGGAAACACGATTATGGCCGAGGTATCAGCTCTACAGATTCTCAGGGTGACCCTATACTGACGGGCTCCTAGCGAACGTAGAATGAGAACAATCCAGTGTTTGCACAGCTTCAAGTAAAAGGGGCAAAAGAACAACAGATGGTTGTCATTTTCCTCACACCCATTGCATGCTGGGCAGAGGCTACTCCCCCTGAACCGTATTACCATTTAGAGGTAAATGAAGCGAGGAGGAGAGTGTCTAATCTAAACCTTATATAAAGTGCTTTGGTGTGGGGGGAGAGTCAATCTGGTCCACATAGGCTTCAAGAGCTGAAAAGGGCTTAAACCCTATAAATTGGTCACTAAGGGACCCCAGATTTGGCTGATTGATCAGCTTCATCTCCTCATGTTCCCAATAAAGAGACTTCCATTTTTTAATTGAGGAAGATGTGATGTTGGAAGTGTCTACCCAGAGCTCCTGTATCCCCAATAAGTAGAAGGTCTATTTAATATAGCTCAGCCATGGTACCAAAGTCCTACTTGTTTGTTTACCCAGGAGTCGCTCAAACCCGCCCTGTAGTGAGGTAGCTCAGGAACAGACCAAAGGCATAGCCAATAAAGTATGGGTTTCAGTCGCACCAGAGAAGTTATAAGGTGGATGCCAAGGTCTTGCCAGAAGATCAAAGGAGAGCTCTGTGGAAGTTCAAGTGCTGTCCTAAAAAATTGTTTTCAGCTGTTCCCAGAGTACCTATTTTACTACTATGCCCCAAAGTTCTGTGTCATAGGTGGTAGCTGCTACTGCTTGGGCTCTCCAAACTTCCAGAAGTGGAGAGACAGGATAAAAAGTGGTCTTAGTGGCAAATCTTAGCATAGCAGTGGTCCTATTGTTTAGCCTAAGCGAGCGCTTAAAGACTTGACTGTCCCAGGAGCTGGTGGCAGAAAGCCGGATTTTGAGATAGTCAAATGCAAGAACTCTCTCCAATTCTAGCCCCTCTAGAGTTAATGGCCCTCTAAATCCCCTGTGAGGGTTTATTGCTATAAACTTATTTTTGGTTACATTTATAGTCAGGCCAGAGGAAATGCAGAATGAATTAAACCTCAGAAGGAGAGTCTTAATACCAAGTAGCGTGTCATCTGCGAAAAATAGCGCTGGAGTTTTAGTACCCCCAAGCACTGGGGAATCATTGTCATAGCCCATAAGGAAATCGACACATCCATTGATGAAAAGAAGAAATAAGTTCTGGGCAAGGACACAGCCCTGCCTAACTCCCCTGCTAACTTCAAAATGATCAGTGGCTTCCCTGTTTGCTCCCCAATTTATTTTTGTGAAGTTATTGCAATGGAGCTTAGTTATGATGTCAGACAAGGGACCCGGTAATCCTAGAGCCTTAGTGGTGGACCAGAGTTTAGTCCTGGGGACCATGTCAAAAGCTGCCTTCATATCAATGAAGTCAATATATAAACTGCCCTTGTTTATATCAACCTCCTTCCATCTCAAGAGGTGGAACCTAAAAGCCTGATTGACAGTGCTGGTTCTGGTGTGGAACCCAGCCTAAAATTGGGAGAGGATCTTGTTGTCATCCATCCAGGCCTGCAGGTGATCCAGAACTCGCTTGCAGAACATTTTATGACTTGTGTCAATAAGGCTATTAGGCTGGTAGTTTGCAGGATCAGACTTAAGACCCTTCTTATAAATGGAGATAATCTCAGCGCCTTACCAGGTAGCAGGGACGGCAGCAACCCCAATATAGCATTAGCTAAACAAATGAGATAGGGTGCCTAAACAGCTGGTTCAGAGAGGAATAGGTCAGTCAGGATTCCATCCAAACCTTGGGTCTTGCCAGACTTCTGGAAGTGAATAGCAGAATAGGTTTCCTCTAGAGTGAAGAAGCCCAGGGCATCTCCTGATGCAAGGCCTAAGGAGGTTGAGTCGGGCTTTTCTGGTAAAAGAATTACAGAACTGCGGAGGTGAGCCTACCCATAGAAACAGAAGGGGGAGAGGCCCCAGGGTCACTATACAAAGAATGGAAGTAGTTGACCCAATCTTGCGTAGAAATATAGGCTTCAGGTTTAATCTGGACATCTTAGCCCCATGAGATATTATGTGCCAAAAGGCGCCTTGGTCTTCTGTTCTTGAGGCGGTCAAAATATCGGTCCAGATGGATGTGTCCCATGTAATTTTTGTTTGCTTTAGGGTTCATTTGTAGGAAGCTCTTCCTGACTGGATAGCTTCTGTGGAGCCTACTTTAAGGGAGATAATAAAAGTCTTTTTGCCTCCATACACTATTAAACCAGGTAGGATCTGCAGCAGGGGTCTTGCTCTTGCCAGAGGGCAATTTGGTGAAGAAGCGCTTTTTCAGTTCCTCAAACCACTTATTGTGAGCTTTTAGGACATCATTAGGAGCTAACTCAGGGGAAAAAAGCAATACAGGATTAAAGTCCTGGTATAACTGAGCTCGCCCTCTCTTGTTTTAGCCACTTGCTTTCACCTGACCTTCCTCCAATTATTACTGGTCATTATGTCGCCACTAGGTTGTGTTTGATTTTCATTTTTGGCCCTATTGTCAGGAATACCCCAAAGGGAGAGAGCAAGTGGAAAATGATCACTTTCAAAATGGGGTAGAACTTCCATTTCAAGTAAGCTATCCCAAGAGTTAACATCTATAAGAATGTAATCAATGCGGCCCCAGTATGTACTCCTTCTAAATGTTGGACGCCTCTCTAGGTTTTATTTCGCTCTGCTGTTACAAGCTCTCAGGTGACAGCATACCAAAGGTCCAGCATCTGCAGAGCTACCTTACAAAGGGTTTGTAGGTTAGGGCCTTGCAGCTAAGGTATACCCCAAAACAAGACCTCCTGACTCACAACTTCCTGCAGAAGAAGTGAGGGTTCAAAGGAAGTATTAAAATCCCCACCTACTATTATGTTGGCCTCCTCTCTAGTTTGAGAGAGGATATCTCTTAAGAGGTGCAAAACCGAGGATTCAGCTGTCTTAAGCAGACAAGGAGCACCAAATGAACTGTATTTTGTTCTAAAACGTCAAGGCCCAATAAATCAGGGGAATCAAGGGGTAACTGCCTTACGTTGTAACACAGGGTAATCTTTAGCCATACTGCAAGGCCTCCTGAAGGTCTGCCAGCCCGGGATTTACAAGCTGGGATGTGGAAGGACATGAAGCCTTGTCTATATAAGGAGCTGATTTTCCAAGTTTCCTGAAACATGATAATATCACACTGCTCTATAAATGCCCCCCCCCGAGTCTTCCTGGACAAGCTTACTCCCAAGCCCAAATATGTTCCAAGAAACCACAGTAAATGCCTTGGAAGAGCTAGGCAGGGGAGAAGCCTGAGGTTCTTGGGAAAAGATAGGTGGTTCGCTGGAGGCAAGGCCCAAGTTGGTTTTACAGGAGGCTGGCAGCACTTCGGAGCTGGTGGGCAACATTGGTCAAGAGTGAGGAATACAAGACAGTTTTGTGGGGATACAGGTATCATCTCTGATGGCCTGAGAACCATCAAGAGTGCAGGGTGCTGCCTGCAAGATTACTTTTGGGTGTGTACCATCCCCACTGTTCTCGTGCCCATGGGAAGCATGGAGTTGATCTAAAGATACATTAACACCCTTCCCCACTTGGCGCCAATCTACATCCACCGAATCTGAGAGTGGATGGAACTTGTTGGAGACAGGGACAGAGAACCGTGCTGGTTTATCTTGCCAATCATTGGGAAGGCGGTACCCCACCCTGTAGAAGAAGCAGAGTGGGACAATGTTGATGCGTGACTCAGCCCCCACACTCTGGCCCCTTACTCTGTGGTGGATCAAGCGCTGGGCGAGAAAAGGATTCCTGCTATTCACCACAATACAATGCCCCCTTGTATGTTTGGCTGAAGGACCAATCCACCCAACCCTGCGTACAAATAAAATGTCCTTGGACTCGTTGATATCAAACTCAGTGTTATAGGACAACCAATGAGAAACGTTGTTTTTTAGTTCGAGAGTCGGTTCTTCCCTAGGAGAGTTTAGGGGCGGACATCAGTTAGTATGGCAACATAAGGGCAGCAGGCTGGAGGAATATTAAGCCGACACTGACTGTGATAATGCTGGAGGGTCGGCTTTTGGCCTGAAAATGGACTGCCTGCTGGGGCTCTGAAACCACTAATACCTCCAGCATCACCCTGCCCACCAGAGCCCTGGATTGCCCCTCCCTTTAGGGTCATTCCGCTAATACTGGCAATCTGGAGTGAAGTTGTGCCTGGTCCCTGGGTGGCCTGAGTGGCTGGTGTCAAATCCTGAACCAATGTAGAATCAGAGGTAGAGCACTGGCCAGTGGGATCAATCAGCATAGTGTCCTGGGCAGGAGGCTTTAAGGACAGCAATTTAGCATGGGATTCAGTTAATAGGGACACTGCAGTTTCCAGTTTGCAAAGTCTATCAATCAGTGGAGACAAGCTTGTAACAATCATAGTCTGAAGCTTTCCAAAAGGGACATCCCAGTCCAAGTTGGGGAAGGCTTCCATGCCCTACGGATTAGAAGAGATGGCTACAATGTCCAAAGGTTGAGAGGGGAACATCATGGTACTCATTATACAAAGGCCCTTAGCAGACCTTGTGGGCCTAGTAGGACCAGGACGTTTGTGTTTCTTTTTGAGTTTGGCAGGAGGCCCCCTTTCACTGGCATCTGAGGAATTGATGTTTGAGAGAGCAGTAGCTATGTGAGGGGGTGGCAAAGGGGGTTGAGATGGTTGAGGGGGAACAGTGGGCTGATAGTTAGGCTGATGGTTTGGTAAGGTTAACGTCCTTCCCGGAGGTCTTGGGGGGGCCCAAGAGGCCCGATATCGCCTCACCTATGTCCAAAGACAGACATCGCTCAGCTAGAACAATCTCTTTATCTAGAACACTAGCAGCGTGTGTGAAAAATGCGTCAAGAATTGTGCCCCCATGAAGTCTTGGCGTGGCTGCTTTATCACCATGTAGCTGGCGGTTGACAATTTCCTCTATCAAAAAGTCCAGGAGCAGCAAAGGAAAGCAGGGCAGAGAGCAAGGGTAAAGGGCAGCAAAAGAAACCTCTCACAATACACTATGGGCCAGATGTACGACGCTTGCATTTTCCGACTCGCAAAATGTGTCGCTTTGCGAGTCGCAAAATGCAATGTACAACAGTGTCACAGACACTGTTAGCGATGCCCAATGGGGTCGCAGATTGCATGCCTCATCAATATTCATGAGGCAAGCGCAATTTACGACCCCATTGGGAATGGCTAGCACTCCCAGGGATGGTGGCCTGCTGGGGTCAGCAGACCACCATGTCTGGGACTGCATTTTACATAAAGCAGTTTGTTTTTTTAAATGCAGCCCATTTTCCTTAAGGAAAATGGGCTGCTTTTAAAAAAGAAAAATGAAACTTTTCAGTTTCATTTTTTAAGGCCAGGCAGTGGTCCCTGGGACCACTGCCTGCTCTTGAAAAATATTTTTGCACCCATTCACAAAGTGGAAGGGGTCCCCTGGGGACCCCTTCCCGTTTGCTAATGGTTTACCACCTATTTAAAGTAGGTGGTAAACTGCGAGTGTTTTACGTCCGCAAATGTGGTTGCAAAACAATGGTGCTTACCATTTGGACTCGCTATTAGGAAGGGACGCCCTTGGCACGCCCCTTCCTAATAGCGAGTCGCAAAAACTATTTTGCGAGTCTGTGACTCACAAAATAGTGTTGGTACATACCACCACCGTTTTTTGCGGTCGCAAAAGGGTTGAATCACCTTTTGCGACCGCAAAAAATGGTCCTACATCTGGCCCTTTGTCCCCTCAGAAGGCCAACGATGAGCGTGTTTTAGTGCGTGATTGTTAATAACATGTAGCACCAGTTGAGGGGACCTTTCATGAAGTGGAATGAAGAAAAAACATAAGGGCGACAAGAAATGGCAAATTAACAAAATGTAGCAACCAATTGTAATCCAAGTGGTTTAAGTAGCTCAAGTACAACAGTGAGTAATGGCCTGCAGAAACCAGCCAGAAACAAGCGGCAGCAATCGGAGACAGTCACTTACCTCCTCCCCTGGTGACTGAAACCGTACTAACTGCCACCGCCTCCACCCACAACAAAGCCAGCGCTGGAACTTGGTAATTCAGGTGCACCGAGGACACCATCTATAAATACCTGATAGTCTCTGTGTCTCTAAGCTCCAGGGTCTCATAAGGTTTTCTTAAGGAGAGAGGTTCCCCCTTCTCACCAGTCCGCACAACTCGTGGGCTGCAGATGATGCGGCCATGACCTTACGACCACCTGCCAACCTGCCAAACCAGTTGCAGCACTGCAAAAGGGGACCACCCACTGCCCTGCCATATACCTGTGCCCCCCGCCTCCGCAGGTGAGTCGGGCGAGCAGGGCAGTTACTGTGAGCAGTGCAGCAGGGTCGTGATGCAAAAGGCCTAGGCGGCATGATTGGAATCTGGGGCCTTCTCTAGTTTCCCTTGAGTTCTCTTGAGTGAGTCGCACCATCGCCATCCTGTACTGTCTCACTCACTCGTCTCACTCGATGCAAAAACAACTCAGGGATCATTGGAGCCACGGAACATAGTACGGGGCCATGGTGGATTTATACAACACAGTGCCAGGACTCGATGAAGCTCCAACGCAGCCGAAAGTAGCAGGGCCCAATACTCCCACAGCAGCAGGGTCCAACAAGCTCAGCAGCAAAACTGCAATCCCCTGCAGCAGATCCTCACAGACACACCAGCAGCAGCCGTGACCATCCTGGCGCGCGGGTACGGCATGCGGCGTGTTCGACATGTGTGCAGGCACGGCAACGGGGAGGAGTGGCACTATCTCATATTTTACATTACAGCTAAGTCATTTGCACCAACAGCCAACATACACCTTGCTGCTTTGATTGAAAACACACATACCGACACCTAGCATATCAGATGTAGATGGGCCTAATTCCAAAGGAAACATATTTGATAGACTGTGCAATACCAACACCATAGGCAGAAGTTATGATGACCATTTCCATACAGTGTATGTTTTGAAACATACATGTTTCAGTACTCATAGAATGGTACACATTTCCACATTGACTGTGTATTGGTGTACCATGGGCATCCTGCAATGGCCTTCAAGCCATAGGCATTTAACACATTCAGATGTGGCATGTCTTGACAGCACATTTCTTGCATCACAAAGTTTTGGAATTGATGGGACAATGAGCCATTTGTGGACACATTTCTACCTCCACAGATAACTTTGTAGGCATGACATGTAACAATGGATGTAGAAAATGTACCCCACATCATACTGTGGCAATTAAACAAATTCATTTTTGACATCATGCCACTCTACCGTGGATCATGCAATCACAGAATACAAGTACACAATATATCGGCATGTGCAAAAGAAATGCATACTTTAGCAATCATGCCCTAACCATGGTCTTTTGTGCTTCCACTACCACATACATTGGCATTGTCTGATACTTGGAATATGGGTCCCCTAACACACAACTTTCATCTTGTCATTTCCAGATAGGCAACGTGTAGTCCACAACACTAGTCTGATGCAGCTACACATTAAGCATGTTACCACATCTTCCCATGACCTATTCCTCTTCTTAAAAATGTTAATGTGTGAGTAGGATGCACAATGAATCAGGCAATTTCCTACACAGCTGACATCACACTCACACCTTGCACTACACTTATTACACAGATGAAGGCACTCACCGGTGGAGTTTGGGTTGCTGAAGTTGACCATCTCAAAAGTGTGGTCCTATTGGCACACAATCGAAGAGAAATGGAGTATTTAATTTGCATTACAGGCGAGCAAAAAACAACATTATGAATAAATCACACTTACTGCTGTTTTGAAAAATCAAACCGAATTTTATATATCAAACTCATTCGTAGTATCTACAATATTTCTAGAGATTCATTTCATAGTGGTAGCTCCAAATAGAGTGAAAAGGAAAGTGTTTGTAGGAGTGCTCATGTGCGCAGTGATCAGAAAGAAAAGTAGAAGGAATCAATAGCCGTTTACAGAGTAATCATCATTAATCATCAAAGGCTCTGAGAAACCGAGAAGCCTGTCTGAGAAATGTATACACTGGTATAAACAGAAAAGTTTATTGGTGCCTCATTGTAAATATTTCTTCTTATGTGAGGGTCTTTGCCACAAATGGATGGGCACATAGGTTCTCATGTTGTTTTTCTACCAATGGACATCGATGACTATGGAAAGGGCTGAGCTAACCTGCACCTAAAGTGAAGTGGTGAAATGTGCATTCCTTTTAACATACAGCACATCCAAGGTTTTTCTATGTTCACCTATTCGAATAATGGTGTGTAATAGCAACCTCCCCCTTGTACTATGGTGCACATGTGTCAGCTTGTCGTCCTGACATAACGTTATGTTTTAAGAAACAGATTCCAGAACAAATATCATACTATCCGTACAATTCACTCTTTCAGCATGTAATGCATATTGCTGGACACATTCAGATTGGGAATGGGAATGAGACCTGACCTTATGTATCCTCTTTTCTGGTCCCCTAGGGTGTCACACCACTTGTGCACTGTCACAGGGTCGCTGTACATAGGATGTGTGTAGGAATAATGTGATCCACATTGGTATTGGATGGGAAGGGCTACCACATTGTCCATGATATGCAATCTTAATATAGGATGAATGATAGATAAACTTTGTTGTAGCCTGCCATTCTTCATACCTATGAGATCTTACAATGTAATGCAGACATATTTCCCATTGCCAAATTGAAATGATTTGGGCATGTGCTCCACCATAGCATCATGTTAGATGACGTTCACTCTGCCCATTATGCTTGTACATGTGGGCCACACTGTCCTAGTCAGTGTTGACATGTGTGACTTATGGATTATATGTTGCACAATTGCCATGTTGTATGGAAAAAGTATATGGGGCCACACCAACAACATATGCACAGTCTAATTCTACCCAAGACTAATGTGTCAATGTGTTCCAACATGATTGAGCGCCTTGTGGTCTGTCGTGTGCTTGAGATGTATTTACCAACAAGCAGGTCATTCTCATAGGTCCCATTCTGGAAACTCTGATTGATGGAAGATTGCCGGAAGATGAATGAGTCATGTGCAGTGCCTGGGTACTTCGCAAGGATGTTGATAAAAAGTCCAAGATGGTCCACAATTGCATGCACATTCATTAAATAGGTGTGCTTCTTGCTGCGGTAAATGTATGATGTATCCACAGGAGACACAAGTTGGTACATGTGTGTAGTCCATTGCCCCAACACATGCATGAATCCTGCAATGGCATAAAAGCCTTGCTTGTTCTCCTGTTGTTGCTGTATTGTGTTGAGGGAGTAGAGGTACTGTGGTGTGAGGCTTATGACGGCATCCAGGACTGTGGGTAGGAACCTTGAGAAGGATGCCTGGGATACTCCTGCTACTCTGGCCATGGTGGGTTGGAAAGTTCCTGACCCAGCATGTGCAGGACAGCGAGAAGTTTCGCCTGTGGAGGTATGTTGGTGCAGCTGTGGGATGTTGGCTGCAGCCTCAACTTAATCTGGTGCAGAAGGCAGACAACAGACTTCTTCTTGAGCATGTAATGTGCAATGACCTCCTCCCTGAGGGTAATGAGAGTTATCCTCTGACGGTATGTCCGCTCCCTTCTCCTGCACTGCCTCTGTGGTGGTGGTGGTCTCCTAAGAGCTCCTAGCTGCAATAGCTGTAGTTCCATGGTGTAGTATAGCTTGCCAAATTGATTTGGGTCTGTTATACTTTTATACAAGGCGTTAGCATAATGTTTAAGGCCAGCATTTCCCTAGCAGTAAAAAACTGCTGGTAATGGGACCTAGGGGCAGTTTTTTTTTGTATTAGCGGCATTCCTGTACATTCTTGTAGATATGGCGGCATTGTTTTGCGGCTGTTTTTCTGAGGGAACACCTACCTTGCATATCATTTTCAGTAAATGCCGAGCTGGTTGAAAATAGGTGCTAGCTGTAAAAAAGTGACGCTAGAGGGCTCAAGCATCACTCTGTAAATAAAGCGATTAAAAAACGCAGCAGTGTCAAAATAATTACAATACGGGGCTTTAAAACCTTGTAAAAATACCTCTTTGTTTGTTTATTTCTGAAACTGCAACCTCACATCCTCTCTTCTTGAAGTGGCTGTGTGAGATCGGTGGATGACGTAAGATCAGAGACACCATCACAGTCTGCAAACAAACTGGCAGCTGATTGTCTGAGCTGTGCACTCATGCAGTACAATCACAGCACAGTGGAGCATTATGGGCACAACATCTACCTAACTGTACTACCATCACATGATTAGCACTGGGTGCATTAGTAGTCTCTGTAATGTCTGGTTACCATTAGGAAGGCCCAGTGGCACTTTTATCAAAAGTACATTTCACCTAGTATTCTCTTGTGAACATTTTGTGCCATGCTGGTATGCATGTCCTAAACTCCTCTTCCGTCACTGATGGGACTTACTGAGAAATGAGTTATTACATGAACCTGACCACTACTGTCATTGCTTTCCCAACATTGCTCACAACTGCATGGTGCCTGTATGTGAAGCTTATGTTGTCTTATCCAGTGCTGGAAGGCACCTTATCAGAAACCCAAATACCCACAGCACAGTGTTCTTAGAACTGCCTGCTCAAACAAAAGAAAATCTTGTTTATAGGCTGGTGGGACTTTCATGCAGCACAGTTTTGATGTGTGCACCAATTTTCTTATGGAATATGACCCACGATCCTTGGGCACAACCTCCCTGGTAGGGTTGCAGATTACACATTTTTCATTATTTTCTTTCAATTATGAAAGTTGTATTGGTTCATATTATGATTATACTACTTTTGTTTAGCAATAATATGTATTAACCTATATTGTGTCCTATCACATGCAATTCTTAGGCTATAGTCTCAATGCCAGAGACATGCACATTTTTCATCCCATGTTCCCATGGCCAGTTTGGCAAGCAGTAAAAGGCAGAATAGATATTTTCTATGTAGTGTAGCACTACATAAACCGCAATGTTTTAGCTGCAAGCTAGAAAGGACAATCTGTGCAGAGGGACTCTGCGGGAAGACAAGCAATTCTGCAAGTATGCTTACATCCTTGATAACACAAGGGCAGACTTCTTTCCACTTAGCCATGCAATAGTAATTTGGGTACATCTGTACTAACTGCCAGAAAATACAATGCAACGTAATGTTAGATAATCATTAAAATGTTAGGAGTTTTAATTTATTAATAAGTCTCACCTATCCAACTTATTATTGACATAACTAGTTGTCATTTTTATACTCGACGATAGTGGATAATAACGATTTGTAACTATACCATACTTGTGATGCTTGATTTCATGGAACCAAGGTGGCAGGACCCTTCTAATAATACACCCTTCTAGAGTGTCTTGCAGATTTGGAACAGTCTTGATACTGACACCTCACCTGTGATTTAGCTCACAGGGTGAGGGGGCAAAGAGACCTCTCCCTGCCTGTTCCTTTAGGCAATACGGGGGTCTGAGGGCCTGGTGAGCAGGGAAGGTGGGCAATTTGGCTTGTATCAAATGAATTCCCTTGATTCTGAGAGCCATGCAACCCTTCATAAATTGATCATCTTGCTCAAAGCTTAAGGCTTCTACTTAAAATGCTGAAATCAAGCAAAGTAACATAGAGTGTAGTGGCCATTTCAGAATAGCCACCCAAGTTGCATGTATCCCAATTCCATTCTTCCCCTAAACTCTTTGGCCCATATTTATGGCAAAGACATGCAGCGCACCTTGCTGCGCTGCGTGACAGGGAAAGGACAGGGATGCACTGTATTTAACAGAATACAGTGAATTCCTGCCTTTGTCCCTTCGCTGGCACCATTTCTTCTGCCAAGGGCCAACGCAATCCCTTGCACCATGGTACTAAGGTGTCTGCATTGTAAGGAGGATTGTTTTTGTGCAGGAAGGGGCATCTTCCTGCACAAAACCAATTCACAGAGGCATTTTCCTCTTTCTATATGTGCTGCAGAATCAGCACACAGAAAGAGGAAGTAATGAGGAGAAATAAAGATATTTCTCCTCGTTAGGAGTAGCATTTGGCGCATTCCCAGGTCTACCACTTTCGGTAAATCTGGGAATGCATCAAAATCCATGGAAGCTTGTGTGGGAACACACACACAACAACACTCATGGGAACACACACACAACAAAACTCATGGGATGCCTTCCTGGCGCAGAGTAATGCAAAGCAGTGATATGCGCTGCGTAGCGTTACTCCAGATTTATCAAGCCACTCAGGGCCACACAAGGTGGCCTTGCATGGCTTGATAAATCACATTTTCGGCTTGTGTGATGCAAGCTCAACGCAACCCCATTCATAAAGATGCCCCTTTGTCCTTTAATCTCATTGAAAGGGTAACACATTAGATGATATTCGAATACCTAAAGGTAGTCGCGCCTGTGTTTGTGAGGGTGTCATCATGCATCAGCAGCACTTCCTGACCATCATAGCTAACATTCTCATTCTGTTTTTCAGTCCTGGGCGGAGATTTAGTAAGGACATGCATTGTCCTTTTATGAAGCGAGTCATTGCACAGCAATGCAAATCCTTATTTTGGAATTTGAAAAGTCAAGCAAGGGGCTATTTATGAGTGACTTTGTAATTAAATGTAATGCAATACAGTGGTTTACGCTGCGTTGCATTTTATTTCATTGGGTTGGTGTTTCATGGGTGGAGCATGGGTGGAGTATGGGTGTTCCCAGGCATCCACCCATTGATTTTGATGGAATCCCAGATTTACTAAGGTCAGTAAACCTGGGATTGCGCCAAAATGCTGCACCTCCCTTACCCAGGTGTAATGAGGAAAAATATCATTATTTCTCCTCGTTACTTCCACTCTCTATGCTTAATGCATTCTGCAGCATGCATAGAAAGAGGAAAATGCCTTTAAGGAATGTTTTTGTGCAGGAAGGTGTCCCTTCCTGCATGAGAACAATCCTGCCTGTAACGAAGGCACCCTTGCAGCATACACCCAAAGGAGATTGTAATTAATGAAGTCGACGGAGAAACGAGGGGGCGATTATGCGAGGCAGCACCTTGGTATATAGTGCAATTAGCACAGGGTCCCTTTCGTTCTAAGGCTCATGATGCCATTGGCTTCAAAACAACAAATTGAAACTAAGGAATTTCCTTTTTGCAAATAATATTGAGACCATTGTGTCTCTCTTTGTAGCATTTACCACCTGTCTACACATAGTACTGAAACTGTTGACATTGTCACACCATCCATGTGAGTAGGGTAGGGATCTGTGTACCCGTCCTGAAGAAGAAGCAGCACGCTTCGAAACATGTTGACACACGCAGGAGGTTTTGTACATTAATACAACATACCTCCACCTCACACCTTTTTAATAATACCGGCACCAAGGCTTATTAACATTTTTTTACTCCTATGATGCTAGGTATTTTTTAACATTCACTTACCACTCACTCCTGACCCTACCTCTCACTACCTCTCTCACACCACACATAGAGATTACATTAGTGCTCTCGCGCATTCGTTGGTAGTAGCACGCCGCGTTCCGTAGAGGGATGCGAAGACCCCTATGATGAAGCATGACACCAAGGGCCCTTTTGGTGTGTGAGGGGTATTTAAGAAACACGATGTGCTTCCCACCAATGTAGGAAACACACTTGACCTATGATCAGACTTCATTAATTACAATCTCCTTTGGGTGGATCTTCTTGTTTACCAATAATTGTAAGGGGAGGCTGAATCCACCCCAGGTGTTCGTGTAGGACACCGACTCTCCACTCCCTCCTTTGTTTTTTTCTACCCTTTCAGCATAACCTGAGGTGCCTGCATTGGAGCTTGGCAGCCAAAAGTGCACCAGCACTAGGAGGCAGCACAAATGCACCATATCTTTGTAAATATGGCTCATTTCTGCTCTTCCCCTTTCACACAACACAGCGCAACAAGTTCCATTGATGTGGTGTGTTATGTGAAATCTTAGTAAATTTTGCCCTTGGTGTCTTACATAGAGAACACATTGTTTAGGTAAAGATTGTGAGAGTTTAATGGTTGAACATTAGGCTCAGGCGGAATTATAATTTTTCTAGCGGAATTGGCGGAATTAGGGCAACTCTGCATTGCGCTTGTAATACAGAGTTCCTGCCAAATCTGCCAATCAGTACGTGGTGGAATTATTCCCAGGAACAGCACGAGGCTTCACAACGTGCACTTGGGAGTGCAAACAAGATTTGCCGGCCCCTGGTGTGATTTCCAGTCACCATGGAGCCTTCCAGCTCCATTTTATAATGCTGGTGGACGCGAGCGGTCACGGTCAGAGAGGGCTGCCATTCAGATAGATTTTCTTCCGCACAAGTAGATTTTCTACTCAAGCAACAGCAAAATCAACTTGAATGGCAGCGCGGTCTTGCACAAAACATGATGCTGTTTGTGCTGATTTTAAATGCCGCTTGCGCTACCAGCGCTACATTGCAACGTGAGCAGCATATTTTTTGCCAGTTAGCAGAATTCCACAGAATCTTGCAAACTTTTTGTGTAACTCCAAGGAATTCCTCAGAGAGAAACTCCACAAGTTCCGTCCACCTCTATAAACATGTCCTTTTCATTCTTCAGCATCTTTAAACCTACACAGGTAAAGTAGCCTAAGCAGGTAGTAGCCATGTTATAGGAGTGTAATCCTGGCAATGTTTTTTGACAGGCTAGGCCTTGATGATGTTCCTAACCTTTAACATTGTAATAATAGTGTTATTTATTTATTTTTCTTCACCATGGAACTGACAGTGTTATTGTTTGCAGAGTTTTCTGCTGCATTTTTCTCAAATAGCATTCTGCCCACTTCCTCTGCACTAATCCTGGGTCGCTTCGCAGGTTCCAAATGCACCTTCCACCCCTTAAATGCTTTGAGTGTCACAATTGGAAATTGAGACAACAAAGGCTTCAGAATTCACCCAAAAATAATTTCTGAGAGGATACTAATAACAGAACCTCAATGGTCATGTTTGCAACACTTTCTAGCATTGCAGTGAATTATCCTTACTACTTCTGTGAGCAGGGGGTGCACCTTTGGACACATGCTTCAGTGCTAGCACTCATTTAGGGGCATATTTACAAAGAGCTTGCACTGTCACGGCATCATTTTTTTTGATGCAGCGTCAGCGCTTTCTTTGCTCCATATTTACAAGGTGACGCATCTTAGCAGATGTGTCACTTTTAGTCAGCCTGCATCAGTTTTTACCTTCGTCATAATTGGCTGCATCGCGCTAATTTTCCCACCTAAAATCCCCTGTAAAACTAATGCAGTGGTATTTATGACATTATACGAAAGTGACACATCTTCGGGAAGTGGGCTGTTGAGCTTGAGATGCATCAAAATTCCTATGCCTCCAAAACCTAGGCTTAGGAATGACGCATTGGCTGTCGCATAGGTAACTGACCAGATGAAGTGAATTGAAACAGTGTAATCTTCAATATAGTCACATCCCCTCAACAGGTAATTGCACATATAAGGTAGATAACACAGTAAATATCACATCACACACCATCACAGACTTGTATGCACTCACATTGTACTTTCCCATAATATATCACGCATACATAGGCATAGAGGTACACATAAGTACACTATGCCCAGTTGTATGTGTGACATCCACGACCAATGTAATAGAGTACAAGGTGAGTTTTCACCTTTTCATACTCTATTACATTGTTCCCAACACATGAGGCTACTTGCGTCAGTCAAAACTGACGCATCACCTCTGATTTCTGACGCATTGCTGTAGTTGCGTCAGTCATATGATTCAAAATTTTCGACACATCTGTGGGACCTTGTGCCATGGAGCACCATATAGTAAATATGGTGCATCCATGGCGCTGTGAGATTTTCTGACGCAGGTGCAAGATATTTTGATGCATCATTGCCTTGGCGCAGTAATGCGTAATTTCATGTAAATAAGGTCCTAAGTTTGTGATTTGCAGTACTAGCAGCAACTTGCAAGGGGTAGGGGACTCTTATACAATTTTGAATTATGGAAGGCTGAAAATGCTTCACTTCAAAGACAATCAGTAATTGCTTTTGTGTCAGTTCAGTCTTGACTGGGCACAATTCGAAGTTAAAAAGCCCCCCTGAGCACTCACAACGTACTGCCAAAATCAGACAGACACCAAACAAACCTGAATGCTGCTTCATAAGTTTCAAGTTGCAAAGAGATATACAAAGATTTGAGAGTTTCTTTTACCTGTCTGAAGCTCTGTATGTGAGATATGTACTGTGTGCACACACTGTAGGAAGTCAGGCATGTTTGGCAGTAATTACACTCATAATAATCGATTTTAAAAAACACAAAATGGATTGTCTGACACTTAACATGACGATTCAACTTGATAATCCTCGGGTTTCAAACTTAAGCACCGCTGGTTAGAAGGCACTTCTTGAAGTAGGCACATACATTTGGGAGCCTTTTCATCAGGATTGCAACTGAAGACCTGCAGGTAACAGAAATATAACACAACTGACATATGAACCCTAAATCTATTTTACATGAAATACAAATTGGCTATATGTATGTTACATATTATGCTATGCTGCAGGTACAATATGCAATGCTAGTTTGTGATGATTTACATACGTGTTACCAGGGATTGCACACAGATATTTCTGGCAAGCAGAGTATGCACCAAAGTGTTCTCACCAAAAACGTGTTACATACACATATGCCTCTGTTTTACATTGCTGAACCATATAAGCTACCCTAAAATCAGGTCTCGTTTTGATTAATACAATAAGCCATACAGGTTTACTAGCACATTTCCCTTGTTGCCATTTTCCTTATGGCCAGAGTTTGACTTGGATGTTCCCTGTTCCTCTAAATTTCCACTCCTGTTTTCTTATATAGGAGCCATCGCAAAGCAGAAAACATTTTTGGATTACCAAAACCAGCACAAAAAAACGTATCAGTCTCCTGTGCTGCTGAGCTCTCTTATGGCAAAGAGTGCAATAATCTGCACAAGAAAGTCAGCAACTATTTGAATGTGGTGCAATGCATTTTCAGAAACCTATCAAACCTCTGCAATAGTCCATAAGGATCCACAATTCCTCTGCAGTTCCCAGAATTTAGACATATGTGGGATGACCAAACCCCTGAACCATGGTTCCGATTCCCGGTACTACAAAACCCAAAATACTTAAAATGTGGAAGCATTTAAATCTACCACTGGAGGTGTGACTTTTAAGTTGTATTTAGGTATCCCCTACCCTCATACAGTATATATCTCAATTTGTTTTGATACCTTAGAATAACTTTGAAAAAATGTACAGAGTTCGCAGAACTAGTTTTTAGGTTTGTGGGAACTCGTTTTTGGGTTTGTTGTTTCCTAAAAGGAAGTCTTGCTTCTCCAATTGAGTGTAAGCTGTGGACCCGGAAAAAAGGCTTGCAGTACCATAGCATTGTTTCTTTTGGAAGAGCCACAGAGGATATGAAGAGGGTTTACAAATCCTGGAACTGGAAAAACAAAATGAAAGGGGGCATCATGTTGGTTACACACTCATCACTATCATAAAACAAATTCAAGCCCTATTGAAAAAAATGGAGCACAGGGTTTCAAGGACACCATTTTATTTTTCTACCCAGAGTTTGAAAGAAGGAAGCTTCTGGTGTCACCAAAATGCCTGGACATCCAATTAAACAAAGCCAGCTAGCAGCAGGAGTCACTCAAAAGCTGTCATCTGTCGTTAGACATCAAGAAGATGATGCATTGGAAGAGGCAACAACTTCCAAGAATGGAAGGTCGGATCTTTCTGCACAAGAATCTCAAGTGTGGACATTGTACATACACGTCAACGTAGAGAACAAAGCAAATACATGAAAAGTGACATCAATTTGTGTGATGAGGTTCTGCAGAGTGGGTATCCCAGGACGTATTCTCTTGGCATACATTGAATGATGAAACACCTATGAGCTTTTCACCTAATTGAGCACTTCCAAGCAGAAATGAAAAAGCAGCAACAGAATGAAGGGAAGGAGGAAACCATTCCACAGACAGTATTCAGGCTGCAGATGAGGAAGAAGACCCAAGATTCTCCACATACTGTAATAAATGTAAAAAAAATAACTTGTTCTGCAAAAATAAACACGAGTCAACTCTTGTGCAATAAGCTTGCGCCTAACAAATACCTCAAAAATGTATTTTTCGGTTTGAAGAAGAGCACAAAAAGCAGTGCAGCAAGCGATTTTAAAAACTAATTTCAAAAGTTTAAAAATGGAAAGCTTCTAGCATAAAGACCCTATGAAAAACCCAGACAAAAGACTAAACACAGCCTGCGGATGGGCTGGGTGCAGGGCATGAATATAAGAAAGACAATGCAGCCAAGCACTGCTCTGCATTGCGCGAGGCATCAGGGGTGGTCAACTTGTGCTGGGTTGGGTGCGGGACCTATTCTGTGGGTAGCCACCACTGCACATGACTGAAGTTGGCCATCTAGTACATATGGGCACAGGGCCTGGTTTGGAGGCTGAAGGACTTGTGCAGTGGGACTTTGCTGCTTACAGCAAGTTTGGAGTGGGACCTGTCATATACCAGGTCCTTTGTGCAATTCCTTCTGCTCATGTGCAAAAACTGTGCACAGCTGAGTTTGATAATTAAGTACCAAACAAAAAAAAAAAAATGAAATGCTAAAATGCTACAATGCAACAAACTACTGAAATTCAACAGCCAACCCATAATTTGCTTGAAACTGGGGCAGCACCCAGAAACCCAGGGACCATTTGTGCCTTTAAATTAAACCACAATTTGCATCACCTTTGCCCTGTAAGTGAAATGACACATCATATCATCGATGACATCACAAGTTGTGATTTGACATGTCCTGAGTGAAGTCATGCATAAGGTCATAAGCAGTGCTTGACAGGGACACAATCTATGATTAGTTTACCTACCTATACATATATATATCTATGATTAGATTGTATATATATATATATATATATATATATATATATATATATATATATATATATATATATATATATATATATATATATATATATATATATATATATATATATATATATATATATTGCTGATTCTCGCTTGAAGTCTCCTCAAAGAAAAACGAGCGTAGTCCCAAATCAGTGCAAGATATTCTTTATTGCCACCAAGCTAGTCCGCCATGACGCGTTTCGGCCGTACCTCGGCCTTGATCACATGACACGGCTCAAACTGTGAGTAACTAATTTAAAGTGCTAGTGCTCAATTTGCATAAAAGGACATAGACAACATACTATATACATTATACTCTGGAATTATACATTATAAATAAGTAAAATTCTTGTGTATATATATTTACAATAATCTGTATATATTTTAAAATTCTTATATGTATATATTTACAATAAACCTCCCTGTTTAACATTTTCTGCATACAGATCCCTGAAATGCTGAAGTATGTAAAGTTGCCTCAACTCTACAAAGGCAAATTGGTCCGTCTAATATATGCTTGAATGCTTTACTGCCAAACAGGCGGAGTCTATCTATCTAATGTCCGCAAAAAGTTTCTAAAGTGCATATGTGTAGTAGATAAGTGTAGTGAAACCCTATGAATGAAGTGGATAAATAAGATAAAAATAAGAAAGAAAGGATGTGCTGTATACCATATATTGCCGTACAACCTGTATAATATTTTCTGGGACGACAATATAATATTCATTATAAATGTATAAAAACATAAATTGATCTAATCAATTAAATCTTTAAGCACATCCATATATTCCCATTAATAATGGGCTATGGGTATTGTCTTAATGACATATGCTTATGGATGCAGATTCAATGAGGCCAGGGGAAATCAATGCAATCAATATCAGTAGGTGGGACCAAGCAGCTGTAAAAACCTGATTTTATAGGGTGTGTGAGATTTTTAAAACATCTATATTTAAATTACGATACTGATTCAACCTCCTACTGTTAAAATACATAAAATACGATATACAAAGAAAATATTTTTCAAAAATTTCAAAAAATTCATAAAATTCATATATATTCACAATAAATATATTCATAAAATACTGTAGATAAATATAAATAAATATAAATATGTGCAACATCAGATCTCATAAATGCAAATGATGAGAGGTATTACCTCTAACCAGAACCTATATACAATTGCCAAACCTATAGATGTCTAATTGTGGCACAGATCTTTTACATATTATTGACTCATCAGAATTTATAAAGTGCAAGTGCTATCATCCTAAAACACAATGGGAAAGTTACATCTAAATATCATAGGAATCCATACAATAATAAAATCATATAAATACCCATAAAAAAATGATGATGATAAAACCTCCTAAAATCACACTAATATTTTGTATGAAACATTATAAGTTTTGTGTAATATTTGTGTAATTATTATAGGGTCTCACATTCATAAATAGGTGTGCAAATCTTCTGTATTATTCAGACCTCCTGGGTGCTTAGAGTCGAATTCTAAAATGTATCTTGTTTCTAGGCGTCTTAATTTGCCTTCCCGATCGCCACCTCTCTTATGGGGCGGAACCGACTCTATAGCATAGTATTTAAGATGTTTGAGGTCACTGTCGTGAAACTCCTTAAAATGTCTAGCGACCGGGTAACTAGCATCATTATTTGTGATGGCCCTCATGTGCTGCAAAATTCTTTTGTGCACTGCCAGCTTAGTGCTACCTATATATTTTAATTTACAACTACATTCCAACACATATACTGAAAATTCAGTCTTACATGTAAGGTGTTGGGTAATATTGCGTATTTTATCATCGAATGCAGTGCGATAAGTACTAGTATTGACACCCTGCTGGCATGCTTTACATGTAGTGCATCTAAAAAATCCTTTCCTTGCTGATAACCATGTGGTTCTTCCCTGATCTTCTGGGCTGCTTCTTACCAATGCATTTCCCATACTGGTAGTTTTTCTAAAAGTAATGGAAGGATTAATAGGTAATAATTTGCCTATGATCGGATCATCACGCACAATTGGCCAATTCCGTCTAATGATATTTCGAAGTTGTTTTTCCTGTTTTGAGAAACCTAATATAAGTCTGATCGGTTCCATAGTTTTACTTTTATCTTCAGACTTATTGTTATACTTTAGCAGGTCTGACCTCGCCTTTGCTTAGATTTTATTATAGCCGCTTCAATTACCTTGGTTTTATATCCCCTTGCTAAGAAGCGGTTGCGACATTGTGCTTGTATAATGTCTGCATCATCCTCATCGCTACATATGCGTCTTATCCGTAGCATTTCACCATATGGGATGCTGTTAATAAGGTGAATAGGATGTGCACTAGATGCATGTAATAACGTGTTGCCTGCCGTAGGTTTCCTAAATAAAGTGGTCGTAAGGCAGTTGTTCACTATTTTGATTTGCACATCTAAAAATGTAATTTCTGTTTTACTGATGGAATATGTAAATTTAAGATTGACATCATTCAAATTCAACTGATCTATAAAGTCCATAGCACTTTGTTGAGTTCCATTCCATATAATAAACAAATCATCTATGAATCTTAACCAGCTTATGATCTGAGTTAGGAATGTTTGTTCATATTTTCTCATTAGGACCAACTCCTCCCACCATCCCATAAACAAACAGGCATAACTGGGGGAGAAGCTGGCCCCCATGGCAACTCCTTGTGTTTGTTGGTACATTTGATTATTAAAGGTAAAAAGATTGTTTTCCAAACAGAACAGCAACATATTTAAAAGCATTTTGTTGTGTTGTGCATATCGTATGGGTCTATTGGAGAGGAAAAATTCCACAGCCCTGACTCCATCCCTGTTTCTAATGCACGTGTAAAGGGACGAAACATCTAGGGCTATAAGTAAATAATTCACATTCCAGTTTATATCTTTAACTTTTCTCAAGAAATCACTGGTGTCTTGCACATACGATTTTAAATGCACAACGTGCTCCTGTAAGAAATAGTCTATGTACCGGGACATATTTTCTAATGGCCCATTGCATGCGGCTATGATGGGTCTGCCTGGCGGTCTATCTATATTTTTGTGTATTTTTGGGACAAAATATAAAACCGGTGTAGTTGGATACTCTTTCTTTAAAAATGTGTATTCGTCCCAATTGATTAGACCCAAACTTTTCCATGCAAGTAGTTGAGAAAAAAATTGTTCCTGAGTTTGTCTATATTTGAACATGGAACTTTTCCGATAACATTCTGGATCATTTAGCTGTTTGTAAGCTTCTTCCAGGTATTGATCCAAGGGCCAAAGTACTATATTTCCTCCCTTGTCTGCGTTTCTTATGACCACTTTGTTATCCTTACTCAATTTCTTTATCAGTGATTGGTAACTTCTTTCTTGGTGAGTTAATTTGGTTTTGGATCTATTCATTGAATGATTCAACCTTTTGATCTGGGCCACCAATTGATCACTAAAAATATCCAAAGAATCTCGAGGCATAATGGGAAAAAATTTTGACTTGACTTTGAAGGGGGTGCTGGGTTTGGCAGTTGTTGCTGGCAAATTTTCATATTCATGGCCATTGAAATATTGCGAGGCTCCAGTATCAGAACCAAGAACAGAATGTATGTGTCCCAATTGCAGTTCCTGCATATCCTGTAACAAGCTTAAATCCGAGACTAAAAGGCCTATGGGTTCTGGCTCAATACTCAATGTCTCACTATGGTCTGACTTTTCCTTAGCTGTTTTAAGTAGATGGAATTTTGTAAGCTTTAATTTTCTAATAAATTTATATATATCTGCCCTGGTTTGTGTATAGTCAAAGTTAGATTCCGGGCAAAAGGATAAACCTAATGACAATAATTGCTGCTCTGCTTTGGTCAAATTAATATTGGCCAGATCTATAATAGTATTATGAGAAGTGGTATTGGAATCTGCTGTAGTGATATTTTCTGGATGTACATCCTCTATCTGCGATTCCCTCGACCTCGCCCCCTCTTCTTGTTCTCTCTTTTTTCTCTGGGCTTGTCTTCTCCCCCTTCTCCTCGTGGTGTCCCTGCTGCCACAGGTCCCTTGTTTCGTGGTCGCAGTGTTTCTTGTCGACTTCTTTTTAAAATGTCCAGCTCTTCCCCCAACGTTAGTCTTATAGCACTCTGTTCCTGTCTCCTCCTTGATGTTTCGGTTTCTGATTCACTATCGGGTGCAGAGCTTAAATCTGACATTGACACAGATTCCATTTGGTGTTGATCTCTTTCCTTGGTCTTTGCACCCTGTAGTCGTTGATTAGCTGTTGCTGTTCTCAGTGAATCATATCTCCGTGCAAAAGTAAACACTTGTCCATTGGCGTAGTCATCTCTGTCACACCTGAATTTGTAAGTTTTTCTCGTTTTAATTTTGTCTTCTTCTTTATTGAGTCTACTTGTCATTTCCTCATGTAATTTCTGTCTACTTTGAGGATCCCCTTGCTGTTGAATCTCGTGCTCCAATGATTCAATCTTAGTTTGAAGATCCGTTCTGTCAATCTCCGCATACTTGACTAGTATCACTACTAGTCTGCGGGAGGATTCGAGATTGCATTGCGCCCACTCAGCCATCATCAGTGGATTCATTGTTTCATAACTGGGGGCGATCATTATACGGAGGCCCCTGGGAATTCTCCCCACATCAAGGTACCTCTGTAACGATCGAGCCTCCCACCATTTCGATTGTTCTTGCCGCTTCAGCTTTTCAAGCGTCCGATAATTCTCCTTTAGTCCCTTAATTCTTGCATTGTTTTCCCCATCTGCATCCCTGGTTGCACTCTGTATAATTACAGGGTCCTCACAGAACATTTCCTCTGCCGCTGATTCTCTACTTTTGAGCGTGTCGGCGGACATGCTTGGTGGTTGTATATTGTTTAATCTGTCCCAATACGAGAATACTCTAAAAAGATCAATGTCAGTAGAGTTTCCCTGTGTGGTGCACACCTCCTCTCCTGCACATAACCTTTGCCCTGTAAGTGAAATGACACATCATATCATCGATGACATCACACGTTGTGATTTGACATGTCCTGAGTGAAGTCATGCATAAGGTCATAAGCAGTGCTTGACAGGGACACAATCTATGATTAGTTTACCTACCTATACATATATATATCTATGATTAGATTATATATATATATATATATATATATATATATATATATATTTATATATATATCAAAACACAGGTAGCTCACTAGGAAACGCACTCGAGCCTTCACAGGTTACCAGCCTCGATTTCAGGTATGGAGATGTGAGCAAGCAGGTAAGTCATGCAGCCTCCTCTAGCTCCGACGCATTTCGAGTTTCCTCTTAATCATGGTGCAAGGAGGAAGTTTGTGCAGGTTGCGGGCCAACTCCCAGATATATACGAAGTTCCGCCCTCAATAAGGCAATACCGGGAATTGTGGGAGTTGTAGTGCAAACAATGTCCGCTAAAATTCAAGGGCACTTGTCACTGCGTTTTAAGTCCTCAGTGGACCCCCACTTGGCAACACCTCCTCAATCCTACGTGTTGGCCCCGCAAACCGAGACAATGAATTCATCTCTGCGGCTCCCTTCAATACTTGGGATGGTGCAGTCTCCGGCGGATGAGCGTCCGCCTCAATATGTCAAAACACAGGTAGCTCACTAGGAAACGCACTCGAGCCTTCACAGGTTACCAGCCTCGATTTCAGGTATGGAGATGTGAGCAAGCAGGTAAGTCATGCAGCCTCCTCTAGCTCCGACGCGTTTCGAGTTTCCTCTTAATCATGGTGCAAGGAGGAAGTTCGTGCAGGTTGCGGGCCAACTCCCAGATATATACGAAGTCCCGCCCTCAATAAGGCAATACCGGGAATTGTGGGAGTTGTAGTGCAAACAATGTCAGCTAAAATTCAAGGGCACTTGTCACTGCGTTTTAAGTCCTCAGTGGACCCTCACTTGGCAACACCTCCTCAATCCTACGTGTTGGCCCCGCAAACCGAGACAATGAATTCATCTCTGCGGCTCCCTTCAATACTTGGGATGGTGCAGTCTCCGGCGGATGAGCGTCCACCTCAATATGTCAAAACACAGGTAGCTCACTAGGAAACGCACTCGAGCCTTCACAGGTTACCAGCCTCGATTTCAGGTATGGAGATGTGAGCAAGCAGGTAAGTCATGCAGCCTCCTCTAGCTCCGACGCGTTTCGAGTTTCCTCTTAATCATGGTGCAAGGAGGAAGTTCGTGCAGGTTGCGGGCCAACTCCCAGATATATACGAAGTCCCGCCCTCAATAAGGCAATACCGGGAATTGTGGGAGTTGTAGTGCAAAAAATGTCCGCTAAAATTCAAGGGCACTTGTCACTGCGTTTTAAGTCCTCAGTGGACCCCCACTTGGCAACACCTCCTCAATCCTACGTGTTGGCCCCGCAAACCGAGACAATGAATTCATCTCTGCGGCTCCCTTCAATACTTGGGATGGTGCAGTCTCCGGCGGATGAGCGTCCGCCTCAATATGTCAAAACACAGGTAGCTCACTAGGAAACGCACTCGAGCCTTCACAGGTTACCAGCCTCGATTTCAGGTATGGAGATGTGAGCAAGCAGGTAAGTCATGCAGCCTCCTCTAGCTCCGACGCGTTTCGAGTTTCCTCTTAATCATGGTGCAAGGAGGAAGTTCGTGCAGGTTGCGGGCCAACTCCCAGATATATACGAAGTCCCGCCCTCAATAAGGCAATACCGGGAATTGTGGGAGTTGTAGTGCAAAAAATGTCCGCTAAAATTCAAGGGCACTTGTCACTGCGTTTTAAGTCCTCAGTGGACCCCCACTTGGCAACACCTCCTCAATCCTACGTGTTGGCCCCGCAAACCGAGACAATGAATTCATCTCTGCGGCTCCCTTCAATACTTGGGATGGTGCAGTCTCCGGCGGATGAGTGCGTTTCCTAGTGAGCTACCTGTGTTTTGACATATATATATATATATATATATATATATATATATATATATATATATATATATATATAACCTACTACCGTTCGCCAGTAAGTAGTTATAGTTAGGACCATGTTTCCATAGGAAAAGCATTTTTTGACTTGCCTATAACTCTGGCGTCATGTGACCAATCTTCATGAAATTGTCCCCAAAAAGTGTCAAGGTAGGATCTGGTTGTCATGAAAAGTTTGGGGGTGATCCGTGCAGTGGGGACTGAGAATTTGGGGTGCAAAATAAGGGTGTCTTTTTAATGTTAATTTCCTTAGGAACCATTAGCCACACCTACAGCCCGAACCGCTGAACGAACTTACACCAAATTTGGTAGGGAGGTTGCTGTTGGTTCAAGGAAGTGCCTTTTGCCTATTTGTTATAAATCTGTTCAGTAGTTTTTGAGAAATTTAAGCTAAAATTTATAGTGATATCTCTGGCCACGGATATTTTGCGGTGTTTTCGTGACTACTTGCGAATGCACGCGCCAATGGGAATGCTCTGATTGGTTGGACACAACCTCAACAGAAAGCTGTGGCTGCCATTTTATCTATCAGGAACGGTTCCCGGGGCTGAAACCTTATGTGAAAGCCCACATAAGGGGTCAGGGTGGAGATATTCTGACCCCATGATTGAGAAATGGGGGTGTTAGTGACACAAGTTATGTGTCCAAAAATTATTTTTAATTGTGCGCGATATTCACGATTGATGCCGCGACTGAGGCCCCCTTGTGTATCATCGCAGGGACATCGCGACTATCGACGTCATTGCGAATATTGGTGGAAATATAAAAAATACATCAGTGAATCATTAATACGCATTGTTATAGAGATATTGAGATTCTGATAAACGTTTTTATAGAGTTGTTTATATAGTGAGTTATCTACTGTGATGGTTAGAATTAATTATACAGTTTTCATTTTTCAATGTGGTGATAGCTGTTGAATTCCTGCTTTTGTTTTCTGTTTTCGCGATGACCAACGTCATTGTGATCTCCGGCCTCACTGCGAAAATATAACATACGTTTAATAGATGGTTATTATAGAAACTCTCTAGAAAAACATGACTTTAGAGAATACTGTAAGAATCCCCTAGTGTGTAAAATACTGTAATATGTGTGGATATATGTGTTTTACACTTTAGGGAAATGGCGCGATCGTCACAGTTAACTACGTCCTAAATAACCGCAAAAATGGAAAATAGGTCTGAAAGATGGTTTTTAAAGAAACTTAGTACAAAAATATGAGTTTAAACAGGCTTTGAAAAAAGTATGTTTATAGTACTATGTGTAGGGCAATGTTCACAATGGATTTTTTTACATATTCTTTTTGGATGTAATGGTGGTCATTGAATGTTTGCTTTTGGTTTCCATTTTCGTGAAGTGTTTGCGGGGATCGCGACGTTGTCGCGAAAATTGTCAAAAACTAAAGAAAAAAACATTTTAGAAAAAAACTTCACAATATTTTGGGTATTAGGGTGGTTCTGACAAGAGCCATTGTGTTGGTTGTATGCATATGGCTGTTATACATAAGACCGGTTACAGAGTTTGAGGTTACTTTCCCTTTCCTTCCTTCCCCCTTTCCCCCTTCCCCCCCTCCACATTGCACTAACACCAAAGGCATCCCGCTCTCACCTCACATCGAGGTTTGACTAAGGATCAGGGCACCCCCTCATTGCCTCTGTTCTTCCATCATGGCCAATTAAGCCCATTGTGCATGACCCCCCACCTCCAGCTGAGACCTCCTTTTCCCACATTTCTAACCATCAGCACAACCTTGTGCCCATCTCCTTCGATACTTTTCCCCTCCTGCGGCCAGGCCAGTCTCACGTGCGCCCGTCACCCATACTCTGTCTCTACATTGGTACCCACCTGTTCAGGCATTATTATGTGCCTCTTTAGATAACACCTGGTTCCCACACGGGGACTTTCTTCACACCCAAGATGCCGCCCACGCATGCGCGCTGGACGCCGTGTTCTACGCTCTAGTCTTGCGTCTTCCCGGCATGCATTCAGGTCCGGGATTCATATCCGCCTTGCACCGGCCCCACACGCTAGCAGCCGGGACCCACGGAGCCTGACTTAGGTGTATCGAGGGCACACCGCCTCCCACAAGTAAGGCCATGCCGCGCTGTCCAGTACCTCGTGGCCCCCAGCGCTCGTCACTCGAGCCCGCCGGCACCATTGTTCTGGATCCTTTCACATTCACGCAGCACCCCCGCCTTGCTCGGTTCTTTTTCTCATCCTGTTCCCAGGTGTTGGGACTACCGGTCCCCCTCCCAGGCCCGATCAGCTGCCTTCTCAAAAACCGAGTGTAAATATGCTTCCATTCAAACAAATGCATGCATAGCTGCACATGGTATTTTTCTAAGCACTTGGTATTTTCCATTTCACAGGCGTAATCCTATAGCCTGTCCAGCTATACATTATGCATAATGGTGAATCTTCGTTATTTGCACACACGAGGGGCCCCATGGGCTCTTCCTTGAATAATCTCAGCATGCAGTATGAGCACGCTACATTTTAACCTTCCCCTGTACCTGCATCTTTCATAGTACCGTGTAATTTGCCATATGCGTCTGTTTCATAGGCACTTTTAGACACGCGGTCACCATATGGACTCACTACAGTGCCTTCCAATCAGATTCTGACAGGCACATATACACAAAAAGATTGCATTTTATGATTGCTTGTGTTTTGTCATATATGTTTTGTCTGTCTCTTTTTCCTCATTTACAGGTTCCTACATATGAGCCGCAAATTGCGACCATCGTTTTATTCCTCCCCACCTTAGCGTGTGGGCCGTGATTATTTGTTGACACGTGGCCTGATTTTTGCCACTCACTTTCATATTCACTGTTTTCACCTCTGGTCCTGAAGAAAGCCCCCCCTATGTTTATTTCTGGGGCTGAAACATGTAGACCGTCTTTCTTGACAACAGCGAACTATTATACTCCTATGGTTGTCTACCCCCCTGTTTTTATCCATACCCCGGGCCGCCACTATTAAGTAATTTTTGGATATCTAGGCAAGGATTCCCGGAGGAATTTTTAATTTAGCACCACACTTCATCACACTATCACATTACACCAGCTCCGCTGTAATCAGGCGTCGTAGCACAACCGGGCGGCACTCGGCCGCCTGGTTGGGACCCCAATGATGAAGCATGACACCAACTAGGTTGGTGTGTGAGGGGTCTTTTAAAAGAACCTGATGGTTCTCCTGCACTGTGAGCCCCCAGTGTCATCTATTCAGGTATTGGGTACGTCCACATTGTTTATTGGCTATATCTCGGGGAGAAGGACGTGACCCCTCTTACTCCTCGCTCTCACATTTGTTGTTGACTTACATATTAGAGTACACCAAGACAATGTGAGGGAAAAGCAACATCAGTTCTGGAAAGGTTTCTTTCATTAGGATTTCCAGCCCTACCCCAGTCAATATGCCTAGGACATTGCAACCACAGTGCACAACCATGAGGTGAGGAGCTTGAGAATCCACAATGGATTTAACCAAAGCCAGCAACTGAAGACACTTTAGCCCTCTTTGGTCAAACCAAGTAATCTGTACATTTGGCAAACCCAAGTCCCTGTCAATACCTCTCTTTTTGCAGCCTCTTTAGCCCAATAGATACAACTGAGGCCCACAATCCATACTCTATGCATTTTGAAGTGAAGGAGAAATAGTAGTCAGGAGAAGACTGGAGCTGAATGAGGTAGTTTCCCAAAGGAAAATCAGTTAAAATTGAGGTATTTTTTATATATGTTTCTTTGGATGCTGTCAGCATGAAAGTGAATAAAATTAGGAAGTGTGTTGGATGCCTTAGGAAGAAATCTTATTATTGTCTGTTGTTTAAAATGTAATACAGACATTGATATGCTTTTGAATCTGTGGAGTAAACTACACTTGCTGTATCTCATTTGGAAGTAGCAAGTTCCTTATAGAATGTGCTGTGAACTTGTGTTCCACTGTGTTGTTAGGTACACTGAGGTAAGAGGGCATTTTTTAAAGTTGAGGAGTGATGATACAATTTAAGTAATGACAAGCTTTAATTTCAAATCAGGACTATGTAATAAACTGTTGTGTAGTATTTAAATTTAAAAAATGAAGCTAGATATAGTTTTAAACTCCCGTTTTTTCGCAACTTCTCCACAATCATCGCGAATACATCTCGAACCCACATAGAAAGGAATCTCTTTTTGAAAGGGAGGGAAAGGTTTAACAGATGCTAACCATTCACAAGTGGAGATAGTGTAGTCTAAAATAAAAGACATGATTTCTTCTGCTGCCTTTCTCATGATCACAGAGTGCAAAGCTGAAGAGGTTGCCATTTCATGGTTGCTTTGTATGAGAGTGGTGTACCATTCTTGTGCTTAGTTTTAACAAATCCTAACACTGTCAAACTATCCAGAAAGAGGTAAAACAACAATCTAATCTACATACTTAATTCACTTGTATATATATAACTTTTTAATCCTTTATAAAATTACATTAGAAATGAAGATGTATATGGGAGTTTGATAAAAAAAAAGTGTATCACAGTGATAGATTTTGGGAAGTAGGAGAAAAATGAATTAGTGCCTCTTCATTACATTGTGCACTTTAAAAAAAAATAATAGTATAGCATTGTGGAAAGTTGCAATGAGGAACTAAGAATGTTTTAAATGTCTAAACATCATATGCAGAACAGATACATCTGTTATTTGCATTCTGGGAGTTGTAGCACTTTTAGTAACATTATTAAACAGGAGAAGTGTAGTCACAGAAAAGATGAGAACATGTTGTCTGCCTATATATGAATTAGAAAGAAGTAATACTTATTAGGTATGTATTGGGAAGTATTTGTCAATGTGTTTTTTAACTAATATGACCGCTTTGCATATGCTTAGATGGTGAGATATGGTTCTTGTGGTTGCACATAGCTATATATACGGTGGGACTTTTGAGTTTACTTAAAGATGCAGAGAGGTATATATTTTTGGAAAGATGGCTTGAAGGTGTAAATCTATGAAGAAATCGCAAATATGTTTAAATGGTGATCTCTGTTCAGTAAGGCTGATGAAAATGTCATGTATATGGTGACGGTGGTCTTTTTTCTTTAAACATGGTTTGTTTAAAATTGAGGAGTATTAATTGTGTAGAATGCCTCGAACGTTCTTGTGCTACCTTCATTTGGAGTGTAACTTTTGTTTGAGAAATGCTGAATATACGTTTTAGAAGCAGAAGAAGTATTTGAGAAATGATGTAAGTATACCATTCACAAAAGGGTTTGTGCTTTGAAAAATGTAAAAATGTTGGTTTCCGTTTTAGAAACTAACTGATGCATGTGCACGCTCAGTAACAAAGCAATGTATGCTCCTAGAGAGCCATGTATGCAACTACATACCAAATGTGGCACTCATGCAATCACCCAACCAACAGTGAGGCAGTCATTGAATCAGTGATTCAGTATCCATGGAGTTATTCAATTACCTAGACTCTACACATATACTCTTCGAATCAGGCAGGAAGAAATTATGTAGTCATTGAACTATGGAGGCACTACCTATACATTCATCTAATCACCCAGAAACAAACCATTTTCTTATGCAATTAACAAGGCTGTAAATATGCAGTCATTGTAACACTTGCGCAGAAGCTATGCAGTCATCTAAACACCTACATACAACCCATGCAGTCATTGAAATACTGAGACACACGCTGAAACTCATGCAAACACTCAGGTACTACTCATGCTCTCATCTAAATACGTAGAGAGTACCATTGTAGTAAACCTGTTATCCATCCAGTAGCTATACACTCATTTAAATACTGAGGGAATACTCTTGCACTAATACAATCACCCGAGCAGTACACTTACTTTCATCCAATCTCTCAAGCTTTAACAATGGAGTCAAGCAATCACTCAGACACTACTCATGCACTCATCTAATCAGCCAGGCATTACTGATGCACTTATTCAATTATTCAGGCACTGCCCATGTAGTTATCTAAACACCCAGGCACTACCTGTTCACTGAACCAAAAACAAACACATGGGCAGAAGCCATGTAGTCATGCAATCACTGAAACACTACTCATGCACTCATCCAATCTGCTAGGTGCTATGCATGTACTTAAACAATCATGTATGCACTATACATGAACTCTATAAATCATTTATATGCTATCTATGCACTCCTGCAAATATCCAGGCACTAAATATGCACTCATTTAATCATCCAACCACTATCTATGCATGTATTGAATTATAGATCCGTTTGTCATGCACTTATCTAATCAGTCACGCACTACTCATGTACTCATTCAAACACCCAGATAGTAGTGATATACTTATGCAAACATTTAGACAGTAACTATGCAGATGTGGAACTACCCATGGACTTCTGATATACTCAGGGAATCATCCAGGCACTACCTGTATCCTCAAAGAATCACCTAGGTACTACCTATGCACTAATTCAATCATCTAGGGAGAATTCATGTATTCAACCACAAACACATGATTTTACAAGTTTTACTGAGGAATATGTAGTCTTTTAGAGCCATCTGGTGAATTATATATGCAAGCTGTGATACACTCTTTGCATGTGCTTGGAAGAATTAGTGAGCTATATGCTTTGATAGAGATTAATGTGCAGATTGTTATATGCACCGTTTCCCAAAATTAAAATCTGATACATATAAGTAGAACAGTACTGAGATGCTAAAAATACTACTAAAACAGTGTTAGAGAGGCATCCATTAGCTCTTATGTTGTGTTTTTGTATTTACAGTATTTAGACACTGTATGTACTTGTACACTTGGGGCTAAATTTACTAGAGAGTAATGCAGTGCAGAGCTGCAAGTCATTTAGCTGCGCCATGCTGCATTACCCTCAATGCACAGGGATGCATCATATTTACAACAATGTGATGGATCCCTATGCTCTCCCTGTGCTGGGGTACAACTGGCTGCTATGCGCCAATGGAGGCACCCTTGCACCATGGTGCAAAGGTGCCTGTGTAGTGGGGATGATTGTTTTTGTGCAGGAAGGGGCACCTCTTTCTATGTGTGCTGCAGAATGCAGCACGCATAGAAGCAGGAACAAATGAGGAGAAAGAAAATTATTTCTCCTCATTGCATCTAGGGAGGTGTAGGATTCTGAGTTTTTTCCAGATTTACAAATTGTTGTAAATTTGGGTATGTGGCAGAATCCATGCGTGTTGCATGGGAACACCCACAGAAACACCCATGGCATGCTCCCTTCACGCAAAGTGCTGCCTGAAAACGGCCCATATTTAGAAGGCAATGAAAAGCTACGCAGAGTGGGTTTACATTGCCTTGTAAATACAGAGCACCAAATTATGGCACCAGTGTGTCAAAAAAAGTGACGCACCGGAAAGTGCTCAGGGTTTGTAAGTATGCCTCCTTATCTTAATGTTCATTTTAAAATTTACTACAGAAGGGATAAACTGTTCTTTCAACATGTATAATTGAGAAGTGAGATATGCTGTAGCTGTGTTGTACAACAGGGTGCTAAAATGTTAAAAGGTAACTAATGAATAAAGTTTTATGTTTTGCTCTGGGTTTGTTATATTGAAGTAAGTGCTTGTAGTAATATATCTAGGTTCATCTGTAGATTTGAAACTGTAACATAACATGAAAACTGTTTTTGTATTATGTAGTTGGTAGATTGGCTAGGGTAAAAAGGAAAATGTACTTGTTTTTTTTTTACAGAACAATATCTACATAACTACAGCTCAGACAAAAACGCAACAGAAGCAACTACAGTATGTTTGCAGAAATGAGTTACAAAAGGGGCAAAATCCAGAAAGAGTGGTGAAAGACAAAAGAGCTACTGGTAAAAGGACAAAGTCATTTCTTAAAAATATATGTGGACATTTCCAAAGAATACAAAATAAAGAATATGAAATTATGACCATGAGAAACAATAGGAGTGGACAGAGTGTACATTGCAAGAAGAGAAAAGATTGTAAAAAACATGAAAGCACCTTAACCAGGAGACAGAAGCAGCTTAAGGAAATCAGAGCCAGGATGTTTCATAGTAGAGTGGTTGTAAATATACTGAGAAGTTTATAAAAGTATAGAAGAAGGAGAGATGCACTGAAACAGAAAGAACGAGGTGAGAGAGTAGGTGATAAGTCCTTTGCTTTGAAGAGGAAGTTTTTCATTTTGTTTCTAAACAGAATGAAGACTCTTGACAAAATAGTGTTGTACATAAGGAAACAAAACCACAAGAAAAGATTAGTGAATAGAAGTAACTTTTGCACAGTTTTTAGTGCAGAATGTATACATACTTCTAGTACAGAGCCTTTCTTCAATGAAGAAAGCTATAACAGATTAGTTCATGTTATTGATGAAAGAGGACGATGTTATGAAATGAAGAATGGCAGTCCTATAGCAAAAGAGGTGATGGTACCTAGAAATGTAGAAGACGTTATTGCAGAAGAGGTACAAGGAAGGCGTAGTCATGCCCCTGTATACAAATGGAATTGTAGTAGTGTTTGTAGTGTTAGACAGCAATCCATTGATATATTAAGAAATTCTTTCATATATTTCCAAGGTGAAGTTTGAAATACAAAATAATTACTTTACAAGGTTTGGATCCTTGCAAGCTGAGGAAGCATATACATTTTCAGGGACATTCACTAGCTTGTTTATCAAAGAAAGTGTGCCAAACCATCTTTAATCATTTTAGGATCTTAGCTGTACACCATTCAACAATGTGAACTTTAGTTAGGAGGCTGTACTATGTAAAACCTCCTGCTTTATGTTTAGGAGAAATGAATAGGGCACGTTTGGTATGGTACTGTGGCAGAAGTAGAAAAGGTTTATGGTGATGCGCAGTTTCATTTCTTTGGTCCAGAACAGGACTGTAGGGAAACTGAAGAGTTGATAACAGGAGAAGCTGCAGAACAGGACACAGGTACTACAGTTGAAGACATTTAAAAATTCAAGACAGTATGTTCTGAAAAACAGATTATGTTTGTATATGTTGTCGGCGCACTTACTACAAGAATCAAACGCAGACTGTTGGCTTATATTTAAAAAGTAAAAAAGAGAATAATGATAAGTGGCAAACGTTTGCACTGTACTTATTTGTAGAACAACGATTTGACTTGTCCGCACAACAAGTTATATGTAAGTACTGCTATAATAAATTAGAGTATAATAAAATGCCTGCTAGAGCTGTGCATAGCAAGTTAGAACTGATAATATATAACATAATAAATGATAAATCTTTTATTGTCAATTAATGAAAATCATTACAATCAAAAAGATAAATAAAATACATTGGATGGGTTAAGGAAACAGTCCATCACTAAAATGGCATTTCATTCTATAATTTATCATTAATATCATATTTCTTTCTTTATTAAAACAACGCTTCTTTTATGCTAGTAAAAATCTTCCATAAAACTGTCTTTACTACATTACTTTATAATTTCCTACGTTTAAAGTGCCATCCTGCATTTTGTTCAGACAGCGCCATTTTTACTTAAATCATCTTTCTATATTTTTATATAGAAAAAATAAGAATTAACATAATTATCAAAATACACCAAATAGGTCAAAGAATTAATAGTGCAAGTTTTTACAGGTTATTACAATGTGGTAAAACCATAAGAAGTTTTCCATTCCTGCACCAAAATACCATCATCAGCCTCAAGGTTTAATAAATTAGAATTAACTGGCTAATTGTTCTAAGATCTCATAGCACTGTTAGGAATAAAATAACAGTAAAAACAAATTACTGATCATTGCAGGCTGTCCTTTGTATCTAGGAGGGACTCATAATTTATCTTGTTTTCAGCTATAAGGATGAACTTTACAAACTGACTTGTTAAACGGGCTGGTTTCCCTGATAGGCAAGTTATAATTGCTTGACGACATGTTCTTACTTCATTGAGGATAGATTTTAACAATGCTTTCCTCTCCTGCTATCGATAACCCAAAACGACACCCTTTTGGTGAATTACAATGGGCGACTGACTCGGGTAACGGTGACTTTATAAACATTTAAGATGACTCCTCCTGATTTAGTGAAATGTTTGTGTTTTAGATGTATTGCCCTGATGAAGTCTGCTGTAACTGACACAGCTATAGACGAAACACGTGTTGGCACATCAATCAATCAATCAGGGAATTGTAAGCGTGCTACTCACCCGTGAGGGTCTCAAGGCGCTGAGGGGGGGGGGTCCGCAGATCTGTTTAGCCGAAGAGCCAGGTCTTGAGGGTCTTCCTGAAGGTGTTCAGGGAGGGGGCGCATCTGATGTCTGCCGGTAGCTCGTTCCAGGTCTTGGCTGCAATGTGAGAGAAGGATCTTCCGCCTGCTCTGGCTCTGTGGATGCGCTGGGTTTCGGCCAGTGCGAGGTTGGAAGATCGGAGGTTTCTTTTGGGTACTTGGAAGTTGATTCTGTCATTGAGGTATTTGGGTCCGTTGTTGTGTAGGCATTTGTAGGCGTGAGTGAGGATTTTGAAAGTGACTCTTTTCTCCACGGGGAGTCAGTGGAGACTTCGTAGGTGTTGGCTGATGTGTTCGTGTTGGGGGATGCCGAGGACGAGTCTGGCGGCGGTGTTCTGTACTGTCTGGAGTTTGCGGAGTAGGGACTTGTTGATGCCGGTGTAGAGTGCGTTTCCATAGTCCAGTCTGCTGGTGATGAGTGCGTGGGTGACTGTCTTCCTTGACTCAGGGGGGATCCACTTGAAGGTCTTGCGGAGGATGCGGAGGGTGTTGAAGCAGCTGGAGGTGATGGCGTTGACCTGTTGGTTCATGGAGAGTGATGAGTCGAGTACGATGCCGAGGTTCTTGGCGTGGTCTGAGGGGGTAGGTGGGCTTCTGAGGGCGGTCGGCCACCAGGTGCTGTCCCATGCAGAAGGGGTGGTACCGAGGACGAGGACTTCTGTCTTCTCGGCGTTGAGCTTCAGGCAGCTGTTGGTCATCCAGACTGCGACATCTTGCATTCCTTTCTGGAAGTTGAGTTTGGCAGTGGTGGGGTCTTTGGTGAGGGAGAGGATGAGCTGGGTGTCGTCGGCGTAGGATACGATGTTGAGGCTGTGTTGTCGGACGATGGCTGCGAGGGGGGCCATGTAAATGTTGAAGATGGTGGGGCTCAGTGATGAACCCTTTGGGACTCCGCAGGTGATTTTCGTGGGGTCGGACAGGAAGGGTGGGAGTCTGATCCTTTGGCTTCTTCCGGTGAGGAATGATCGGATCCAGTCCAGGGCTGTTCCTTGTATGCCTGCGTTGTGTAGTCTGACAACTAGTGTGCGATGGGAGACGGTGTCGAAGGCCGCTGATAGGTCGAGTAGGATGAGGGCTGCGGAGTGGCCTTGGTCCAGGAGGGTGCGGATGTCGTCTGTGGCGGCGAGTAGGGCGTGTTGGCACATGGGCACCTACAAAGACGTTGGAATAAAAGACTTCTAAAACCGTGACCTCAGCTTCAAAATTCTGTGTGCTTGGAGAAATTGTTTAATTATCTTGGGACTTGGTCCATGTTGAGAGGGATGGTTGGCTTCTTCTCCTCCTGAAGCACCAGTTGGACATTTTATCAAACCATACGCTTGATTTTTTGTACATTTCTTTGAAAAGTGGTAGAGTGCGCCAAGTATACCTAGCCATTTCTCGCTTGTTCTTCAATTTTGTACCTATGTTGGAGTTCCATCCTTTGTAGGATATCGACTGAATCGTACCAACAGATATTTATCCCTTAAACACAGTTTTAAATAGGAGGTAATATAAAATAGTGGCTCTATTTTATAAAATGAGTTAATGATAGACCAGGCATACCTTTTTTTTGCAAACTTCTCCTTATCCAATCTAATCGATAAAAAGTTTGCTGATTGATTTAATATCTGTCTAAACACCACTTTATTTCTGACCATTTGTTCAAAGGGCTGGGACTTAAAAGTATTTAGGCTCTCCGTTAGATAGGATCTTCAACGATTTGCAAACTCTTGCTTCATTACTTCCCGCCAGCAAAGGTTTGCAAGCTTGCTGGGATCAGACAGAAAAAGCGAATATAAACATTATAGATATGCAGATTGTCTTACTGAAGATTGTCTTTTCAAACCAAATTCCAATCGGACGTTAGCTTGTGCGACATTTCTTCATACCTTGAATATTGATTCAAAAACTTTTATTTGTAAATTATCAAGGATTTTGGAGTCTTTACCTCGGAAGATTACTGATCCATAAGCCAGAGAGGGAATCAGCTTTGACTTCATTACCTTAAGTAAATGATCATGGTTCGGACATGACAACGTATCACGCAGCTTTCTAAAAGCGAAAGACAGTGCAGTAGCTTTAGCCTTTATATTGATAAAGTGTTGTATAAAAGACATTCTGTTATCAAACGAGATTCCCAGATACTTATAAAGTTAGAACTGGTTCCCTTTCCAGAAGTACTTCAAGGTTTAAATATTCATGAGCCCATTCTTATCCAAGCTATACATACATTTCAGTATGTACGGAGTCAAACACAGGCAAGTTACCCCCAACAGAGCTGCAGAAAGGTCTAAAAGGTAGAGTAGTGTATTTGCCATTAGATGTCAAGAAAAACATTGAAATGGTGGGGGTAGATAGAGATTTAGAGGAAGGACTAGTAATTCTTGCAAATGGTGTGCCTTCCAAGAACAAGACGATATGGCAGGAGTTAGTAGATGTTACTAAAGTTAGAAAAGCAACTTTATATCTGGTACAAAACAATGTTTACTATTGAAATGTGGAAAGCCTGCAAGATATCACACATATGGAGGATCAGATATTTCCATCAACAGGTCAGATTGAGAAGGTGGATCAGTCCAGAACAGAAGAAATGTATAAAGATTACAGCATCTACCCTCTGCATTCTAAAGAGGTTATTGGTGATGTCATTGAGATGTTTTAAATGAAAGAAGCAAAAGGAGCTCCATGAAGGTCTCCAGACGGATTCCAGAATGGGCAAATCTGATTCAGAGCCTATATTTCTGACCGAATCTTCCCCCGAACGATCAAGTATAATGCGAAGATCTCGTCCGCGTCGACCGAATCTTTTCTGAATCCAATGCTGTCAGTCTGATTCGTTCGCAGCCGAATTGTGCTGCGCGATAGAGTCGGCTTCTGAATGAGTGAGTACGATGCATGATTCGGACAACCGTATTGACTCGGGCTCAGCGAGACAAAACGGCTGTGGGAATCGGACTTCAGGGGGCTGTAGCAGGCCCCCCTTCACCCTGGGCCCTCTGAGTCCGTCCCGTTGGGGTACCCATGGGTCGCCCCTTTCCATGCATGCACAGTGTGGTTGGCACCATGGGGTGCCCGCCACAGGGTGTACGCTTTTCCCACCCACCCCTTTTTGCTATGGGAGCCTGCGTACGCATTTGCTATATAGGCTCCCATAGAGTTCAATGGGAGTCTGAGCAAACCGAGTCCATCACCATACGTGTGCATCAGAGTCGGTCGCTCAGACTCGCGGAGCGCAATTCGCTAGGAAAGTCCTCCGGATCCGAGTCGTACAGAGGGCTATCCTAGCGACATCGTAATCGCCTCCTAAATGTGTGGGAAAAAAGTTTAGAAGCTTGGTGTTTCCCACATCTTTTTCCTAGTGGAGTAGGTAGCAGGTATGACGAGCGGCCTGTTCAATTACCTGCAGCTGAGTATAGATGAAGTAGACTTTATTCAGAAGACCCTAACTTTTGTCAGTGTATTCCATATATATTTCAGCTATTATTTGAGAGTGACTTGTCTGGCCACTAATATGCTGTGAATCACATTCTAAAAACAGGAGTTAATTTCCATATTATATCAGCAAGAGTACTTTTGGAGAAAGTTCAAGGAAAAGATGATCACTTTGAATACAATTTAATAAACCTAATGGCATGTCAGTGTGGGACTAATGAATATCGGTATCCGGGTCATGGAGAACTGAAGTGCGTGTTGAGGACCCTTGGAGCACCTACTTGGTTCCAGATGCTGAGTTGTGCTGAATATGCATGGGAAGACCTGCTAGAATTCTTGCAAGAGGCAAATTCCAATATAAAAGGCATTCATCTAAAGATGCCAGGAGAACTGTGCTCACTAGACCCTGCAAATGTTTGCACATATTTTAATCATAGATTTCAAGCAACGATGTCTTTCATCTTGAACAAAACAAAGCCTCCTCTTGCTGAAGTGATTGATTTCTTTTGGCGTAAAGAGTTCCAAGCTAGAGTTGCTCCCCATATTCACATGCTGTTGTGGTAAAAGATGCCCCAAAATTTGGAACAGACGGTGATGAGGCTGTGTTTACTTTTATTGAGCAGTATGTCACTTGCTCCATCCCAAAGAAGGGTAGTGACAACATATTAAGAGAACAAGTTCCACGATACTAAAGTCATAGATATGGAAAATACAGTCAGCGAAAATACAGAGCAAAAGGTAAATTATATACAAGATGTCACTTCGCATTCCCACAACCTGTCGTCTCACAAGGAAGTGTCAACAGCTTTTTGTCTGCAGTCAGACATACACTTACAAGGAAATCCCTGAAAAATACATACAAACTAAGAAGAACTGAGGCCTCCAAGTACATTAATGACTACAACCCTGTGCCCTGTGATTCTGAAGATGTGGAATGCAAACATGGATGTACAGTTTGTTGCATACATCTCAATTGCTGTCGCTCGGTAAGTGACATCTTATATAACAAAGTCAGAGAAAACTGAGACGAAGGAGATGAGGGAGGAGATTTCAGCAGATAAGAGTCTTACGAAGAAATTTTACAGTTTTAGTTTTAAAATGGGTTCTCACAGAGAGATAGATACCTATGAATGGGTTGACCGGTTAAGCTCAGCTAGTTTCTTTTCTAAATCTAGAGGAGTTCTATGGGTGAGTTTAGGGCTTGCTAATACTCATAACAGAGTACTTAAGTCTTTTCCTGAAATTCAATATCTTACAGAATTTGAGCCACACAGTACAGATATTCTGAAGAGTAACATGCTGGATACGTACTATCTAAAAAGAAGTCCTCATCTGGAAAGGATTTGTCTCTATGAAATACTTCAACATTATACTTTCAGAAGAAATGTCAGTGAAAAGATAAATGAAGGTAAATTTGCTGTAGCTGGATGTGAAGGATATTTGGTGAAACATAACAAAGAAAATGTAATCAACCATCGAAAGCTAAGTTGTCAAGCTCCAGACAAAAGAGAGTTTTCGATTTAGCCTTGTTACAGTTGTTTAAGCCATGGCAAATTGAAAGTGAGCTACTTGGAGAAATTGGCTGTTATGAAGACTCATTTAATGCTGTGAAAGACAGCATTGAGTGCTGTGTGTTTCCAGTGTATCTTCAAATGTTGAGAGAAGAAATTGAACAAGAAGAAACACTTGTTGCTGAGATAGCAAGAGAGAGTTCTCAGAGCAGTCAAAGTTCAGCACCTGGAAGTCAAGATCCTCTTGGACAGCCAATCATTGAAAATGAAGATGCAATATCTATGAATGAAGTGGAGAATGCAATGCAGAAAGTAAGATGGGAAACTGTGGATCTAGAACTACTAATACAGCAATTGAATGCAGATCAGAAATACATTTTTGAAGAGGTAAAAGGCAAAGTAAAACATGGATTTCTCCATGTGTGCATGTGTGCATGTTGTACATACAAACCAGTTCTATTGTACATAAGTGGTTAAGCTGGAACTGGAAAAAGCTTCTTGATTAAAATACTGTCAAGTTACCTACATAAGACAACAGATTCCAATTTGTCATGTGTAGTCACTGCACCAACAGGCTTAGCTGCTCATTATGTTAAAGGAGTTACCCTTCATCAATTATTAATGCTGCCTGTTGAACATGACAACAAATTACAATACAACAAATTATCTGGTGATGCTTGTCATGAAGTGGCAAGAGTATTAAAGAAATGAAATGTACTAATTATTGATGAAGTCAGCATGGTGTCTAGCCTAATGCTAGCTTTTATACATTTAAGAATGCAGCAAATATTAAAAACTGACTACAATGTACCTTTTTGAGGAAGTGCCTGAGTGATTGGATAAGTGCATGGCTAGTGTCTGGGTGAATGGATGAGTGAACAGGTATTGCATGAGTGAATAGATGAGCGCAAGCATAGTGCCTGGGTCATTGAATGAGTACATGGATAGTGCCTAGGTGATTGGGAGAGTGCATAGATAGTGCCTGAGTAAATGGATGAGTGCATGGTTACTGCTTGGGTGATTGGATTAGTGCATGGGTAGTGCCTTGTTGATTGTATGAGTGAATGGGTAGCACATAGGTGATTGGATGAGTGCAAGGGTAGTTCCTGGGTCATTGAAAGAGTGCATGGGTAGTACCTGAGTGAATGGATGAGCGCATGTGTAGTGCCTGAGTGAATGGATGAGTGCAAGGCTAGTGCCTCGGTGATCGGATATATGACTGGATAGTGCCTGGGTGAATGGATGAGTGCATGGATAGTGCCTGAGTGAATGGATGAGTGCATGGGCAGTGCCTGAGTGATTGTATGAGTGCAACGGTAGTGCCTGGGTGAATAGATGTGTGCATGGGTAGCACCTGGGTGAATGGATGAGTGCATGGGTAATGCCTGAGTACATGGATGAGTGTATGGATAGTGCTTGAGAGATTGGATGAGTGCATGGGTAGTGCCTGGGTGACTAGATGAGTGGAATAGTAGCACCTAGGTGATTGAATTAGTGCCTGGATAGCACCTCATTGAATGAATGAGTACATGGGTAGTGCCTGGTTGATTGCATGACTGCATGGGTAGTGCCTGAGTGAATGGATGAGTGTATTGGTACTGCTTGGGTGATTGTATTAGTGCATGGATAGTGCCTGGTTGATTGTTGAGTTGCGTGGGTAGCACCTCAGTGACTGGATGAGTGCAAAAGTACCACCTGGGTGATTGGATAAGTGCATAAGTAGCACATCATTGAATCGATGAGTGCAAGGATAGTGCCTGGGTGATTGGATGAGTGCATGCATAGTTCGTGGCTGATTGGGTGAGTGCATGGATAGTGCCTGGGTAATTTGATGAGTGCATGGGAACTGCTTGTGTGAATGGATTTGTGCATGGGTGGTGGCTGGCTGTGTGAATGGATGAGTGCAATGGTAGTGTCTGGGTGATTGGATATGCTCATGGTTAGTACCTGGGTGACTGAATGAGTGCATGGGTAGTGCTTGAGTGAATGGATCAGTGCAAGGATAGTGCCTGAGTAAATGAATGAGTGGGAGGGTAACACCTGAGTGATTGGATGAGTGCAAGGTAGTGCCTGGGCAATTGCATGAGTGCAAGGGTAGTGCCTAGGTGATTGGGTGAGAGCACAGATAGTGCCTGGATGATTGAACGAATGCTTGCATAGTATCTGCGTGATTGGGTGAGTGCATGGATAGGGCCTGGGTGATTAGATGTGTACATGGGTACTTCCAGGGTGAGTGGATGAGTGCATGGGTAGTACCGCAGTGAATGGATGAGTGCATGCATTGTGTCTGGGTAATTGCATAGTGCATGGGTAGTGCCTGGGTGATTCGATGGGTGCCTGAGTAGTGCCTAGGAGATTAGATGAATTCAAGTGCATTACCTGAGTGATTGGATGACTGTTTTGGTAGTGGCTGAATGATTGAACAAGTGCAACTGTTGTGCCTGGAAGATTTATCCATCACTAGATTAGTGATTTGACACACGTTATATATCTCGAACTCCAACCACTGGGAAAAAAATAGAAACAGACAAAAAAGTATTTGAATTTCATTTTGAACATTAGACATCCAAACAACATACAATATTTTTTAAACCATACCTTTAATTCAACATAGAGAAATGTTTTACTGTTTTTTCCTGTTTTCAGCTTTCATACTTGTTCACTTTCAACAGTGCTTTGTATGAAGACTCATCATTAAAAAGTGGGAAAAAATAATCAGTGGATTGTAAAAAATAACAAATGTGTACCGTAGATCATTACAACTATGTATACCGTTGACTGCACTCACTACAAGTTTTTTTAATGCTGGCTTGCTGATAGGTTACTACCTTAATGAAAGCAACTATATGTTAAAACCGTTTCTGATATTTTTATATCTGGTACAAAATGTCCATCAATTTTGAAGCAGTCTTCATTTTTGCATATCCTTTTGTAAACATCATCACTGTTAGGCTAAATGTTGTCTAAAATGTTCTTCGTCCATGTATGAAAAACGTAACTCATAGTACTACGCTGAAGTTGCTGTAGCAGAAACAAAAGGGGACCTTTTTTTTGTGGTGAAGAGACTTTTCACATGGAACTTAAGGCTACTGGTATTATAGTATCTCCATTTACTTTTTATCTGTAGTAACCCAATGTAGTCCTCAAATGTTTTATAAATTCCTTTCCCGTAGTTAAAAAGAGTCCTTCATTTTAACAGCTTGCTGTAGACAATACCATCAATAGGCTGAATTATGTCTCAGAAACACATAGTCCATATATATGTCAACACAATACCACAATTTCTTATCCTAGATTCTCCTTAGAACTTCAGTTTTAGAAACATCAGATATGAGTTTGGTAACTTTTTGGGTAGTCTTGATTTGAATGTCAGTTGTATGTCATTGCAGTCTGTCCATCCTGTTTGACATCTTAAATATATTGTGTAATGTCCATAGGTTATATTAACTCCTTCATGAAATATGATTACTATAGTTGTGAAAGTTCTTTTTGAGATTGAAAGTTGGGCAGCTTTAAAGTTTGTAATTTCAGTCCCTAATTTAGTACCATCCAAACTGCATCATTGTAGCATGACTATGACATATTTTCCATACCTTTGTAGAAACAATGTTGACTTAAGTTCTGATTTGCAGTTTGGACAGGTCATATCTTGAAAGGCATTTGTAGTTAAATCTTCAAAGGGCACAGCTTTTCAATCTGGTAATGTCAAGTAGAGAAATCGTTCTGAATTGATTTCAGTGCCAGACGTAAATTCACAATCTTCAAAGTTATGGGTCCATTTATAAGTTAAACCAAATAATTAATTGATATTCACATCTTTGTCCATCTAATAGTCCTAGCATTACCATTAGAAATTCTTGAGCATCCTGCTGAAGATTTTGAGAGAACATTACTGATCCAGTACAGTCATCGGTAAGTTTTCTTATTCCAGTAGCAGAATGTATAATACTTTTATGACTTCTTAATTCTTCAAGTGAACTACATAGTTGTGAAGACATTCTTTTATCTACCTTTTCTTTAATAGAATTTTTAAAATGAGGCAAATGATATAGTCCATTTAACACTACATTTGTATAGCAGTTCACTCCAGATTTAATATCAGAGTGATAGGCTTGTATTTCCTCATTATGCTGTAGTTTTATTTTCTTTCCTCCTTGTTGATTTTCTTTTTGTTCAACTCTGATAGACTGTTTTGATATTTTCCACTTTGGACACAGTATTGCTTTTTGAACCACAGAATACTGGCCTAAATGAGTAGCATATTGAGCTCTTAACCGATTATACTCCTTTACACAGCTCACATCAGCACTTACTTTCTTCTCATCAAAATCAATCAGAAATAAACCAGACAATGTTCTAATTCGTGACAAAGCAACAAATAACATTCCTTCTTTGAATATACTACTACCAATTTTAACAAGACCTATATCTACACTTAAACCTTGTGATTTGTGAATAGTTACTGCATACACTAACGACACTGGGAACTACTTTCGCTGGACATACAAGTCTTTCACAAGTAGGAAACGTACAATGCATCTACCAATCTGCTTAACTTCAGCAATATCATCAAATTTTATGGCTAAATATTCCACATAATTTCTGTTTGGATAATCAATAAATGTTATAACGTTACCCATTGCACCATTCACTAGCCCTTCTTCAGCATTTAAATTAGGACTTAAGATCACACAACCATTTTTACAGATACGCAACTGTTTTTTTTTAATCCTGCAATTTTTGACACAGACTTTTCTAAACTATCCAATTTCGAATACAATTATCCTGTTAGTAGCACTGTAACTCCTTGATGTTACATTTTATCATTTGCTCTAATGTCGACAAACTCTTCTTTTTCTAGTTGCAATAATTGTTCATTGAATTTACTACACTCCTCAAGAGTTGGCATCAAACAAACAATAGACTTCTCTTCCTTAACAAAATCATACATTACTTCAGCAGCTGAAACATTACTTGGAAACAAATTTGGGATGAGACGGGTTCGTAATACTGTCTTTCCCTCTTTTGTGAGAACTCCCACTCTTATATCCTTAAGTATATCTGTATAATGCATATCTGATGCTTGGCGCATATTTTAGATTAACTATTTATATTGAAAGTTTTCCCAAATGTTTACAGTGTTTTCTTTGGAGACCTGCTACAACTAACTCCCATAAAAGGACAACTTGTATTCAAGAAGCTACTGGAATGTTTACAGTGAGGTATCATTTTACTCGGGACTCTAAGGAGAATGCTGTGGGGTAGGACATTTGTGCCGGTACGGTGATTCCACACAAAAATATGTGGAAAATGTGTTTTTATTCAGCTAAATTTGAGGTTCGCATGGCATTCTGGGTAGGAAAAAGTTGGGGGATCCACGAAAGCCATACCTCATTGGACTCCCTCGGGTATCTAGTTTTCAGAAATGTTTGGGTTTGGTACTTTCCCAAGATGGCCGCCGAGCCCAGGGCCAAAATCTCAGGTGCCCCCCCAAAACCAGGTAGTTTTCTTATAGGTAACTTTGAAGTCTCCACAGTACGATTTGGACCATTTCCTGTTGCAGCCACTATGCCTACCCACACAAGTGAGGTACCATTTTTTTCGGGAGACCTGGGGGAACACTGGGTGGGAGGAAATTTGTGGATCCACGCAGATTCCAGAATTTTCCCACACAGAAATTTGAGAAAAAAGTGTTTTTTTCTGTGAAATTTGAGGTTTGCAGGGAATTATGTGTAGGAGAATGTTGGGGGACCCACGCAAGCCATACCTCGCTGGACTCCCCCGGGTGTCTAGTTTCCAGAAATGTGTGGGTTTGGTAGGTTTCCCTAGATGGCCGCCTAGCCCAGGGCCAAAACCTCATGGGACCCCCCTTGCAAAACCAGGTTGGTTTGTGATAGGTAATTTTGATGTTGCCTCAATAGTTTTTGGGCCCTTGCCTGTCGCGGGTCCTTGACCCACCCACGCAAGTGAGGTACCATTTTTATCGGGAGACCTGGGGGAACGCTGGGTGGGAGGAAATTTGTGGATCTACGCAGATTCCAGAACTTTCCCACACAGAAATTTTTTGAAAAAAATGATTTTTTCAGCAAAATTTGAGGTTTGCAGGGGATTCTGGGTAGGAGAATGTTGAGGGACCCATGCAAGCCATACCTCGCTGGACTCCCCCGGGTGTCTAGTTTTCAGAAATGCATGGGTTTGGTAGGTTTCCCTAGATGGCCGCCGAGCACGGGGCCAAAAACCCAGGTGCCCCCCCTTGCAAAACCAGGTCGTTTTGAGATAGGCAATTTTGATGTTACCTCAATACGTTTTGGGCCCTTGCCTGTTGCGGGTACTTGGGCCTCCCACACGAGTGAGGCACCATTTTTATCGGGAGACCCGGGGGAACACTGGGTGGTAGGAAATTTGTGTCAGCCTGGTGATGCCACAACTTTCCCACACAAAAATGTGTGGAAAAAGTGATTTTTTCAGCTACATTTGAGGTTTGCAGGGGATTCTGGGTAAGAAAACATTGGTGGATCCATGCAAGCCATACCTCCCTGAAATCCCCCAGGTGTCTAGTTTTCAGAAATGTGTGGGCTTGGTAGGTTTCCCTAGCTGGCCGCCGAGCACGGGGCCAAAAACCCAGGTGACCCCCCTTGCAAAACCAGGTTGTTTTGTGATAGGCAAATTTGTTGTCGCCTCACTACGTTTTGGGCCCTTGCCTGACGTGGGTACTTGGGCCTCCCACGCGAGTGAGGTACCATTTCTATTGGGATACTTGGAGAAAGGCGGGGGTAGGAAATTTGTTGTTTCTTTCTGCAGCGTGAACATTTTGGCACAATAATGCAAGGAAAATGTGACAGACATTTTGAGGTTTGCAGGACATTGTGGGTAAGATAACGTTTTGGTATCCACAAAAGAGACATCACCATGTACTCCCATGGGTGTTTAGTTTACGACAATATCTACAGTTGGTAGGTTATTCTTAGATGGAATGTACACCTTGGCAGAGAGACTAAAAAGACAAAGATTACTGCACAGCCATCTATTCCTCAAGCACACACACATACTGGTTGGATTTGGCACGAGGGCGAGTGATGGTTCAGTATATACATTTTTATTAACAAGAGATTTCACAAAAATGAAATGCACTGTCAATAATTAAAAGGACAAAAAATTGAACCAGTGACTCGCAGCTCGTGAGCTGTAAAGCCACGGCAAGGCACCAACCGCTTTACAGGCCATTCACACACCTTTCACATGTGATACACACAAGACATTTCACACCACCAGGCACGAAACCAACACATTACAACACTCACAAAAAGGGACAAGCTACACCCTGCTTGAGAAAGACAGAAAAGACAAATATTTATGCAAAACCACCTATTCTTCAAGCGCACAGACATACTGGTTGGATTTGGCATGAGGGTGAGTGATGGTTCAGTATATACAGTTGTATTAACTAGAGATTTCACAAAAATGAAATGCACTGTTAATAATTGAAAGGACGAGAAACTGAACCATTGACTCACAGCTCGTGAGCTGTAAAGCCACAACAAGGCACCAACCGCTTTACAGGCCATTCATACACCTTTCATACGTGTGACACATACAAAACCATTCACACTGCCAGCCGCGGGCCCAGCACATTACAACACTCACACCAGCAGACAGCGCCATTCAACGGCCCATCACTTTCACATGCCCACATTCCTGACACAGCAACCACACCAGCTCACAGATTGCGTGGAGTGGCGTTTAGCTAGCAGTGTGTGTGCTTACCAGCAGCAAGTCACTACTCACACACCGCCAGCTAAGCGCCCATCCACACACACCACCAGCCAAGCGCCCATCCACGCACACCACCAGCCAAGCCCCATCCATGCACACCGCCAGCCAAGCGCCAGTCCACTCACCGCCAGCCAAGCACCAGTCCACGCACACCGCCAGCCAAGTGCCAATCCACGCACACCACCAGCCAAGCGCCAATCCACACACACCGCCAGCCAAGAGCCAATCCATGTACACCGCCAGCCAAGCGCCAGTCCACTCACCGCCAGCCAAGCTCCAGTCCACTCACTGGCAGCCAAGCGCCAGTCCACGCCCACCGCCAGCCAAGCTCAAGTCCACGCACACCACCAGCCAAGCGCCAGTCCACGCACACCGTCATACATTTTTTTTAAACAAGAAAGAAAACACAAACAAATTGCAACTAAATACAAAACTATAACTCCAAAAACAACAGCAGTAACTAAAGACATCATTCTAATGCCAAACGTTAAACTGAACAACTATATAAAACCATACAGACCAGGCAGTACACTATTAGACTCATGGTTGCTCCCAAAAACTCTTTTGAGTGTGATACAATCTGAAACATGTGGGCACACACAGCCCAGGATTAGAAGGACAATCGGCACAGTGTATACGACTCTCCTTCTGCACACCTCTTCGCAAGCAGACTCTACATCTCTTACAGGGATAGTTGTTTTTGGGGGCGTGGGAGGAATTAAATCAGGAAAGTGGCGATCTTTCAATCTAGCCACATCCTCCACCACTCCAACTCTAGGAACACTTGCCTGTTCCACAACAACAAGGCTGCCTATCACAGACTCCTGAAACTGAACAAAAGTCAACTTTGACGCAGGAGAACACTCCTTGAACACAACAAAAGCATTGAAAGTTGCTAAATTGAAGAGATGGAGGGCCAACTTCTTATACCAAATGTAAGCCTTACGAATAGCAGTGTAAGGTTCCAACCTCTGATCTACTCTATCAACACCACCCATGTGCTTATTGTAGTCTAAAATGAACACAGGTTTGCGCACTTCAGCAATCTGACCCCAAACAGCCACAGCTGAAGTACTCTCATCATGGATGGTAGTCAGCATGTACACATCCCTCCTGTCCACAAATTTCACAGCTAGTAGTTCATCACTACGCAAGGAACTGTACTGGGCCCTCTGAAGTTTTTTGCAAACAAGCTCTTTTGGATAGCCTTTACGGTTAGAGTGGATTGTGCCACAAGCAAAAGTGTCCACTTTGAACAATTCCTTAAACAATTGCACAGCAGTGTAGAAGTTATCAATGTACAAATGGTGGCCTCTGTTAAACAGTCCTCTAGCAAGATCCCACACAATTTTCTCTGAAACTCCAAAAGTGGACGGACAACCAGGGGGGTCAATAGTGGAATCCCTACCAGTGTACACACGGAAATTAAAAACATATCCTGTCCTACTCTCAGACAACATATACAGCTTAATTCCATAACGTGCCCTCTTGCTAGGAATGTACTGCCTAAAAACCAAACAGCACTTGAACAGGACCAAAGACTCATCAATCAGATATTTCTTTCCCTGGAGTATAGATCTCTGAAAATCGATCTACAAAGTGATCAAGAACAGGCCGAATCTTAAAAAGACGGTCACAGTCAGGGTGATCTCGTGGTAACGCCAAAGCATTATCAACAAAATGCAGCATCCGAAGCAAAAGTCAATACCGATCACGAGTCACGAGCAGGAAATATGGCCGTTGCCATCAAGGGACTGGTAGACCAATATGAAGCCATGGACGGCTTCCTTATCAAACCCATCAATAAAGTAAAACCCAAAAACTTCTTCATCTCTTCCAGATTTGTGGGAGTCCACCGGGTAGCTCTAGAGTGGGGCCTAAGTCTGGCACTGTTGTCCCTCAAAAACTGTTCAGCATACAAATTAGTCTGCTCAACAATCTCACCCAAAAATACATCATCCATATACAACTGAAAAAACTGTATAGGCAAAAAAAAATCACAATCCACTCTACACTCTGCATCACCACTAAAGGCAGGCAACACCGGCTGCACCATGTTTGGATCAACTCAGAGTCCAGCACTTCCAATGGGAAGCCTTAAAGCCCCAGGCTGCAATCCAGATGCCTCTTGCACCATCGGCACAGCAGTGTCCTCCTCTAAAACAGGCACTTCATCTGCACTGAGAGTAGCTTAATCCACACCGAGAGTAGCTTCATCCGCACTGAGAGTAGCTTCATCATCCGATGATTCCATGTGGAGAGAAAACTCACTGCCTGAATCTTCCCCTCCCTCCTCTCCCTCAGACGCACTGTCAGTCTCATAATCCTGCTCAGAGGAAGATTCAAGAAGCATACCAACCACCTGCTGGGCAGTCATTCTACGACTAGCCATAATGCTTACTAATAAAGGTAACTTGTCAAACAAGTCAACAACAACTAATCCTTTGTAAAAAACAGAAATAAACAAAAAGTAGCTTTAGCACAAAGACCTATATACTCCGACACAATACCACTCACTTGCCAGTAGAAGCTAGACTCACCACCACCTACTCTGCACAGACACAGTGAGGATCAAGAATATCCCACTAAAAAAGAAAAAGTAAATTACACATAAGACAATGCAAAACACATCACAAAGAATTTCATGCTCAGAACACTAACAAATATGCTGCCATTATGACACCACTTACAAAAAATTCATTCATGCATGACAATAATACTCATTTGGAGTAAACACAACAAAAATGTTTTTCTTACCAAATAAATGCAATTATGCAAAACTGCAGAACAACCACTGCCGAAACCGCAAACAAGAATCAAAAGCGTAACACTAGAATAAAAAGGAGAAAAAAACATTACAATCACATATGCAAATAATGCACCAGTCTACACACAATCCACCAATCAAGCTAAGGGGTAGGTGGGCCTAACAGTATACATAAAATATTCACCCCCGTAAAAGGGGAGCAACCCTTGCCCAGGAGGCCACTCCTCAACACCAAAATTTAAAAAACCCTGGTGGCTAGTGGCTTCTGCCCCCCTTGGGGGCAGATGGGCATAAAAACATACTGCTGATATGCCACCCAAAGAGGGCAGAAGTTGCCCCAATCATTCTCCCATAAAGGAGAGTGACCCTGGCCCAAGGGGCCGCTCCCCAATATAACAAAAAAACAATCCCTGGTGGCCTAGTGGCCATATAAAAAACAAATCCGCCGATCGGCCCCCCAACGGCCAAATTAATGCTCCCCAAAGGGGAGCGACCCTTGCCCAAGGGGCCACTCCCCATAAATTATTCCCTGGTGGTCTAGTGGGCCACTAAATAAACAATGGTGAGATCTGCCCCCCTAGGGGGGGAACAGACAGCCAAAAACATTGCCCCCAAGGGGGAGCAACCCTTGCCCAAGGGGCCACTCCCCACAAATTAATCCCTGGTGGTCTAGTGGGCAACTACATAAAAATATTGCGAGATCTGCCCCCCTAGGGGGATGCAGACAGCCAAAAACATTGCCCCCAAGGGGCAGTGACCCTTGCCCAAGGGGCCACTCCCCACAAAATAATCCCTGGTGGTCTAGTGGGCCACTAAATAAATAAATATGGCGAGATCTGCCCCCCCAGGGGGCAGACAGCCAAAAACAATGCCCCCAAGGGGAGCGGCCCTTGCCCAAGGGGCTACTCCCCATAAATGTATCCCTGGTGGTCTAGTGGGCCACTTTAATTTAAAAATAATGGCGCGATCTGCCCCCTAGGGGGGCAGACACATCCAAAACATATTGCCCCCAAATAGGGGAGCAACCCTTGCCTAAGGGGCCGCTCCCCAAAACACAAAAAGGACATTAAAAATAAAAAAATCCCTGGTGGCCCAGTGGGCACCTATACATAAATATATCTTTTTTTAAAGGCGATCTGCCCCCCCCAAGGGGGGCAGACCAAAGTAAAAACATTGCTCCCCCAAGGGGAGCAACCCTTGCCCAAGGGGCCGCTCCCCGAAACTAAATTTGCCATTTAAATAAAAAAAAAAATCCCTGGTGGCCCAGTGGGCACCTATACATAAAAATATTTAAATGCGCCACCAATCTGCCCCCCCAAGGGGGGCAGAACAAAGTCCAAACATTGCTCCCCCAAGGGAAGCAACTCTTGCCCAAGGGGCCGCTCCCCAAAACAAAATGGCCCTTTAAAAAAAAAAAAACGGGCATTCCTGCTGCACAATCGCGCCCCAGGTGCGATCGTGCAGCAGGAATGCTTTTTTAAAAGACATCGGAGGAAAGGAAAACCCTTCCTTTCCTCCGATGCCTTTTAAAAAGTACCCCCCACCTGCCCAGAGGAGAAACTCACCTCCTGTTTCACCAATGCACTGGAAGCAAATGGCTTCCAGCGTGTTGGGAATCCTCAATGACGCCAGGCGCGCCCGCGCGCTGACGTCGCTGATGATGCGGAAGGGGGTGGGGGAGGCAGGGGAAGGGCTTCCCTGCCAATCCCCGGTGGGGGCACACAGATCGGCAGCCCACGGGGGAGCGCCAGCGCTTCCCCCGTGGGTGGGTGCTAGGACGGCTGGGAGCCGTCCTGAGCACATGCCCACTGTGGCTCAGGACGGCTCCTGGCCGTCCTGAGCATGGAAGGGGTTAACATGGACGTTTTCCCACATGAATATTTCTTGTTCGTCCCTCTAGAGAGGGTCTTGTCGCAGACTGTGCATTGCACTAGTTTTGCAATAGTTTTCAATTCCCCTGATGGGATTTTGAAAATATCCCATTTCTCCACCTCCTCCACATCCTGGTCCAACTGTTGTTCCTGATGACCTCCATCTCCTTCCTGTGTTGACATTTCTGATACAAAAAAAGGCCACAAGCTTTGCACACCAAGATGAATCCTACAGCTCAGAATGAAGTTCTATGAAAGAAGATTCAAGAAGGAAGAGTGGGTGTGTACTTCTTATTGATTTTGCTGAAATGTATATTATTCAATGATATTCCTTGCAATCCCTGTCATTTGATATTCGGGGTGACCGATATATTTGCAGTTACCGTGGTGAAGCGGAAATAAAAAATACAAGTTTAAAGTAGCTTTCTTTGAAAATGGAAAGAAAAGCAGAACTTTCAATACTAAAATAGTGAACAGTTATACTGAAACTTGTTCACAATACCTTTACATATATGTTTCAGAGTTGTTGAACAACACGCTGTATCCGCAATGACTGACGTCATTGCGGCTTCCGTGTCTTCACGGAAACGGCAAATAGTGTTTGAAGACGATTATTATAATGAAACTCACTACAAAAATTTGACTTTGAAAAGTACACTAATAAAGCTCTAATGCTAAATATACTGTAGAATATGTCTTTGTACAAACCACGTGCTCTTCGCGACTACTGACGTCACTGCAATGACGTCGGTAGTCGCAAATATAATTTTTTTGGGGAAAGGTGGTTTTTTTCTAAATTGATCACAGAAAGAAAAGTTAAAACAATATTATACTAAATATTTATAATTAAACTTTATTTAAAAAATGTCTTTAAGTGTATTTTTCAGTATGTGAAATACATTTACTGATCACATATTCTCCACAGTAAATGCAACAATGTTGTGCGGACTTACAAAATTGTTAAAAATAAAAACAGTTATTAATGTACTTTCTGATAAACACATACACAATCAAGAAATGAGTGGTATATAATATAAATATAATACACAATATCAATTATAGAAAGAAAATACGAAAATCTTAGAGGTTCACTTAAAAAAAATGGAGGTTACAATTAAGAAATAGTATTTAAAAAATCTTAGAAACTGAAAAAACCAAACGTTACAGGGACGTTTAGAGTTAAGAATTAGCATTTAAAAAACCTTAGAAATTCACTGAAAAACTCCAAAGGTTACAGAGACGTTATAGTTAGGAAATATAATTAAAAAATACCTTAGATATTCACTGAAAAAACAAAGGTTAGAGAGATATTATAGTTAGGCTGACATTTCACTTATACAAGTCATCCATTTAGACACTCATATACCCACTGATTTGCCAAAAACCTTAGTATATATATTTAACCCTCATAAATGTTTTAAAACAGTCACTGGATGACATCATCACTGATGTCATTTGAGATGTGATCAGTGATATCATCAGTGATGTCACTGACCATGTCATGAGTGTTGTAATATGTCAGGTCATAAGCAATGCATTGCTGCAGCTTGAGTTATAGTTAACTCAGTTAACTATAACGGCTGAGTTTCTTAAATGAGTAAATTCTAGACCCTAACTATGATGTCCCTGTAACATTTGTTTTTTTTGTGTGAATTATATATATATATATATTCACTGAAAAAACCATAGGTTTCAGGCACGTTATAGTTAGAAATTAGCATTTAAAAAACCATAGAAATTAACTGAAAAAACCATAGGTTTCAGGAACGTTATAGTTAGTTGGACATTTCAATTGTACAAAACCATAGAAATTCCGGCGTTATAGTTAGTTCAGCTAACTATAACTCGCGCCCCCGCAATGCACTGCTGATGATGTCACATATTACATCATTCATGACATGGTCAGTGACATCACTGATGACATCACTGATGACATCTCAAATAGTAGGGGGTCCTACTGGGGCTGGTGTTTCAGGGTTTAGGGCAGTGCTGTGGTGTTTGGGCAGTGTAGGGGGTCGTGCTGGGGCTGGTGTTTCAGGGTTTAGGGCAGTGCAGTGGTGTTTGGGCAGTGTAGGGGGTCATGCTGGGGGTGGTGTTTCAGGGTTTCGGGCAGTGCAGTGGTGTTCGGGCAGTGTAGGGGGTCATGCTGGGGCTGGTGTTTCAGGGTTTAGGGCAGTGCAGTGGTGTTCGGGCAGTGTAGGGGGTCTTGCTGGGGCTGGTGTTTCACGGTTTTGGGCAGAGCAGTGGTGTTCGGGCAGTGTAGGGGGTCGTGCTGGGGGTGGTGTTTCAGGGTTTAGGGCAGTGCAGTGGTGTTCAGGCAGTATAGGGGGTCTTGCTGGGGGTGGTGTGTCAGGGTTTAGGGCAGTGGTGTTCGGGCAGTGTAGGGGGCTTGCTGGGGTGATGTTTCAGGGTTTAGGGCAGTGCAGTGGTGTTCGGGCAGTGTAGGGGGTCGTGCTGGGGCTGGTGTTTCAGGGTTTAGGGCAGTGCAGTGGTGTTCGGGCAGTGTAGGGGGTCGTGCTGTGGCCGGTGTTTCAGGGTTTAGGGCAGTGCAGTGGTGTTCGGGTAGTGTAGGGGGTCATGCTGGGGCTGGTGTTTCAGGGTTTAGGGCAGTGCAGTGGTGTTCGGGCAGTGTAGGGGGTCGTGCTGGGGCTAGTGTTTCAGGGTTTAGGGCAGTGCAGTGGTGTTCGGGCAGTGTAGGGGGTCGTGCTGGGGCTAGTGTTTTAGGGTTTTGGGCAGAGCAGTGGTGTTCGGGCAGTGTAGGGGGTCATGCTGGGGGTGGTGTTTCAGGGTTTAGGGCAGTGCAGTGGTGTTTGGGCAGTGTAGGGGGTCTTGCTGGTGGTGGTGTTTCAGGGTTTAGGGCAGTGGTGTTCAGGCAGTTTAGGGGGTCTTGCTGGGGGTAGTGTTTAATGGTTTAGGGCAGTGCAGTGGTGTTTGGGCAGTGTAGGGGGTCGTGCTGGGGGTGGTGTTTTAGGGTTTAGGGCAGTGCAGTGGTGTTCAGGCAGTGTAGGGGGTTGTGCTGGGGGTAGTGTTTCAGGGTTTAGGGCAGTGCAGTGGTGTTCGGGCAGTGTAGGGGGTCGTGGTGGGGGTGGTGTTTCAGGGTTAGGGCAGTGCAGTGGTGTTCGGGCAGTGTAGGGGGTCGTGCTGGGGGTGGTGTTTCAGGGTTTAGGGCAGTGCAGTGGTGTTCGGGCAGTATAGGGGGTCGTGCTGGGGAGGTGTTTCAGGGTTTAGGGCAGTGCAGTGGTGTTCGGGCAGTGTAGGGGGTCGTGCTGGGGGTAGTGTTTTAGGGTTTAGGGCAGTGCAGTGGTGTTCGGGCAATGTAGGGGGTCATGCTGGGGTAGTGTTTTAGGGTTTAGGGCAGTGCAGTGGTGTTCGTGCAGTGTAGGGGGTCGTGCTGGGGTAGTGTTTTAGGGTTTAGGGTAGTGCAGTGGTGTTTGTGTAGTGAGCAGCGCATGCGCTTCGTCGCTAGGTGAGACCTAAAAAGCATTGCACTAAGATGGCTGCCAACACTTCCTGGATTGAAGTGTTGGCAGCCAATTAGAGCCAAGCTCGTGCTTGTGTAGTTAGGTCCCGCCCAGATATATAAAGATTTTTTTCCTTTAATATCTCGAAAACTACTGAACAGATTTACACCATTTAAAAAAAAGGGCGCTTTCTGAACCAAGCACTACCTTTTTGCCAAATTTGGTGTAATTCCGTTCAGCAGTTTGGGCTGTAGCCGTGTCTAAAGTTTCCTATGGAAATAACATGGAGAAAACGCGTTTTGGGACCCTCCTTTTTTCTCGGCCCCTGCTTGACGAATCACCCCAAAACTTTCAGGATAGGAGCTGACCGGAGCGCCCCACTAGTTTTGAAAATGTTGCGAAGATTCGTCATCCGGCGCCAAAGTTATTGGGAAAAGAAAAAACGCTTTTCCTATGGAAACTAGGTCCTAACTATAACTATCTACTGGCGACCGCCAGTAGATAATATATATATATATATATATATACACATATATATATATATTCCTCCTTGATGGCCCTTCTCGAGGGCCGTACACGAGGCGCACACTGATGGATTATTTTTCTTAATTTATTGAAGCCACACACAAACAAACACACCCGACAGACGCGTTTCGGCTACACGCCTTCGTCAATGTCGGTAGGGTAAACATTACTTTCTCTTTTTAAAAAATAAAATCATCGACATAGAAAAGGAAAAAGCAGTTCATCCAGGTTGTGCGTAGAGAGCGACAAGGGGTTATTGCAAATTATCACAAATCTTAGGTTCAAACAGCGGCCATCTTAAGATGTCTTATCAACCATATTATTTAACAATTAAATTATAAGACCTACTGTTCTATATTTACATTTGTTTGCTAAACGTTTTTTTTGTTCATCCTATGTACAACTATTTACATCATGTATACATAATTTTATATAATCTAGCCACGAGTGGTACAATAGATATTATAAGTTTCATATAACTTCTCAATTTATGTTAGTGAAATCACAAATTATAGATTTAGTATTCCTGTTATTATGCCCTGAATGGGCTTATTTTCACAAGTACTTCATTCGAAAATTCAATATATCACAATCCATCAACATTTTGATGAATCATAAATTATTCATTGGCTTAGACTTAGTTCATAGTACATAAGCATTTCAAAATTCATAACCCCCATATGTGCTAATATAATTACAGTGCAAAAGTACTTCCTATCCTTCCTATAATACATATTTACAAAACTTCCTTTACTAACTTCAAGGAATATGAATCCATAATTCTTCTTCATTATTCAAGCCTGCCGGACTTTTCGTTTGCATTTCAATTATATATTTCGATTCCAATCTCCTAAGTTTCCTTACTCTGTCCCCACCCCTTTCATCTTTGGGGACCTGATCAATGCAGAAAAACTTTAAGAGGTTCTGATTGGATTTATGATGGTCTTGAAAGTGGCGGGCCACTGGATACGTGGCATCCCGGTTCTTTATAGCACGCATGTGCTCTAGAACCCTTTTTTTAGTGGGATGGATGGTGCTCCCCACATAACTTAACTCACATGGGCAGGTCAAACAATATACTGCAAAATCAGTATTGCAGTTCATTAATTTATTGATTTTTCTTTTCGTTGTTCTGCCTGGGATGTTAAATTCCTTGACCTTTTTGCAGTTCTTACATGCCTTACAGTTCATGCATGGATAAAACCCTGTCACAGTGTCTTTCCTTTTGGGATTTTTAGAAAAGTGACTCCTCACTAGTTGGTCTTTTAGGGCCGAACCTCTCCTGTAAGTTATCAGGGGGTTCTTCGGTATATGTGGCCCTATAATAATATCTGATTTCAAAATCTTCCAATTCCTCCGAAAGATTTGAAAAATCTCTGAGGACTGGGCTGAATATTCAGTTATCATCCTTATTTCTCCTTTCTTCTCTTGTCCCTGTCCTGAAGGTTCTCTTTCTCCAAATATCAGATTCTTTCTCTCTAGTTGTTCTGCTTTTCTTTCCGCTCCCTTCAACACTCTTTCTTGATACCCTCGTTCTCTTAGTCTGTTAAATGCATCTGTTTTAGATTTCAAGAATTCTGTATGTGTTGTACAGTTTCGTTTGATTCTCACAAGTTCCCCATATGGAACGCCACTGATCACATTGTTAGGATGGAAACTATCCGCATGTAAAGTGCTTTTCCCAGCCGTGGGCTTCCGATAGAGTGTGGTCTGTATGTTATTATCTTCTATATAGACTAGTAAGTCTAAATAGGGTACTTGTGTATCACTGATGCATTCAGTAAATGTCAAATTACATGTGTTGTGATTGAGGGCCGCTATATAGATCACCGCATACTCCCGTGTCCCCTTCCAAATGATGAAGAGGTCATCTATATAGCGGGACCACAACACAATGTTTTCTAGCCACTTCTCATTATTTCCTGCCTAGGCCACGTGCTTCTCCCACCAGCCCACGAATAAATTCGCGTAACTGGGGCGAAGCACGTGCCCATCGCAGTTCCTTGCTCCTGATGGTACATCTCCCCTGCAAATAAGAAAATATTATTCTTTAAACAAAAGGACGTTAGCTCTACAAGCATCTGATTGTGTTCAAGAAATTTTGCATTTCGTTTCTTTAAAAAGAACTCCAACGCTCTCAATCCTTTATCATGTTCTATGCTTGTATATAGACTTGTTAAGTCTAGAGTTATTAACAACATATCAGATTCCCATTGAATATTGGAAACAATCCGTAAAAAGTCCTTTGTGTCCTTCACATAGGAGCTCAAATCTTTAACTAGTGGATTTAAAAACAATCTATGTATATAGAGGCATTTTCCAACAGACTGTTCAATGAGGAAACAATTGGTCTTCCTGGTGGATTTTTATTACACTTGTGTACTTTGGGTAAATGGTAAAATGTTGGAATTTCCGGTGTCTCACAATAAATGAATCTGAAATCCACATCTCCCAATATTCCTTTATCCCTCCATTTAGTCAGGATTCTATGGAACTCACTAATACTGTTCTCATATACACTCCGAGTGACTATTTTATAGCAGTCTTCATTGGACAATTGTCTCCACGCTTCCCTCTGATACTGTTTCTTATCCATCAGTACAACATTCCCTCCTTTGTCTGAGGGTTTTATGATTAGTTCATCATCATTCTTCAGGTCCATGATTGCCTTCCATTGGTTCTTCGAGATGTTATCCTTTTTAAGGTTAGGACCTTTAGCTTGTAGTTCCTTAAGTTCACCTATGATCAGATCATGAAAGGTATCAATTGCATCATGTGCCATTTGAGGAATGACATGTGATTTAATCTTCATGTTGCTAACCGCTCCCACTTGCGTTATTCCTGCTTCTTCGAGAATTTTCATTATATCGATTTGGCTTATGATGTTCCCTTCGGATTCCAACTCTCTCAACACCTGTATAGTTTCAATGTCAACTCCGGTTAGAATATTTTCTTCTGTCTGTGCGGATCCTGATGGAGGATTGGATTTTGTTGGGCGTAGGAGGTGCAGTTTCATTAATTTTATCTTCCTTATATATTTGTATAAGTCAATGCGCACGTTCGCATAGTCAAATTGTGCCGTGGGACAGAAAGTGAGACCTAATTCAAGCACTCTTTCCTCCTCTGATGTCAATTGTCTTTTAGATAAATTCACAATTGTTTGCCTCTTGATCACTTTTTCTTCCCTCCACGTTTGCTCCGAGTTGTCATCTGTTCTGAAACTGCTGCTTTCTCCCTTCTTGCCCCTTCTGGTCTTCCGTTTCCTCTTCCTCTCTGAGGTGGATGAGTTCTTGCAGCTGGTCGTTGTTTCACCTGCTGTATTAGCTGATATTCTTGAAAAAAAGTCGGTATCACTTCTTTCTCTTGTCGCACCGTTAGTTCTCCCTCCGATGCTTCCACCTCTGACTCTGATGTATCTCTAGAGGAAACCTCCTGTGTTCTTTGTTGCATCAATTGTTTCCTAGGGCCTTCAAATTTCTTGGCAAAAGTTAGGATTCTTCCGGATTTGTAATCCTCCTCGTCCCGAAGATACTTAGTTTGCTTGCGGTGCTTGATTACCCTTTCGTAATCCGTTAAGCGTTTTTTCATTCGTTGCTGTAATTCCTCCTTTAGTTTGATGTCTTTGTCCAAGGCTATTTCTGCTTCAATGATTTTGATCTCATCCAATAACTTCTGTCTGTCACTCCACGCATACTTGATAAGTATTTTTACCATGCCTGTAGAGGACTCGTGCGTGTACTCCGACCATTCCTGCAAGAGCTAAGGGTCTGGGTTCTCATACGAGGGGGTTGTGTAGATTCTAAGTCCCCTAGGTATTCGATTGGCATCAAGGTATCGTTGTAGGGAGGTAGCCTCCCACCACTTTCTCGTTTCCTTTTCGTATGTTTTCTCCAACTTGTTATATAATGATTTCAAATTATTGGATTTCGTTTGCACTCCCGCACTTGCTTGTAATTCAATATTCAAATTGCGCGTACTTTTGCAAAAAATGCTCTCTGCTGCTTCCTCCCTTTCCCGGTCTGAAAACATGCTCAGTTTCCCTTATTCCGTGGTGTGGCTTACACAGTGTCTCTAGATTCTCCCCTCAACGTGTCTATCACTTGCGTTCATATTGCGAAAATGTCAGGAAGGTAACTTCGCTTACCGAGGGGTTCCTGCCGAGTACCGGGTCCTCCGACTCGTAACCTCCGGCGTTTCTCCTCCACGGCGTCGCGTTGTCTTTCCCTTCTCTTAATTCGTCTTCCCCAGCTGGAGTCAGTGATGTCATCAGTAATGTCATTTGAGATGTCATCAGTGATGTCATCAGTGATGTCACTGACCATGTCATGAATTATGTAATATGTGACGTCATCAGCAGTGCATTGCAGGGGCGTGAGTTATAGTTAGCTCAGCTAACTATAACGGCCGAATTTCTCTGGTTTTGTACGACTGAAATGTCCAACTAACTATAACGCCCATGATGCCTATGGTTTTTTCAGTGAATTTCTAAGGTTTTTTAAATGCTAATTTCTAACTATAACGTCCCTGAAACCTATGGTTTTTTCAGTGAATTTCAAAGGTTTTTTAAATGATAATTTCTAACTATAACGTCCATGAAACCTATGGTTTTTTTCAGTGAATTTCAAAGGTTTTTTAAATGCTATTTTCTTACTAAAATGTTACAAAAATATTTTTTCTTATTTTTTTAATTGTTATAAAAAATATGTATTATTTTGTACTTTGTAAAAGATAAATATTCATTTTTAATTATTTTTTTTAAATAAAAAATTGGAGTCGCGCAGCCATCGTGTACCTGTCTCGATCGGTGCGCGGATTCAAGCCGCCATATTGGTAAAGTCGTGTAGGACGCGTGCTTCCTAAGCGAGGGGAGCGCGAATTACGACCCCACGTAATGTTACGCCCAGAGTTGCGGAGCTCGCGCTGGGTGCGCGACTCCGCCGTAAATTTTTAACTTTTAAATCTCTATATATATAACTTTTACATGTATATTAAAGCAAGAGATTATTTAATTTTTTTATAAAAACTATATCTCTGTAAGTAGAATAAAGAAAAATTATTCGTAAATATATTTTTTCGAATTTGCGATGGGTGCACGCTGGGTGCGTGCACCATGCCGACTCCAGGTGACCTTTTTAAAAAAAGAATTTAATTGGTTGATAACTTTTTCATTCTAGAAGTTACAAGACCCCCCCCCCAATTTTGTTCTTCCTTCCAGAACATCAGCAGAGAGACAGCACTTGTGATTTCTCTCAACTTTTTCTGGATTTTTGGGGTGTTTTTTCAAAACAGCAATTTGAAATGGCTTCTTCCAGCATGCAGCAACATGTTGATGCAGAGGAAGAAGATGACCAACAAGAACCTGTAAGAAAAAGATATGAGAGTGTCGTCTGGGCCTTCTTTTCCATCCCTGAAGGCCAAAAAAAGGTAAATGCACGAAAAGTTACGTGCACTATCTGCCAAAGTGTCCTGTCACGTGGATCTGAAAAAAAATATTCATGCGGCACATCGTCGATGCTCAAGCATCTCCAGACTATACACCCATGGGCCCTTGCACGAGAGCAACACCGCCGTGATTTGGAGAAGCAGGCTGCGCAACAAGACCAATTTGGAGGGCCGATCACATCATCTGGTTCTTCCACCGCAATGACAACAAACATTAAACCAGAATTCACAAGAATTAAACAATGGTGTATTAAATGCAACAAAGTTCTCTGCCATGGAGAACAATCCATGGACGCCATTGTGGTTGCAGTTAGAAACCACTTTTGTTAATTTTTTTGTTTTTGTTTTTGCAATCTGTTGTTATTTGCAAAATGTTGTGAAAGAATTCACAGTTCATTCTGTTTATTTTTGTTTTTGTTTTGAAAAAAACACCAATTTTTTTTAAAAAGTTAGAAAATCACAAAAAAAATACAAAAAGAAGAAAAAAAACGGCTCTTGTTAGAACCACCTATTCTGTTTAAAAAAGAGAAATTTGTATGTACTGTATGAAGTGTATGGATAATATCTGCATAATTACATGGGTGCATGAGTACTGCCTGGATGACTGGAGAAGTGCTTGGGTAGTGGCAGAGTGATTGGATGAGTGCTTGGGTACTGTGTATGTAATTGCAGGATTGCATACATAGTGCATGGGTGATTGCATGAGTGTATGGGTAATGCCTGGGTGATTGTATGAGTACAAGCCTAGTGCTTGAGTGATTGAAAGAGTGCATAGGTAGTGTCTGGGTGATTGCATGAGTGCATCAGTAGTACATAAGTACTTGTATGAGTGCATGGGTAGTGCCTGCATGATTGGACGAGTGCATGGGTGATGCCTGGGTGATTGCATTAGTATATGGGTACTGCTTGGGTGATTGGAAGAGTGTATGGGAAGTGCTTGGGTGACTGTATGAGTGCATCAGTAGTGCCTGGGTTATTGCATGAGTGCATCAGTAGTATGTAGCTGCTTGCATGAGTGCATGGGTAGTGCCTGCATGATTGGACGAGTGCATGGGTAATGCCTGGGGTATTGCATAAGTGAATGGGTAATGTCTGGGTGATTGCATTAGTATATGGGTAGTGCTGGGTGATTGGAAGAATGTATGGGTAGTGTTTGGGTGATTGCATGAGTGCATCAGTTGTGCCTGGGTTATTGTATGAGTGCATCAGTAGCACATAGGTGCTTCCATAAGTGCATGGGTAGTGCCTGCATAATTGGACAAGTGCATGGGTAATGCCTGGGTTATTGCACGAGTGCATGAGTAATGCCTGGGTAATTGCATTACTATATGGGTAGTGCTTGAGTGATTGAAAGAGTGCATGGACAGTGCCTGGGTGATTGCATGATTGCATCAGTAGTATGTAGGTGCTTCCATAAGTGTATGGGTAATGACTTGATGATTGCATGAGCGTATGGGATGAGCCTGGGTGATTGTAAGAGTGCAAGGGTAGTGTGTGGTGATTTTATAAGTGCTTGGGTATTGGTGGAGTGTTTGGATAAGTGTATGGCTACTAGCTTTGTGATTGGAGGAGTGCATGGGTAGTGCACGGGTGAATACAGCAGAGAATAGGTAGTGCCTGAGGTATTGCATCAGTGGATGAATAGTGCCTGGGTGATTGCAGGAGTGCTTTAGTAATGGCTGGGTGATTTTGTAAGTGCATGGGTACTGCTTGGATGATTACATAAGTTCATGGGTAATGACTGCGAGATTGCATCAGTGCAGACGTAATGTATGGGTGATTGCAAGAGTACATGGATAATGCCTGAGTCTTTGCATGAGTTCATGGGTAATGTCTGCATGATTGTATGAGTGCATGGGTAGTGCCTGTGTGATTGGACGACTGCAAGGGTAGTACACAGTGATTTTATAAGTGTTTGAGTAGTGAATGAGAGATTGGATGAGTGCATAGGTACTGGGTGGGTAATTGCAGGAGTGCATGAGTAGTGCATGGGTGATTGAAGCAGTGCATGAGTAGTGTCTGGGTTATTCCATGGGTGCATGGATACTCCCTGGGTTATTAGAGGAGTGCAATGGTAGTGTGTCCTGATTTTATAAGTGCTTGAGTAGGATTGGAGGGATAGTAGGAGTGCATGGGTACTGGCTGGATGATTGGAGGAATGCATGGGTAGTGCATGGATGATTGTAGCAGAGCATGAGTAGTGTCTGGGTTATTACATGTGTGGATGAGTTGTGCCTGGTTGATTGAAGGACTGCATTAGTAATGGCTGGGTGATTTTCAAAGTGCATAGGTACTGCTTGCTTGGTTTTGTGAGTGCATGGGAAATGGCTCTGAGATTTCATGAGTGCAAACATAATGTATGGCTCATTAGAAGAGTGCATGGGTAATATCTAAGTGTCTACATAAGTTTATGCGTAATGCCTGAATCAATATATAACTGCATATGTATTACGTGTATGATTGCAGGACTGCAAGAGTAGTGCATGTTGATTTTATAAGTGCTTGGGTAGTGACAAATAGATTGGATAAGTGCATGGGTACTGGCTGAGTGATGTGAGGGGTGGATGAGTACTGCATGGGTGATTGGACCAGTGCATGAGTAGTGTCTGGGTTATTCCATGGGTGCATGGATACTCCCTGGGTGATTTCAGGAGTGCAATGGTAGTGTGTCCTGATTTTATAAGTGCTTGAGTAGGGGCGGAGGGATAGTAGGAGTGCATGGGTACTGGCTGGATGATTTAAGGAGTGCATGGGTAGTGTATGGGTGATTGTAGCAGAGCATGAGTAGTGTCTGGGTTATTACATGAGTGGATGAGTTTTGCCTGGTTGATTGGAGGACTGCATTAGTAATGGCTGAGTGATTTTCTAAGTGCATAGGTACTGCTTGCTTGATTTTGTGAGTGCGTGGGAAATGGTTCTGAGATTTCATGAGTGCAGATGTAATGTATGGCTCATTAGAAGAGTGCATGGGTAATGTCTAAGTGTCTACATAAGTTTATGCGTAGTGCCTGAATCAATATATGAGTGCATAGGTATTACGTGTATGATTGCAGGACTGCAAGAGTAGTGCATGGTGATTTTATAAGTGCTTGGATAGTAACAGACAGATTGGATAAGTGCATGGGTACTGGCTGAGTGATTTGAGGGGTGGATGAGTACTGCATGGGTGATTGGACCAGTGCATGAGTAGTGTCTGGGTTATTCCATGGGTGCATGGATACTCCCTGGGTGATTACAGGAGTGCAATGGTAGTGTGTCCTGATTTTATAAGTACTTGAGTAGGGGCGGAGGGATAGTAGGAGTGCATGGGTACTGGCTGGATGATTGGAGGAGTGCATGGGTAGTGTATGGGTGATTGTAGCAGAGCATGAGTAGTGTCTGGGTTATTACATGAGTGGATGAGTTGTGCCTGGTTGATTGGAGGACTGCATTACTAATGGCTGAGTGATTTTCTAAGTGCATAAGTACTACTTGCTTGATTTTGTAAGTGCATGGGAAATGGTTCTGAGATTTCATGAGTGCAAACGGATTGTATGGCTCATTAGAAGAGTGCATGGGTAATGTCTAAATGTCTACATAAGTTTATGGGTAATGCCTGAATCATTGTATGAGTGCATAGGTATTACCTGTGTGATTACAGGACTATAAGAGTAGTTCATGGTGATTTTATAAGTGCTTAAGTAGTGACAAAGAGATTGGATAAGTGCATGAGTACTGGCTGGGTGATTCGAGGAGTGCATGGGTAGTGAATGGGTGATTGCAGCAGTGCATCAGTAGTGTCTGAGTTATTGCATTAGTGCATGGGTGGTGCCTGGGTGATTGGACAGGTGCAAGGGTAGTACGTGATGGTTTCATAAGTGCTTGGGTAGTGGCAAAGGGATTAGATGAGTGCTTGGGCACTGGCTGAGTGATTGAAGGAGTGCATGAATAGTTCATGGCTGATTCAAGCAGTGCATGAATAGTGTCTGGGTTATTGCATGAGTGGATGATTTGGGCCTGATTATTGCAGGAGTACATTGGTAATGCCTAGGTGATTTTGTAAGTGAATTGGTAATGCTTGGATGATTTTGTAACTACATGGGTAATGCCTGTAAGATTGCATCAGTGCAGAGGTAATGTATGGGTGATTGCAAGAGTGCATGGGTAATGCCTGAGTCTTCGCATGAGTTTATGGGTAATGCATGGATGATTGCATAAGTGCATGGGTAGTACCTGTGTAATTGAAGGACTGTAAGAGTAGAGCATGGTGATTTTATAAGTGCTTGGGTAGTGACAGAGGGATTGGATGAGTGCATGGGTACTGGGTGGGTCATTAGGGGAGTACATGGGTAGTGCATGGGTGATTGGAGCAGTCCATGGTTAGTGCCTGGATTATTTCATGAGTAGATGAGTTGTGCCTGGGTGATTGAAGGAGTGCATTAGTAATGGCTGGGTGATTTTGTAAGTGCATGGATACTGCTTGAGTGATTTTGTAAGTGCATGGGTAATGGCTGTGAGATTCCATGAGCGCAGAGGTAATATATGGCTGATTAGAAGAGTGCATAGGTAATGTTTGAGTGTTTGCATACGTTTATGGGTACTGCCTGAATCAATATATGAGTGCATAGGTATTACGTGTATGATTGCAGGACTGCAAGAGTAGTGCATGGTGATTTTATAAGTGTTTTGGTACTGACAGACAGAATGGATAAGTGCATGGGTACTGGCTGAGTGATTCGAGGAGTGCATGAGTACTGCATGGGTGATTGGAGCAGTGCATGAGTACTGTCTGTGTTATTCCATGGGTGCATGGATACTCCCTGGGTGATTAGAGAAGTGCAATAGTAGTGTGTCCTGATTTTATAAGTGCTTGAGTATGGGCGGAGGGATAGTAGGAGTGCATGGGTACTGGCTGGATGATTGGAAGAGTGCATGGGTAGTGCTTGGGTGATTTTATAAGTGCTTGGGTAGTGGCAGAGTGATTATATGAGTGATTGGGTACTAACTGTGTGTTTAGAGGATTG